>JAXCHO010000231.1:600000-1155000 GCA_036630365.1 Acanthiza pusilla
TGGTTGGGTTTTTTTGCTTTTGTCTCTTGAGGAGTTTTTTTGTTTTTGGGGGGGGTGGGGTTTTTGTTTGGTTTTGGGGGGTTTTTTGGTTTGGTTTGGATTTTTTGTGTGTGTTTCGGTTTTTTGTTAGTTTTGGCTTTTTTGTTTGTTGTTTTGGTTTTTTGTTGTTATTCTTCATGTTTTTGTTTTTTTGTTTTTTCCCTCTGCTGATTACCTTTCTTTAAGACTTTGGACTTTGGAACAAGTCATTCAACACGAGGCAATTAAACTGATGATCCCTTTGGCTTCATTGAGATTTTGTGTGTCCTCTGGGACCTGCCTGAATTTTCCAGACCATAGCCTGAAGGAAGTTTTATCCCTCACTCAGTGCTCTCCCTTTCTAAATTGGAAGAAAACAATACAAGGGGTTTTTCAGATGAAAGTTTTAAATATACTCAGGGTCAAGCTTTGATTTCATTTTTTGGTTTCATTTTTTTTGAAGAGTGTTGTCATTTTGTTTGATGTCAGTCACACCTAATTCTGGACAGTTGTCAGCTTGTGCTTAGCCATGAGCAGTGTCTGCAGCCAGCACTATCCAAACTTAATTAAAAGTTATGCCTACTGTGATTAAAGGGAAGAAGTTTTAGTGGCATTTTAATTTAATGTTCCAGCTAAGTGGTTATATTTCATTTTAAGCTCTATTTAGAAAGCAGTTTCCCTTTTTAGTGTAGTTAAATACATTGTGGTTTCTTTTTTGTGGGTTTCTGTTTTGTTTTGGTTTTTTTGTTTGTTTGGGCTTTTTTTATTAGCAGGAGCACCTACTGAAATAGAAGAAGGGATCAATTAAAGGTGACTGAAAATACACCTCATTATAAACTCTGAAGTATGGCTGATTCTAGATAATGTGTTTTTATCCACATAAAATTAGCTAATCTCCATTTGTAGGTAATCTTATCATTAGCTGTGAATTTCTGTATTTTGAAGTAATAACCTGAAGAATGCTTTTGAAGTGTGGTTAGGTCATTAAGATTATTGCAAAATATTAGCACAAATGTAATTGCTTCCTATTAAACTGAAGTGAAAAGATGAATAATTTGTCAGCTAAGCCTTTTAGTCTCTAAATCGAATTATTTCATTCCTTCTTTTAGCACAAGCCCTGTTAAAATTTTCAGTCAGAGCTTTAGCCTGGTTTTCTGTTTAGTATACACAGCCTAATTCCCTAGTTTGGGAATTAGGTTAATGGCTGAGATTTGGCATTGGGTTAACGGATGAGGCTCAGCTGGTGGGAATCTGTAGAAATAGTTCTAGAGGCAGACCTTGTGGGTACACTTTTTTTTTTCTTTTTTCTTTTTTTTTCCTTTTCCTTTTTTTTTGGTCTCATATGGGTGTTTAGCATTATCCCTATAATATCTTCATTATACTGAAAAAGGTTTTTTTTAACCAAATCAAAGCCAAGCAAAATTCATGTTTCTGCTTCCTAAAGGGTTTGTTTTAATGATGACTGATTATGAGAAATATGGTTTTTCTATATTTTTGATTTCATATCCCTTCTTTTTTATGTCCATATAAAAACCCCCGGGATTTTCTTCTACCAGAACGTGGCATTATCAAATTTGCAGTTTATGGTCACAAATCACTAGATGGCAGTATCTATATTATTTTCACCTTGTTCCATGTGCTTCACTTCGCCTGTCTCTGGGTTTCTCCTCTCTCCCTTCAGTTTAGTAAACCAAAATACTCTAGTTGGCAAAAAGGCACAAAAGTTGCTTCCTTAAGAAGTCAGGCTGAGCTTTCAGGTGCTCCTTGTTGCAAATTACATATTTGTGACTTGGATTATGAAGAGTTGTTACTATAACTTTGGGGTGTCTTCCACAAATCACTGAAAAGACTGTCCAGTTCTGCACCCAGTAGTCCTTAAGGAATTGTAGGCTGATTGTACTGGGAAACTTTTTCCCTGCATCTCCCCTGAGGGAAGCTGGGAACCCCTACTGGAATGTTTGTTGAGGATCGAACACTCCTAATGGGTTGCTTGGCTCTTTTTTCCCTTGTGTTCTTTTTCCACGCAAATGCTTCCCCATTCCTCACACGCAGCTGGTGTTGGCTAAGCCATTTATGCTCATATATATTCTGTAGGATAATTTTAACAGTGTGTGGTGCTGGATTATTTCAACATGATGAGCTATTAGCTTCAAGCCACCTGTTGTACTTTCTGCTTTCCTTTTAACTATTCCCATGTCTTGTCTTTACCCTTTATTTTTTCTTTAAATTACTTACTTTTTCCTAATACTGTACATGCAAACTACAACTGGCTCATGTTGAAAAATCAATGTACTGAAAGCTGTTACTTGTGCAAACTTCGTATTAGTCAAGACATCATTTAAGTCAGTTCCACGTGGGATTTTTATCATATTTCAGCAACTGACATGATGTTTTGCACGTTTTGGATTACTTTTTCCATTTTTCATCTTTCTTATTGCGAAGTTAATAGAGAAAATCAGTTACCGAGTTATTTATATTTCTACTAATTCTTGACTTTCCAGATGTCAGGTGACTTCTTCAGAGGTTGCCCCTTTTCTCTCTCCCCAGTACCGCCACTGTTACAGGTTTCTGAAGCTTTGAAAAATCCTTGCACAGAGTTTTGGATGAGCCGCTCTGTGTGGAACTTTACCAGTCATTCTGCATGGCCATAACATTTATTTTAAGTAGTAAGTACCTCTTAGCAGATTTTAATCATGGCATTAGGTGAAATCAACCAGCAGATTGGAAGAGCCTTGAAAAAATGTTTCTAGGTTTTGGCCAGTGATTAATTGCACAGTGGAAAATTCTTTCATGCTTTGCAGTATATAACTGAAAGAATAACTTGAGAAATATCTCTGTGCAGAGGCATGTAAACTCCTGTAGATTGATTAAAAGGTAAAAGATCTTAATATTGCAAATTTTTGCACTTAGTAAAGTTTAATGGAAGACGCTGCACTTCCTTTCTGAGGGATGATGAGATGTACTTACTCTGCAAGGACAGTCTTTTCCCCACCAGGCAATTAGTGACCCTTTCATCCCATCTGAAGAGAAGCCTTTAAGTGAATTAGAGATGCTCAGAGCCCAGAATCCATCTGTCATAAGAGTTTTCTTGAACAGTATGGCACATAAGCCACATTTATTTGCTTTCTGTGGCTGGGCTCAGGCATTTAATCCTGAATCACTTAATGCAAATCATACTGATTTGGCAGAGGGACTGTGATTTCTCCTGTGTGATTTTGATGTTTCCATTTGTTTTTTAAATTCTTTGTACACCTGTCAGGATTGACATTGATGGCCTGCTGTCTGGATTTTTCAATTTGGGAATAATAGTAATTTTTCCTCCTCATCAAACTGAGAGTCGTATATACGTTTGAAACAATGATAAGGGTATGGGAAATTTTTACCTTTTTTTTAAAAGAGGAAATCTCCTGTATTTTTGTAAGTGGAGTTCATTTTTACGTGCATGTGAGTATTTTTATTCAGTGTATTATCTAAGCCTTTTTTTCTGTAAATTCCTAAAGGGAATAAGATGGCAGGCCTCAGTAGCCTCTGATGGAAGGGATATGGTGGAAATGTTTTGAGCCTGTCTGGTTTTCATACATATAATTGCCTGATACAGGATTTTTATTGCACTAAAATGTCCTTAAAAACTGCTAGGTTGTGGAATGGTGCAGTTCACTTCTGTGTAGTTTACCAGACTTGCGAGGAAGCAGGATTTTTTGTAAGCTGCCCTTGCACTGAAGAATGAAAATCTCCTGGTGTTCATGAAAACCTTAATTTTCCCACTTTTCTTCTCCTAAGCCCTTTTACATTAATTTAAGTTTGTTAAATAAGCATGTAGGTTTATTTATTTAGAAGTAGCACATTTTAAAGGTGTACTCAAATATGTTAAAAGATTATCTGGCCTTCAAAACAAAACCCCAAATCTTCAATTACTTCCACTTTTGATAACATCACCAGTGAAGTGTGGTGTGCGGATTTTGCAGGAATTGGCTCTACTGGAAAACTTGTTCAGTGTAAATTAATTTCATTATAATTTAATTCATGCTGGAAGTCACAGGTGCTGGTTGGCATTACCACAGCTCAATAATGCAGCAGGACTGTACCCTGTAGTTATGTTTTTCTTGCAATGGGATATGGGTTTTGTGATTTGTAATTACTTCTCTATTACTACTCTTTTAAGTACCACCACTATATATTGGAAGCAGTAGCTGGGCACACACAGTAAGATTTTTAGGAAGAGTCTTGGAGCTTGAGGTATTATCACAGTGCTAAAAATAAAGGGAAGATACAGGAGAAGGGAGACAGACTCACCGGATAATTTTGTACTTGAGATAAGTCACTGGTTTCCTTTTTTTTTCTTCTAGTGTTGGCATTTGAATTACCTGCTCTGTTCTGCAGTGTAAATTACTGTGTTGTGGCCTTTGCATTCTAATTTAAAATCCTTTCCCTTGTTTCTCAAGATGCACTTTATTTTTCTTTTCCCTCACAGCTTTTTGTAGCTGAAGGAAAATGATGGAAGAGAGTGGGATAGAGACAACTCCACCTGGCACACCCCCGCCAAGCACAGCAGGGGTGGCTTCTGCTGCTGCCACACCTGTCACATTAGGTACAGAAACCTTTATTCATGTCTTTTGAAGTACTACAAAAACGTTGCAATCAGCATAATTGGTGTTCTCTTCTCCAGGCTAATTGGAGGGATTTAAATTGTTCCTTAATCGTGAAAGTGTGCTTCTTATCCGTAATACATCTGATATCACACTGAATATTTTTAACTTTTTTTCTTTAGTTCTTGAAATTATTTTAGGAAGTGATGTGGATGCGCTTGTTTTCTGTAAGGATGCAGGGCCGGGGAAATAATACCTTGCAGTGCAGTGCGCACTTAGATGAGCAGCATAGGAGGGAGTTAAAACAGATTTACAGTTCTCTGTGGGATGGTGGTAAACCTGAATAATCCTTGTATTTTAATATTCATAGAATCCCAGATGGTTTGGGTGGGAAGGGACCTTAAAGATCATCCCCTTCCTCCCCCTGCTGTGGACAGGGACACCTCCCACTGTCCCAGGCTGCTCCAGCCTGGCCATGGGCACTGCCAGGGATCCAGGGGCAGCCATAGCTGCTCTGGGCACTTGTGCCAGGGCCTGCCCACCCTCCCAGGGAACAATTCCTCCCTAAAACCTGATTGAAACCTGTCATCTGTCACCTTAAAGCCATTCCCCCTGTCCTGTCACTCCATGTCCTTGTGAAAAGTCCCTCCAGCTCTCCCATAGCCCCTTCAGGTTCTGGAAGGTGCTCTAAGGTCTCATTTGTGGGTGGTAATCAGAGAAGTTTTTCTGATTTTTTCAAGACTCTGAACACTATATTTGAATACCAAATGCTGAATTTTTTGGCACATGTGATATTGTTGAGTCAGGCTTGTGCAGGTCTCACCTGTCAAATGCTAAAAAATACTTTGAAGATATGCCCACAACATTAAAAGAGTTCTATAATAAAAGCAATTTTTTATATTAAAACTGTGGAAGTGTAACCTCTGATGGAGCAGTTGCTTTTAACTAGAATAAAAATGGATTCTGGAGTTGGGCTGCCGAGATGTTATCACATAGGGAATATATTCACTGCCTCTTTCATAGACAAGCCAAGAAACCAAAGCCAGAAGTGCATAAAGTGCTACAATATGTCATCAATGAGATTAATTTTATTAAAATGGTCTTTAAATAGTAGGTTTTTATTTTTTTTACAGCATTTTGTAATGAGATAGGGGAAGTTTTGTTTTTTTTTTTTTAATATGGCACAGAGGTGTCCTGATCAGCAGTGGCAAGGTCTGTAAAAGAGTTGTTGAACTTAATGTGGACATGAAGGTTTTGGGATTTTTTTTTCTTTTTACAAAATGTGTCCCAGATTTGCTGATGTCTTCTGTAGTGAAGAGAGGCTGTCAGCAGTTTATCACCTACTAGATATTTTCTTAAAAATACGCACTCATAATTTGTCCCTTCCAGGTAAAGGTGACATTCAACAAGGAGTGATACAGGAAGTACTTTCGTAAGAAAGTCATGTTTTTGAGAAACCATTTCCAAAAGTGATATTTGGAAATACTTCCATCATTATTCATTCCTGCAGCCAAAACCAATGCAAGTGTTGCCTAAAAACTGTCAGATCTGTGGACATCAAACTGAAAGAGAATTTCCTGACCTGTGTAAAGATCTTCCAAACAATTTCCCTGGGATTTGAACCCACTCATTAAAATACAAAAATGCAGCACATTCATTTGCAAGGACAGTTGATGGACATCAGGGAAGATGAAAATTTGCTGGCTAATTTTCAAGGAAAATTTCTGCATGGTTGATGGGTGGGAGTGGAAAATGAATAGAATTATACAGCAGGCACAGCCAGTGAGGCACTTCTTCCCTGTGGATCTTTGTAAGGTCTCTTTCCATGGTAGCCCCTAAAGCCAAGTACCAGAACAGTCTGAATGTACAACCAGACCTTCAAATTCCTGCATCATAAGGTGTTAAAGGATGTAAAATGATGTTTCTTCAACCTGCTCACCCTTAAATGTCACTATCAATTATTGTATTACGTTGTGTTAACCATTATTCATATACTATAATGTATTGAGAGTATCTTACCAAAACAATTTTCAGTGGAAGCAGAAAAATTTTTATACTTTTAAGAAAAAGTATATTATTTTTTACTTGTCTTTATCACAATTTTTGAATTTTTTGGCATATATATACTGGTACAGTGGTGCATGTAAACACTATATATAAACAAATAAATTTGCATGGCGGTGGCATGCTCCTTTTTTTTTTTTTTTACTGATAGGTGTGTCTGACAAAGTTTGGAGACCATGGTATTAGTATGATTTGCATATCATTTGAGTGCGATTGGTGTTTAGGCTGAGGCCAGTGAGATGCTTAAGCTGGTCCAACATGTTACTGCCATCAGAAATGGCAATTTCTGTTTTTCTGACTTAGCTTCCTGGCTAAACTTGGTTAGAGAGAGGAAAATTGGCTTACCCAAGGATCAGATGAAGGTCTGACTGAAACAGGGAAAGCAGAGGGATTAGGAAGATGATGAGCGCCAGAGAAGAGAGGACTGTTTTATGTTCAGTCCGTTTTACACAGCCACACCTCTGAAACAACTCCCATCCTCCCAGATATTAGGAGTGTGTGTTTTATTCTTGAAGATGAGCCCTTCCTGCATCATCAGTTGATGATGGCAGAGCAGGAAGAACAAAACTAGCTAGAAATTTCTGAGGCAGACTTCAGCTGCTCTAAACTATGTAGTCAAATGATGACTTTTTAAGGTAATGACAAGTAGGGTCATGCAAGAAGAATAGATTTGTTTTGCAAGATACTGACACCAAGGATTGAGTGCCACTGGTGGTGTATGAAAACTCGAGCAGAATTAAAATTCTTTTTGAGGGTGGAAAAAAAAAAGCCCAGACCAGGTCAAAGCTTACTTGTGAATTGTCTGAACAATTATTTAACTGAATCTCTGAGATTAAGGCTTAAAAAAACCCTTTTTTTTTTTTCTCTTCTTTTTTTTTTCTCTTCTTTTTGTAGCTTTGTCCAGCCCCCTTGCCACACCAAGCATGCCATCTTCTCCTGCCTACTCAGGACCCTTGCCAGCTGGGGTGTCTCCAGTTCCTCCTCCCATGATGACTTCGGCCTCTCTTCCACCTGTGCCTTCTGCAGCCATTTCTACAATTGCACCACCCCAAAGCCCTGTCCAGCCTCCTGCTGCCCCTCCATCTTTCACCACCCCGGTGTCCCAGTTCTCTGCTCCTCCTCCACTTAGCTCTGCTGCTGGCCCTGGTCTTCCTGCACCTCCCACCGGTCCCCCCATTTCGGGATTTTCCATGTCTTCCACCTATGATATCACCAGAGGTCACGCTGGTCGAGCACCTCAGAGCCCACTGATGCCTTCATTTTCTGCACCTCCAGTCACAGGTAACTCTGTGTTTATTTGTTTCCTGTTTGTGGGATGGGATGGGGGGATCTCCTGGGAGGCATCTTCATTATTCTGGGTACACTTAATTAGTTTTACCCAGGAGAGGACATAATACTCTTAATTAACGTAGTTGTACTCAGAAGAAGAGATAGTAGCCTTTAAAATACAGTCATGGCCTAGGACAGAGAGTCCACCTTAAGTTCTGGTGGCATTCAGGTTCTCACAGGAAAATCTTTGAGAACTCTTTTTCTTGTTACCTTGCACAGGAAAGTCCAGCTTTTCTTATATATACCCAGCTTTAGCTCAGAGAGCCACCTTCAACCATTATATTTCCCCAGAACGCTACATCACTGGCAGTAAACTCATAATTACCAGGTTTTTGTTCTGAAAATCCATCCCTAACAAGCTGTCCATCACATGACACCAGCTTCTATTTTCTTGTTTCCAGCCACGAAATTGCATTGGGATGGCTAAAAATACATACCTTCCATGCAGGCAGTTGCTGTGGCTGCTGAACTGATGTAATTTTCAGCTTGTGGAATGGAAACTTGGCTCTTCAGCTGCAGTTGGGCCAAGCTTTTATTATTATTGGTGATATCTCTCTTTAAGTAGTCTGTATTAGGAAAATGTCTAAAAATAGCTATCAGTTGTGCAGTGTAAAATAAAAATAACTCTCAATTAAGGCCAGTGTTGGAAAATCTGTTAAAATAGGCTTGAGTAATGGGCCAAAGGGTCATACTTTATTTTTCTGCTGTTTTAGTTTTTTTTGTTTTCCTTTAAAACACATAAATCTTCCTCCTTTTTTACTATTAATTTCCAGCACTTGGTGTTAGAAAATTTCTTACTTTCCCTATTGTATGAGAATATTCCTGTCACTTTGTTCAGAGACTGACACTTATCCCTCTCTTTTCTCTACTGAGAGTTAATCATGAGAATTTAAATATAATAAAAAGAACAATTTTAAAATTAGAGTGATAAGGAAAAAAAAAATCATTGTTTGACTTTGTACATAATGTACCGGCAGTCTCAGTTCTGTTAGCAGATATTATTGGATTCATTAGGTCTGCTAGCCTTCAATAAGCAGAATTGTTCTTGGGCCTTCAAGAAGTGAGGTGAATTAGCCTGGAATTCTTCTATTCTTCCTGCTCTTTTCCTGTTAAACAATTGCATGTTGCTTCAGTATAACAAATTAACTGGAGTAAAATAAGTGAACACCTGTGTTTTGTTTTTCCCTCTTGCAGGTGTTTTGGCAGATCCCATTACTCAACAGGCAACTTTCTCATCATCTCTGTCTCCTGGGACTGGTTCTGCAATCACTTTTCCAGAGGAGCATGAAGATCCCAGAGTATCTACTGCCCAGAGTGGAGCACCTGCTGGAGGACTGTGGGGGTTCATAAAGGTATGGGGGTTTGTCTGTTGCCTTCATGAGGAATTTCCATTTTTTACTGACTATGCGGAGACACATCTTGTTCTTAAAATGCACATTGTTGTAAATCCTTCATTTTTTCCAGTCTCATGTGCAAGGTGGCTGTTTCTAATAGTGGTGTTTGCTGAAACTCTGCTTTTGCTTCTCCTCTGTATAGAAGAAAGAGGACTAGACAAATGCAGGAGTTCTGGGTTAATTTTAGTCCTGTGATAGGAACATATACATATCTAACAGGTTCTGTCACGTGTTCTTAAATCAGATGAAGCTTTAGAACCTCTTCAAGACCTGAAAGGTGGTTTTTACTTCACGAAGACTGCATGCAGAAAAAGATAAATCTGTTTGACCTTACCAGAATGCTTTGCATATCCCATTTATAACTTTCTAATTAACTGAGTTTGATTCCTGTGGGATGCAAGTCATGCTTGTTCTGTAAAAAGCAAGTTATATTTTGTCTGTTTCCAAGGAGAGACAAACTGTGTATTTTTTCACAAAGAAGTGTGTAAGCTACTTTGTAAGATTATTCTGCTGGAAGGCAAGGAATTTATAGTGCAGAACAGATACTCCTTGTGATGCAATCTAATCAGACAGAGGAAATAAGCAGCTGCATCAACTAGTAGGATTTCATTAGCCTGTAACCTTTTTGGAACTGTAACAGATGCTACATTTAAGTAGCATTGTGAAGATTGTGGCAAAAAGAGCTAAGGGCTGTACATGAGCACTGAGCTGTCTTCAAGAGCAGCACCACATTCTGGCCCGTCTCACACTGAATGTGAAGGAAAAATTATGAAGATTATTGTCCCAGTGGACTTGCAGAAGTTTTGAGGGATTTTCAGTCCCTTTTAAGTATGAAAACCTGGGAGGAAGAGTAGTGTGTGACATGGCAGACTGAGCCCTGCCTTACTCCAGGAATGCACATCTTGACAGTGAAACAAACAGTCCTAAAGAGCAAGATTAATTCTGCCATTACAATGACAAGGAGAAATGTCTTCTCATGATGGTAAAAACACATCTTCTTTCTTCCTTTTAAGTAGCATTGTTTTCCTTTCGGTCATTATATGGGTGTTAATATTTGCAGTAGGTGGCAGTGTTCTAGAAGAGAACATTTTACGTGTAACATGAGCCTGTAGCTCTTTTTAGAGTACCAGAGCTTTCAGTTGCAAATTAATTGAAAAGCCAATCTTATCCACATTTTAGTGTTGCCACCACCAAAAGGTGTCCTACTGTTTATGGAGAAGGTCTGTATTACTGACTTCAGTAATAAAAGTCCAGATTTCAGTTGAAGTATCAAGCATTCCATGTGCTCTGTGTATTCAGTGACCTCTTACTAAGAATTTCATAAGTGAAAGAATGAGGAATCATTGATTACACTGAAACCATCAAGTTCCTAAGGTGTATAAGCACACATCAGAGTCTGTGTTTTTAAAGATGAGCCAAAATCTGGGACATGGAGTGGTAATTTTTACAGAAGTGGATCCTGAATTTCCTGTTGAGGAGCTTACACAGTACTTGCCACACTTTATTGTCTTTATTTCTGTTCTTGAAGTAATTTGATACACCCTTTTTCCTCTGATGTTGTTAAGAAATCATACACCTTTCTTTCAGATTTCCTTCAAGCTCAGTAATATTCAAAACTATGACAATCTAAAATTGCCAGATCAATGGTCTGGAATTGAATGGGATTGTTTCTGTTTCTTTAATCTTTCAAAGATTCCTGAGCGGTCCGATTGCAGTTCCAAGGCTGATTTTTACATAATTGTTGAAATAACTTCATATTTTGGATTGGTATAAAAATATGGATTATTTCACCGTGCTTGTGGAGAGATAGACACATACAGTCATCTTCCACAGGTAGAAATAGTCTTGATGCTCAGGAACCATCTGTATAATGACTTTATGTTAGTTAGGCAGCCAGGCTGCTAACTGGGGAAGCACTGCCTGGCTTGGCAGGGTGATGGGGCTGTTTCTGCATTAATGAGGAAGGTCATATTTAAACTTGAGGTTGTAACTGAAAAGCCATGCACTGATAGTCATATCCTGCAGCGTTTGGGCTGAGTAATGCACAGCAGATGTTACAGAGCAGCTTGGTATTAATTTTATTTCGTTTGTTTTTTTCACTATCATTTTGAATTTTTTGAGAAGGGAAAAGAAAAAAAAGCAGACGATGATGAGGAAATGTATTTGCTTAAATTTAGGGTGTAGCGGAGAATCCCATGGTGAAGTCTGTTCTTGATAAAACCAAGCATTCAGTGGAGACCATGATCACAACGCTGGATCCTGGCATGGTTCCCTACATCAGTAAGTGTTCATGACAAACTATGAAGCATTGCTTGTAAATGCTAGAGAAGCTACTGCAATAACACTCTACTTCTACACTTGGTGTGTCAAAGCATTTCAGTTACAGCTTGAAAATTAATAGGAAAGAAGAGCTTTTTGTTAGTCACCATTTTTTATTCTACTGGAGGGCACCGCATGTCACATATAGCTGACCTGAGATTAAAAGGAGGATGCAAAAGGCACAATTTGTCCAGGGTGGGGGTTTGGTTTTGGTTTTTTTGGCATGGTTTATATTTTTCTAGCAGTCTGATAAGCAGTTCTCCTTCCTAGGTGTGCCAGTACTGAGCTTCCTCTGCCTATAAAAAAAGCTGGTCAGGACATGGCTAAGACTGAGAAGAAACCATCAATTTCTTATTTTTTTTAAATCATGATTTCTGAGCTTTTTTTTAAGCTGGACCTATTCTGTGACCCAGCTAACTACATTGCTGCACTTCTGTACTAATTCAGAGGACTGGGGAAGATGACCTAATTATTGAGTAGTAGTTAATTATTTTACATTTAAGGGGAAATATCCCAAGAGCTGTCTAGTGAGGAAACTGGAAATAAAACCAGTGAAGCCAGCCAGCAATGCCTTCTAAAGGTGTTTGAGAAGAGTAGCAGGATGCAATGCGAAGCTACTGTAAATGTTGATCATGCCCAGTTTGGCAAAGTGTATTTAAGGTTTCTATTGCAGTCACGACTGTCCCTTTTTAAAAACAGGGTCTGTCAGTATCCTGGATAGTTTGACCCAGTATTTATTGACAGAACAATTTTATCTAGAGGAGAAAGTAATTCTAATAAAATGCTTTGCTTGTAGGATTTAGGTTGAGTAAGCTAAGTCAATGTTTACCTCAAAGTTCTCTTAAAGTCTTGTTGGAAGGGGAAGCATCTGTATACATCTTTGCCAAATATACTGCATTGTTTTTGTAGTTGCAGGTTGTGAAAATGGGGCAGAGGTTTGTAAACTTAGCATGTACTTCCTTCTAAAAATGTATTCTGGAATCAGCAAAAGCCGTGTCCTCAACCAGTGGCCCCGCTTCTCTCTGCTCTCCCTCCATTACTGCAATGCCAAAGGAATTTCACATTCCTCATGCCAAAACCTGAAATTACCAAACGCTTCTGGATAAGGTGGTTGAAATTTTTTTTTTTTGGTCATCTGAGCAAATAGTATTTCTGTAATCTCTTTCTTGAAAAGAGCTGAACTGTTTTCATTGGCACATTGTGAAGATGTCGCCTGCGCTGTGCTCCTGGAATAGACAATTTCTGTCTACACAGGAAATGGTCACCTCATATGCATAAACAACAGTGCTTTTGTAACATTTATAACAAAGACAATGGGGACTCTTAAATGGAATATGGAACTGTCAGTTTATAATACACAAGGCACAATGAAATTTCACATTCAGGTGTCAGAGCTTAACGTGATGTAACAGCTCTACCCCTGAATTTACCAGGGTGCATCTAGTTCTTGCATTTTAGGTTTCCATATTACCAGATCTTGTCTCAAAGCGTTTCTTCTAAACCATCTTTTAATCCATCTTTCAGTTTTGTAGTATCTCTGCTGAACAAAGATACGCTTTTGATTTTGATATTCTGTATTCTGCAACAAAACATGGGGCACAGTTGCCATTCTCAAAGTTGTTATGCAGTAATTTACTAGATATGTTATGGATTAATTTTCAGTTTCATTAAAAGCTCTTTAACAGCATTTCTATTCCTGAGCACTCAGACGAGGCTAACTTCAGTAAAAGCCTGCAGTCAATTCTAAGCACTTGTTTAATTATGTTAAATTGATTTATATCAAGAAGGAATCAATGCAAAAAGATTGTCTCAATTTTTTTTAGTCCAGTAGTTGCACAGCGTTTAAAACAATTGCTCGAAGTTCAGTGATCTGTACACCTAATTCCATTCAGCAAAGCAATTGATAAATAAAGTGATAAAAGGTTCACTAAAATCCCGTAATAGTATGTTTCACTGCTGTTCTCACCAATCTGGTGATTATTCATAAAAATGAGATGATTCCTGTAACTGGGGTCTGCTGAGTACTACGAGCCAAAAAGTAAATTTTTTTTTTTTCTTTAAAATTTGAGCTTTGGGCGTATTATTATCAGTGGGGGAACTTTTCTTGAATCAGGATAAATACTGCAAACTCTGTAAGCTGATGTGGTTGATGCAGTTTACTTAGGCAACTTTCTCCAGTGTCATATTCCACATTTGAGAAAAGATTTAGTTGTTCTTGAGAAAGCTTCTCATAATAGGAATGAGTTTTATGATGCGTTTCTGCACAGTAAAAGTGATCCAGCTGTGATAGACAGATGTGAGGTATGATTGAGTCTTTTATAGTAGTTTTAGATTTCTTTTAATTCATTGTTCTGTTTCATTCTGTGAAAGCTTAGTGAAATCTCCCTATGGAACATACGAACATACCACCCTATGGAAAATGTTGAGAGCTGTGTACAAGTTTTTGGTTCCATAGATATTTAATATCTAGAAAGAGCAGTAAAGTTACACTGAAATTCACATTCCAAGGACAACTATGAAGAAGGGAGAGCCTTTCTTTTAAATCTTGTGTAATTTGGCAGCTGTTCACTGGGTTTTATGACCTGCATCAGTGTTTTCGATCCCCTTCATAAGGAAGAGTTTGTGTGTCACACCAACATTCCTTGCTGCTTCCCAGAACACCAAATCATCCTTGGAAATGGATGTCTTGAGTTATTTTCCTAAATCTGTATGAACTGTCACCTTAAATGAGTGGTATGATCTTTTTTCAGGTGCTGAACCTGAAAATAGGTCAGTTCCTGCTGCCTGTCTTTCATTGATGTATCCCTTAGTTATTCATCTGACTTTTAATTCCTAGCTTAAGTGACTTCTTCTTCATGGGAGAACTATTGTCCAGTGCATGAGAAAGAGAAGAGCAGCTGGAGAACACTGTTGAGCTGTAGAATGTTTTTGAACTATCTCACAATGGGAAGGAGGAAAATTACATGCATGGATGTATTTTTTACAGATTATTTTATGAAATCATTTTGCAGGAACTGGGGGAGAACTGGACATCGTGGTTACTTCTAATAAAGAGGTGAAAGTTGCAGCAATTCGGGATGCCTTTCAAGAAGTCTTTGGGATGGCTGTTGTGACTGGAGAGGCTGCACAGTCCAACATTGCCCCCCAGCCTGTGGGCTATGCTGCTGGTTTAAAAGTAAGTCCATATATAACAGTGTCATTGATTCACCCAGCGCGTCTCATCTTCTGTAAAGTGATGGTCAGTTTCTGTAATAGGTAAGCATTTTCCTTGAGGTTTTTTTGGTGGTGTTATTTTGGGGATTAAGGGATTGGTTTTGGTTGGGGTTTTTTTTTTTCAGTCCGGTTCATTAGATCAGTTTAAAGCTCTCTGAAATATTTTTGAGATTTTTTGTAAACACATTCACAGCAAGTGAAGAGTATTTATGTCAGTGTATTATGCCATTTATGCCAATTTTCTTGTGCTGTCATTGATTGCCATCACATCTTGCATACTTTGTGGTATTACTGTGGTTTCAAAGTATATTAGGCATTTTTCAGTAGTTTGTTACTAAGACATCATGTTGGGAATGTTAGAAATTAAAAGAGAGTCTTCAAGATTGATTTTTCTCCCCACTGATTCTGTAGATCAAAGATAGTTTGATCAACACTTGGTCTTCCTGAATAGATGTGTGTTCTCTTTGAAAAATAAGAATTCCCTGTGCAGCCTTGCAAACTGCTGTGCTGCCCCAGAGAAAGGCTTAGCAAAGGTTGTTTCACCAGTTCTGGCCAATAACTGAAAATCCTGAAAACAGCTATTTCGTATTCTGTTTACTAAATGGAAGCAAAAATTCATGGAAAAGGAAGTTTTTCCTCTCAACTGGTGCTGTTGTGCCAGTGTTTGCAGGGAAGTAAAGCCTGTCCTTATAGCAATGTATGATCTGATGCAGTTTTACATTGAGATAAAGATAATGTTCATGTTCCTTTACTTGTTTAGCGATTGCAGTGTCCTGTAAATTTCTGTTACAATTTCATAGTGATAACAGTTTTCAAGGGAATAATTCCTACGTGTTAGCTGGATATGTACCACAGCAAATGGGTTCTTTCCCTTACACTTACAAAGTTGGTCCAAAGCTCTTAAAGACTCTAATCCCAAGAAGACTTAAGTTGTAAAAATGCCAAAGTAACACAGAAATATACTGCTGCTTCAACTCCTAGTGAAACTTGTCACAGTTACAATTTAGGAATTCTTCACATACTGCCCTGGGTATTTTTCTTGGAAAATTGAAAACCTAAAAATATCTAATTAGCTTTATCATAGGTTTTGTTACTGTTTGGGATTCCTGGCCTCTCATGAGTTTGGATTGTTGGTTTTTTTTCCTGTTGAGTCATTTTGAAAAGTACATTCTGGAATTCTTTTGGGATTAATCTGCAAGTGTGGTACTAAGATGTGGTTGAGAGTTTTGTCTAACAACTCGTGTTGCCTTTCAGGGAGCCCAGGAGAGGATAGACAGCCTGCGCAGGACAGGAGTTATCCATGAGAAACAACCTGCTGTGTCTGTGGAAAACTTCATTGAGGAGCTGCTTCCTGACAAGTGAGAGCCTTGGATTTATTCCAGGGGCTTGGGGATGTGTTGGGAATATTCCTTGTTGACTCAAAGCCTGTAAGGAGATGGTGACAGTTCAAGCAGAGGAGGGGGAGAGGGTTTGTCTGCAGTATTTTGGCAGGCTTGGTTTTGGTGGTGATGTTCAACTTTTTATCCAGGCATCTTGAGACTTTAATATAAAAAAAAGTCCTCATCAGGTTTTTTCTAGATTCACAATATAAAACCACAGTGAACTGAAAAAATTAAGGACCTGTAAAATTTGGAATTTGGCTAATAGTTTGTGGACTGTTATGTGCATCCTCCCTTCTCTCTCTCCAAAATTGCATCAGAAGAGATGCTAGGAGATACTCTGGCATTTAGAATAATATGATTTTATCAAATAATGTATTTTCTGTTTTCACTGAGAATGTACTTGCTGCTTTTAACTTGTGCTGCACAGACATAAAAATGGTGTTTTAAAATACATTCCAGCTTGATTTTGTAACATACTGTTTGAGAGGCAGTACTTGAAGCAGCTTCATAATTAATTTCCAAAACATTAAGCACAGTGCTGTTTTTTTCTTAATGTTAACTTAAATAGTTTTCTTCTATTGTACATGTCCAAAGGAGAGGAGTTTCAAATAACCACTCACAAATACCAGTAACATATGTCATAGTTAATCATCTGTGAGAGGACAATAAAATGTCTAAATCAGACTAGATAGAAATAAATACTAAACAAAGATTAAAACTCCTCCTACTTTACTTCAGTAAATTCCTCATCCATATTGCACTAAAAATACTAAATGTACCTTTACAAATAGAGCAAAAGTAAAGTGTCAGAAAAATTAATAAAACCCATCACATGCACAAAAATGCAGACATTAGAAAACTACCAAAATAGCAGTAACTTCTTTATTAATTGGAAGCAAGTGCTCTGTTCCCTTCTGCAAACATTATGGAAGTGCTTCTTCCTGTCTGACTCCACTGAACTCTTACCATGGAGCTTACGTGGCCCAGACAGGCAGAAATGTTTCTCGAATAAATTATTTAAATGATTGTTACAGCATTAGGCTTGCCAAAAAATCTACTGAATGTTGAGCATGAATGATAAATAGATTTTTTTTCCTAAAAATTGTTACGAAAGGTTATTTAATGAGAAATGTTCTTTGAAAGATTGAGTGAAAACTGTAGCATAACTATGGCCAAAGGATTATGTCTGCCCACAAACCCACCCCTCCAGCTTTCTTTGTTTCTTTGATTCGTAAATTTCATGTAATTTATATTTCTATGTATTTTACACATTTTATATGCATACACGTGCACTATTATGAGATATAGATATATATGAAAACTGGCACATGCAGATTTCAGTTGAAGAATACCACAATGCTTTGATGAGTCTCATTATTACATCATGACTACATCTTTAGTAGAGATTGTAAAATGGTCATAAATCAGCTTTTAAAATGTTGTTTTTCAATTCAGTGATACTCAATACTGAGAAATAAAACAATCTGCACATCATTGCAGGTGGTTTGACATTGGATGTCTGATTATTGAGGATCCAATTCATGGAATTCACCTGGAAGCATTTACCCAAGCAACACCAGTGCCTTTGCAATATGTTCAGCAGGTGAGTTTTCAGTTTTCTTACCAATTAACAGCTGAGACATAAGACTGAAGTTTGAATTTTATTTATGTCAGTTCTTACTATTTTTCCATCATGTTTATGTATTACCTAAAAATATTTAGGTGTTTATAGCAAAGCATTTATTAGTCAGGGGTCTCATTCTGCAGTATCTGTCTCTTTGAGGCACAAGTTTTACTTTTCTGTATAAAAGAAGAAACAGTAACCAAGCAGGCAGCATGCTGTACTCTCTGAAAACTCATTCTGAAAAACAAAACTCATTCTTAGAAACAAAAGATTACCATTTTCCAGATGAATGCTTGGACTGAAGTCCCCTGTGAACAGACAGAGTCCCACCTAAAAGATAAGGCTGATTTCAAGTGTGCTGTTCTGACAAGGCTGTGAAATTCTGAAATCAAAGGACTGAAATCTTGAAAATACTGCATTTCATCAGAATGGAAATAATGGAATGAAGTGCAGTCATGTGTAATTCTGAAATATCACCAACAGAAGTTTTTCATGCGGTGGCTTATGTTTCTTTGGGCACAGACTGGGAATTATCCAGTCACTGTGTGTTGCCTGACAGCAGGTATGAGTCATGCATTAGTTAACTCTGGTCTGAAAATTCCTCTAAAATAAATGTTTTTCCATGAAGAATTTATAACCAAAACTGGGGTTTGATCCTCAGATGATGTTTTGGAAGAGCAAACAGTAACTTCGTTTTCTTTTTCAGTACAACCATTTTCAATAAAGTGAACATTTCTGGGATGGGTTTTAGTTCTCATTTTCCTGAGTTCTTACAGCTTTGAAAAACCGATGAGCGGCAAAAGGAGAAATATGTCCCTGTCTCTCTAATTTTACAAAATGCTTTCCAAAAACAGTGGAGAAAGACAGGAAAAAATCTTTAAAGGCCTCTTGCCAACCCAAGCTATTCTGCATATTCTGAAAAGCTTACATATGCTGTTGTTGCAAGAGATGAGTTTTAGGAAGGCTGGAACACACTTACGAACTTGATCTGCTGTACATACACTGGACACAAACTAACCCAAATTAAAATCTTTGTGAGGAAGGTGGTTGCTCAGGATGAGCATCAGACCAGAGAAATGCAGTGATACTTCCCTCGCTGTTCCCTTCCGGTTCCAGCTGCAGAACAAGAAAAGGACTACAGATGTAATTTATCTGGACTTCTGTAAGGTCTTTGACGTGATCCCCCAGTCTGAACTGGAGCTGTATTCGATGGGAGGAGTTTTCAGTGGATAAGGAATTGGTTGGGTGGTCAGAGGGACCTGGACATGCTCCAGAAGTGGCCCATGGGAATTTCATGAGGTTCAACAAGGCCAGGTGCTGGTGCTGCCCCTGGGTTGGGGCAACCAGGCTAGGGATGAACAGATATTGTATAAATATTGATTCCGTCTGTTGGCTGTTTTAAAAAAGAAAACTGCTTCTTGATAAGGGCAGTATGTCTTTACTCTGTTAAATATCCTGTTTTATTTTATACTCTTCAGGTGTTGCTTGGATCATGACCGTAGAAATCAAAAAAATTGTTTTGGCAGATTGTGGGGCAGGCTGAAGCTTGATTCTGATACCCTTTAATTTTCCAAGAGTGATTCCTTGCACAAGTTGGTTAATGCTGAAGATGGAAGCAAATCCATTAATCCCAAACTGTTTCAGTAATCACTTCTCAAACTCTTGCACACAGGCCAAGAGTCTCACCCCTCAGGACTACAACCTGAGGTGGTCAGGCCTGCTGGTGACCGTGGGTGAGGTGCTGGAGAAGAGCGTCCTGAACGTGAACAGGACGGACTGGCACGCGGTGTTCACCGGCATGTCGCGCCGGCAGATGATCTACAGCGCGGCCAAGGCCCTGGCAGGGATGTACAAACAGCAGCTGCCACCCAGGACCGTGTGACAGGGGTGACACCGTCACACCCAGGAACGCCGGCTTTGATCTGGGATTGAAGCGAAGGCCGTGTGTTCCCATTCTCAGCAGCACAGATTTGTGATTTTAACTCTAAACCGTTTTCTCCTTCTTGAGAAGTGAAGGTGATTTCTGGGAGTGGAAGTGAGCGATTGCAGTTTTTACCTACTCTATGATTTCTGGTGTGATTCACAAAAGCAAATGTGAAATTTTTAAGTGGTACAGGCAGCGCTACAGTTTTTTAACTGCAATGTGCTATGATATGACACCTTACCAGGCATTTGCTGAGATAGTTAGTTAGTATTCTTTCTAAAGGGGATATTTGTTTAGCTATTTCTATTATATTAGTAATATAAACATGTTGACAGCATAAACATGTGTGTTATATATGCATTTCAATCCAGAGAGATTACCTTCTGTATTACATGTGTTTTTTGGGGCATGTGTTTAGGGGATACTTAACACCTCATTGGTTTGGTGTCTGTATATAGTTCTCAGGAGCGATGCCAAGTAGTCTCTACAGCACATAACAGTGAGCTGCTGAAGAAGAGCACAAATCCATGCCCTGTTAGTTGAAGTTGTTGCTAAATAATTCTGAATTCTCATTTTCTATGCTGCATCTTTCTGCTTTTTATGTAACAGTAATGAAATCCGTGGCCAGTTGAAGAACCAGACAAAATTTCAAGTTGCTTCAGTGGGTTTTAGATCAGGTACTGCACTCGTCACATGAAATCATCTCAGCAGTTTCAATGACATGATTTACTCCAGTGCTTCCAAACTTCATCTGTTATATGTAATTATGTAATTTTTTCTATGTAGTTACAGTTGTCAGTAATTTGATTATGGAAAACGGTGATGTGTGTATCAATTGCTTTGCTATTCTGGGTTTTCTAAATACTTCTAAGTCTTAAATGCTTTCTTGATGTCATGAGCTCACTGTTTCTCATGTAAGTTTTCAGTGGTGTCTGATTTTTTTCGTGGCTATAAATATCCTCTGTCCACGCTCACACAATCTTATATCTTTATTTAGAAATATGGAAGTAATTGTGAAGAAAATATTTTGGTAATAATACTTTTTTAAGAAACAAAGAATAAACAAATACTTTTTGTTTGCCTTAAAGAAGCAGTTTTTCAACTTATATTGCTCCGCCTTTACCTTTCTTAGATGCTTTCAAAGAACATTTTTGTATACAATATACTATTAAGCCAGCTCATATTTGTACCCAATGAAAGCCTGTCTATTTCCAAGTAATATATTTGGCCTTAATTGGCTTACTCTGTAAAGCAGTTGAATAAATGTTTTCCCTAGAGAATTGCATCTATTTTAAAGGCTTGTTTTTTATTGCAGATGATGAATATTTCTTTATTGGAATTGTATTTACATGGTGAGATTGCAGATTTGTCACATACTTCAATGTTGAGGTACCTCATCAGGACTCCTTCTTTCTCTGTCAAACCTAAAGGGTGATACAGGGACTTCTGCTTGCCATTGTGCAATAAAAACATCTTTGCTTTTATTGTAATTTCAGTTTGCAGTGTATAGTATGTTTAATGCTGTCCTTTTATCCCCTGCTTGCAGCATCCTCTTTGATGCAGAGGACATGAAGTCATCAGTAGGTTTAGGTGCCCTGGCATGACTTAAAACTAAAACTGAAGAGCAATTACCATTTTCTTTCTCCCTTTCCTGGCCCTGGCCTTCACTTTTTAAGAGGTGAGAAGAATGGAGGAAGAAAATGTGGTCAGGTGAAATGGTTTTTCTCTGGCTCAGTGAAGTTCTCACAATTTATTCTTGACAGCCCCCACAAGAAATAATATGGTGTAGCTTTGCAACTAACAGTTCTCTCCCTTTGGGGGAGTGTTACTTGTGTATTGAAAAATAACATCTTCACATGAACACCATGAGCTCAGTCTCTTCCCTGAGAGGCCAAGGGAAGGACAAATGGCTGGACTGTGATCTGGGAGGCTACAAAATCTGAAATTGCTTTCTCAGTGGAGGTCTTGCTCAAGGTCTGAGTTACATGGATGAATTCTGAACCAAGGTATAGTAACAATTCAGTTTTTCACCACCTCCAGGATTGTGTTGTGGGCAGTAATAGGAGAGGAAGCTCAACAGGTGAGACACCACCATTCTGTGTTACATTTATGTTGAGTTCACCTTAGGAATGCCGAGACACTTTGGACATGTAACTTTAAATTCTCAACTGTGACATCACTGTAGGTGCAGCTGCAAAAGCCATTTCTGCTAAGTTTGCTCCAATCTGAGTGTCAGAAAAAGTCAAGAAAGCTACTTTAATGTAGCTTTATGTACTTTAATATGTATTACTATTACACTGCCATTTTAAAATTGTGTTTCACATAAAAAGCAGCCAAGCTCTTTGAGTTTGCAGTACATTAAGAAAACCTTTGAGGTCCTTAAACATTATTTAAAATGCTGGAAGAAGCTCATTAGCTCTGCACTTGCTACTGCTTTTGTTTAGAAGTTACTTCTCTGTGCCTGGCCTCAGTTTCTCATCACAGCCCTGCACAGAACAATGTGGCTCTGTTAGAAAAAACTGTGGATATAAAACTGCCCACCCATTTCTGTTGAAATTAGTCTGATAACTTCCCCAAGCTGCCCCTCTCAATATTTGCCGTACCTGTCTGGAGGAAGGGTGGGGCCTTTGGGATCTGGTGAAGCAATTAGAGCTTGGTGGAATATCGTGGTCCAAAATCAGGAGCAAAACAGCCTCAGTAACATTCTCCAGAGTGTTCTCCTTTAACAAAATGTTTTTAAAATGTAATGAAGTGTAAAAGTTGCTTTTGATGTTTACCTTTCCATGCAGCATAGGAGAGGATTTTTAGTGAGTGTTTTCCAAGTGGGAGATTTCTGGAGGACTTCTGTAAGTATAAACCTGTGAAAATGAGAATTCTTGTAACAATTCTTAAGGGTATTTGTAAAAGTATCTCTTTTTCATAACGGTATAGTGGGAAGTAAATTTTGCAGATGAAAGTAAGACATTATCACCAAATACTGGTCACTCTGGAACACAGAACTCTGCGTGTCTCCTTTACAATGACATTTAATAATTTTGACCAAGCAAAATAAAAAAAAAAAATTAAAAATGTTTTTCTTCATTTCCTACTGTTAGCAGCCACAGGAAGAAGTAGTAAATTAGAACATTCTGTATCCCATCAAAAGTTGTTAACAGACTTGAAAACAAGAGTAAAATAGCTTCAAACTTGATTAATTTTCTGGTGTGGGTTTAAAGTTCAACAGTTAAGTCTCTCTGTAACCTATCAAGGACTGACATTTTGACATCCTGAATGTTGGAGCCATTTGGCTTTGCCTTTGTGGCTCTGTTCCAGCCATAGTTACATAATTCAGGAAAAACTATTCCTATAAAAGTAATGGTGAATGGATCCGGAGTTCCTAAAAGGGAAAGGAGCCAATTGGTTTGATTTATCATCTCATTGTGCAGAATTCTGCCAAAGCTTTAGATACTCCAGACAGTTGATTCTGTAAAGTGTCCAGACTTGTGACTTGTCAATTAAATTAGGAATGCACAGTGCTGCAGAGGAACAACAGATGCAAAAACACTCAGCAGCTTCCACTGAGCTAACGCCACCGTTTTTCATGTGCTGGAATTAAAGGAGATGTAGCATCAAGCTTACAGGAAAAAAAGAAAATATTTTGTGTTGAGAAAGCGATTTCCAGCTATTTTTGCATTCTGCATGTGTGAGCAATTGTAGTTGTGGCCTTCTCTGTAAAGTTGGGAAGCTCCTCATAAAGCAGAGGAGAAAACAGGTGAGTTGGTTTTCCAAGATTATGTTTTAATACAAAGTTACATGGAATTCTGTGTTATGCCTGGGGGTTTTTGGTGTTGACCACAAAAACATGCTTCCTGTTAAAGGATGCTTCACGACAGGAGTGAATCTGGTTTTTTGGGGTTTTTTTTTGTTGTTTTTTTTTTTAATAAAAAGTCTGATACTGGAAATTACGCATCAAAACTTTCAAACTTGTTTTAATCTGTTTTGTCAGGTCAGTGCAAACAGCCTGTATTTTATAAAGATCAAACTGAAAATTAGCTACTGCTTTAGCTTTGTTGTGAATAATGAATTGAACCACTCAGCCGAGTACCTCCCTCAGTTTAGTTTTGTATCCCATCAAGAGTTCTCTTGAGTTTTGAAAGTTTTTACTTGCCCTAGTTTGAATATTTGTACATTCATGCCTTGCAGTTGAGTTCACCGCTGTGAGAAGGACCCTAATTTATTTTTTCCTCAAGTATCATCTGTTTTATTTGCTTTTACAATAACACATGAATGCACAGTACTCAGGGACCATTTCCATCACCTAATCCTTACACTTGCAGGAGCAACCATTGCAATTAAGTGCTGAATGTTCTGCAGGTTCTTGGAAGAGTGCAGGAGGTTGAGTTTTGTGGTTTTAGACCAGTAGTGGGATTCTGAATAGCTGTGCCATCCTACAAGAGGTGAAAAACAGTATCTGGCAGAGCAGCAAGCTTAGAAAGAATTCCCAGGCAGACCAGTTATAGAATAAAACAATAATAAGAAATCTAATATACTATATATTGTATAGTATATAACATTACTATTTTTATTGTTATTATTTATAATTATAGAGGTGGACTTGGGATGTTGCTGTGGGATAACGGAGTTACACACGTGCAATGCAGATACTGAAATCAGTTATTTTGATAAAATGCATTAAAACCAAAAATCGGCAATCCTGCGTCTGAAGAGGAAAGGGCAGGAGAGTATTTTTAACATAATGGGAGTTGCCATAATCAATAATTGCACTGTTACCTGATTCTTTTCATCTGTGGTTCTCGGAGTATTTGCAAAAATGCACATCCCAATGTTTAGAAGGTTGTATGTGTGATAAAAGGAGCATTGTCAGCTCTCTTTGTCCCATTATCTGATGCACATGAACCAGTATTGGCCATGTCCATACATTAATTGCATGAAGTCATGAGTTTGCATGCACACTTTTGGAAAAAGGAAAGAGTGCTGCCTTTTCTTAGATTCATTTCTGGTAGTGAAGTTTCTCTTGCTACGAAAGAGAAAGCTTTACCATTTTGCCCACAAAAGACCTCTGTAGCACTTCTGAATTTATCTGTTCAATTTATTCTGCTATTCTTACTTTCAGCAGCCTGTTTATATTCCCTGTATACAAATTGCACTCTATTTTCTTGATATGGAAGTGCTCCTCTAGCATTTTTGTGGAATGAAACATGACTGGTTTTAGTCAGAGTCTCAGTCCTTTGCTAGTTTAAATTGGTGTTGTTTTATTAGCGTAAGTGGAAACAGCAATTCATGTGGGATGACAAGGTAGCTCCATGTTTTCATGATTTTGATTTTATTTCATTTAAGGACAGCGGGTCACGAGAGATTTTTTCCAAGTTCTGCAGAACTAACACCAAATCTTTGCTCCTATGCACTTAATTGAATAGGTTAAAAAAGTGTTTTCTCCTCAGTTTGTTTTGAGTTATAGCAAAACAAGCAAACTGAGTTTGAATCCACATATTAAAAAAAAGTTTAATAAAGCCCACAGAAACCTAAGCTTGCCAATTTCTCTTGGTTTTGAGAACTGAGTGTTCAAATGCTGCCCAGCACTTCCCTAGAAATTAATCTGTCTGCTCATTGGCTGTGATCAAACCCACCCTTCTTCTTGGTGCTGGCTGGACTCATCTGGCACGAGAAAGAGGAGCTGAGTAAACATAATTTTGTGAAAGCAGCTCCTCCTAGGCAGTGTTGACACACATTTTCAGGATGGACTTGAGCAGAACATCCTGCCTCTGCCGTATCCTTCCAACTGTGGAGTTGCCTAATTACCTTTAAATTTAGTTTTTTAATGAAAGGTGTTGTTGCTGAGGGTTTTTTAAACCATTCGAAGTACCTACTTGGAAAATTGCTGCTTGTAGGGGGAAATTCTAGCAAAATTGTAATAATCTGGTGTGAATAAAACAATATAGTTTCAGTGTATATCTTCTTTAGTTTGTACAGTGAGAAGGAAATATTTCTTGCTAAAGAATGTAACTGTGTCTTCTACACATCTTCCCTCTGTGCTTGCATTTAAGCACTAATCACCTTTAGTGCTGTAATTCTGTATTAATTTTGTGGGTTGTATATGCCATGTACTGGGCTGAAAGCACTTTGGTATTTTATATTTTGGATGTGTAATCCCTGTCTGTGTATTTTCTTCTGTGCACTTCTCTGAAAGGGAGATGAGCTACCCTGAAAGATGCTCGTGTGATTACCCACTTGAGGGATATCAAGGCCAAAAAAAACAGAGAAAGGGAAATCTCAAGAGGTGCCAGACTCCTGTGTGAGGGTCTGGTGTGTGTCTCCCTGCTGAGCATGAACACCTGCAGAAATCTGTCCTGCTTCAGCCAAAGCCAAGGGCAGCTTTACAGCAGTTCTTTTGCCATTGCCGAGGCGTGGCTGATGAAAATTTAAAAATAAAAAACAGCGTAAGGCATGTGACGCATAGGGAGATTAGGTGAGCATAGTCTTGGTGACTTCTGAGTTTCTTGCACCGGGGCTTGTGGCTCCACCACCTTCCATGGGAAGCCTGTTCCAACGCCTCACCACAATTTCTGCAAAGAAAATTTTCTTATATCCAATCTAAACCTCCCCTGGCCCAGCCTGAGGCCATTCCCTCTCCTCCTGTCGCTGTTTCCTGCGAGCACAGCCTGACCCCCCGGCTGTCCCCTCCTGTCAGGAGCTGTACAGAGCCACAAGGTCCCCCCTGTCAGGAAAAATAAATCCACAAACAGCAGAGGTTTATGTCCAAAAAGGAGACAGAGGAGTCCTGTAACTTTATTTGTGAATAAAGGGGTAGGTCATGGGCATTTCCCATGGGGTCTCTCGAATTGCTAGAGGACTCAGCCTCTTTTTATCCTAATTTCTCAGCCACAGGTTCCCTCTCTGTTTTCCCCACTGGCTGAGGTACTTGAAAGGTACAGACTTCTGGAACACCTACAAGTAATACACATCACCCCTAATGCTGACACCCTCCTTTCTTCTTTTTCTTATGTCTCTGTTCCTGTAGTTTATTACTACAGTCTTGGGTGAGTCAATCAGTGGAATTCCTGTGGAAATCCTTCCCATTGTTTCTTCTATCTCTCAGTATGGGCCTTATCTTACCAGCAGTTTGTGAAGACGCTCCCTTACTCCTTTCACCTCCTCTGCTCCAGGCTGAGCCCTTTCCCAGCTCCCTCAGCCGCTCCTGGGGCTCCAGACCCTTCCCAGCTCCGTTCCCTTCCCCGGACACGCTCCAGCCCCTCAGTCTCTTGTCGGCAGAGGCCCAGAAGTGGACACAGCACTCGAGCTGTGGCCTCAGCAGTGCCCAGCACAGGGACGGTCACTGCCCTGCTCCTGCGGCCACACCACGGCCGGGACAGCCCAGGGGCCATTGGCCTCTTGGCCACCTGGGCACCCCTGGGCTCATGTCCAGCTGCTGTCCCCAGCACCCCCAGGGCCTTTCCCAGCTTTTCCAGACACTTTTCCCGCAGCCTGGAGCTGCAGGGGTTGTTGTGACCCAAGTCAGGCCCCAGCACGCACCCTGGTTGTACCTCACGTCGTAGGCCTGAAGATTCCCAGATCCTTCCTTTGGGCATCTCGCAGGTGAGTGCCACATTTTCCAACTTCCTGGGGCCTCCCTGGGCTGCCAGGACTGCTGAAGGGATGGAGGTGTCTCCGTGAGGCCTCTGCCAGCTCCTCCAGTGCCCGGGGGTGGATCCCACGCAGCCCCACAGACTGTGGATGTCACAAATTAAACACAATCACACAGCAGCTGCTGACCCCTTCCCCTCGGATTATGGGGCTTTCATCCTGAATTCCATCTCAGCAGGATTCATACACCCCCTCAGCCTTTTCCTAATCCTGTGGCACTGTGTTTCCCCCTGCACCCAACAAAGAATTAAGGTTCTCCTTAGCCCTCCTTTGGATGCTGAGGTATTTGTAAAAATGCTTTTGGTGTCTGTTAACTGCAGTTCTTACATTATACCAGATTATACCAGATGAATTTCTGGGTTAGGCCTTGGTCCGTCTGCATCATGAGGCAGGGCACAGAGTGTGCTGTGGGTTAAACACTGTGCTTCAGCCTCTTCCTCAGTTCTGCTTGTTTTCTGATTTAAGTGTTTACTGATGCTTCTTTAACAAAGAATTCTCCTGGTCTATTCAGTGTGAACACAATCCTGGGGACCTGCAGTTACTGGCCTGCTTTAATTAGTCCACCAAATGAAGAGGCTATAGTTTCCCTACCTGTAGAAGCTTGGGTAAAATGGGGCAGAAATTGTATTCTCATTAAGAAGCCTGTCTTTTTTTATTATTATTACTTACATAATTATTAAGGGGTCTTATATATTTTCTATGACATATAAAAAGTGTATGTATAAAGAAGGCAAATCAGCCTCCTTATTTGAATGTTTTGCCCTTTTTTTCTCATGAACTTTGAGAGTTGCGTGGAAGGGACTGTACTGCAAGAACAGTTCTCAGCTGTAACACATTCGTGGTGCCTTGGGCTTCAAGGCATGGAAAGTTACTGCAAAAGGGAAGGAGAGCTGGCTTTGTTGTTCTTCTCTTTATCCAGGTTAGCACAAAAAACCCCCACACTGTTTTGCCATCAGCAAGTCCTTAAAAGTGTCACAGTGGTTTGATTAGGACTTTGCTACGTGGGGTGATACCTGTTTGCTTCAGACATGAAAGATGCTGTCAAAGCTTCCGTATCTGAGAAGAGGCAGAATAAGAAAAATGTGGAATTGATCACAAGAAGACCATCATTTCCCCCAGATTCTGTCTCAAGGTTAAATATTTTCGTGTGTGTTTATGTATGCGTGGATATGAATATATGTGTGCGTGTGTTTGTGTGTGTGTATTTGTATATGAATGAACGATAAAACTGATTTATTTTGTTGTTCTTGAAGGAGGAATCTGTAGCTTTGTCCTTGAGGAAGGACACTGAAAAACAGATTATCAAATAAACTGCAGTGGATGATGCTTTCAAACCATCTTGGAAGATTAGCGCAGAAGAGATTCTCTGTTTTAGAAACAGCTATTTTGCTTTAACACAGGGGGAAGATGTGTCGCCTAGCAGTATAGATCTGAGGCATTAAGGAGGTTCTGAGTAGCCAAGGAAATCTTAGCTGCCAAGCATCTTAATGAAGGTGATTTCTTTCCCCCCCAAAAAGTTGGTTTTATTATTGAAAATACAAGATTTTAAGTGACTGCAGTGGTTTGTCCCTAGAAAAAGCTCCTCTCAGACATCCAGACAGTAACAGTTCATGTCTCCACATGATGGCACTGGAGGTCAGGGGACCACAGAGTCCAGCCCTGCAAGAAAAAAAATATTTTCTTTAGCCAGCAATAGGGAGATAAACTGCCTGCCATGTCAAATAAAAATGCTAGGCATGGTTTAGAAACCTGAGCTCTCCTGGTCAGTCACAAATCTGAAGAGAAGAGCTCAGTAATGGTAAAGAAAAAATACATTTAACTCACTGTTAGCAGTGCAGTAACTTCTGCCTAAAAAGATTTTGATGTGTTCCAAAAATTGTTTCCCGCTGAAAGTTTTCCCCTTGAGACAATACCTCACCCGAGTTATAATAATAAATAACCCTGAATTATCTAACTCAGGTGTCTGCTTCCTGTAGCTTGGCCAGCTACTTGTAAAAAGTACTCATGCAATTTGATAGAAATGTAGTAAAATCCTACTGAATGTTTCTTGTAAAATGATAGGAAATGTTCAAAGAGTAAGTTTTGGACAAAAGAGACATGAAAAAACCAGAAGTATTTGGGTGGGTAATTTTAATCTGGCTATGCAGATCCCATAAGTAAAACTGGCTTCTTAGACAGTTTTGCTTTATAGCTAAACTAACCAAAAATAGATTAAAAAATCAAAACTGTCATTCCCCTGAGATGATACAACTTTCCATCTGCAGGAAACCTCTCAATCTCTTATCCTTCCTCCTGTTTCTGAAGATATTTCTTTAATTGAAACATTCAGCTCTTTTCAGAGCCTCAGCAATACCTTTGCTCTTTTCTTTTTAATTCTTGGATTTTTAAATTCTTGGATGGATTTTTTAGCATGTAGTTTTTTAAAAAATGAAAAATAACTGGATCAACAGTGGTAGACAGGTATTTTTAAATTTAATAAATTCATTAAAACCAACTGTTTTTAATAGTCCTCTGTGTTTCAGATGTAACCCACTACTCAGAGATCCTTATATAGTTTAAATGCATATAAAAATTGGGGAAGCATAATTAATCCCAACAGTGTTTAGCCAATTGTTTCAGGCTTCTGGAAAAAATGCTGGAAATCATGCTTATTTAATAAAAGGTTTTCAATAGAAACTGTGGCAGGTAGAATTCATGCCCATAACTTCCACTAGCCTGGTGGAAGTTTATCAGTATCAGTATCACTTCTCTCTCTTCTAGCTAAGACTCCCAATTATGTCAGTGTCAGCTTTGCTGCTATGGTACTGTTTCTTCTCCTGGAAGTTAAATAATTTGCAGAACTTTTCTCCCTCTTGTACAGCAGAGACCTCCTTTTCTTGGATTTTCAACTAGATGGAAAAGAAAATACCAGTTTCCAGCATTTTTTTAAAATAGAAATATACATGAGAAAAGGCAAGGCTGTTAAATATCTCGGTGTTGTGGCTCTTTGCAAAGACATTTATATAATATTGTGCATTTGGCCTGAATATTTCACTTGATTGGATGTAGGTGGTGATGTTTTTCAGAGCTCAGCCATCAGCCTCAGCAAGTTATTTCTCTGCTAATCAAAAAGGTAAATGTCAGTTTTATTTCTGCTCCTATTAACCCCATGCATGTCGCTGCTCATGAATGCACTCCTGGGTACAAAACTTCCGCTTCCTCCAGAATGGGGAGGAACTCCTGGGAAACAACACCAAAAAAAAAAAAAAAAAAAAAAAAAAAAAAAAAAAAAAGAGCATTTCAGACACTCTCTGTGGCATTTACTCCCATCCTGCCACCGCTGTGGAAACACAAGTTATGGCTCACAAACAGCCACAATGCAGCCTTTGAAACGAGAGGAAACACCTGGGTCCCAGCACAGCCGGTGAGGAAACGTGTGCCTCATGTCCACCCCAGTGAATGCCTGACCTCAGAGTGAGGAAACTGTTCTTCCACCATCCTTATGGGCAAAATGCCAGAGATCACCCATTTGGGAGCGAATTTCCCCAGAGGGATCCCTCTTGCCCACAAATCCAGCATGTTCACAGTGCAAATTTTTGATCTCTGCCCCATTGACTGCTGTAAGGAGTTATACAATTAGAATAATGCACTATCCTGCATCCTAAATTTTATATTGTCTTACTTGTAGCATATTAATATAAAACAATATTAATTTCAACCAATTTTTTAGGTTGAGTGAGACAAAAAACCAGGGAAAATCAGACTAACTAGAGGCATCTAGGATGGACTGTGGGAACTAGAGGGGATGGTTCTCTCCTAATGCTAAAGCTCTGCTTGAACTTCTTTATTAAATTAGAGCCTTGTAGAGCCATGTTTACACTCAGTCATCCTTGTGTTTTCCCAGGGCTGCATGGACATTCTGAAGACGCAGCAAATAATGAAAAATCAGTGTAGCATCTGACAAGACTTAGTAGTGCACAGCTTTTTCTGATTACTTGTTTAACTCCTTTTTCCCCACAGATATAAGTAAGGATTTAATTGGTTACTTTTATTATTCACATAAATATCTGAACTATCTTTTGTTGCTGGGCCCACCCATGACCAACAAGGGCTTATGAGACTCAGAGTTTCCTTTGTGGTCTCTAGAGTTGGATAGCCATATAAAGGGACATCTAAGTAATCTAATTTATGTGCTCCAAGTCATTATTTCAAGTACTTGTACTCATCTGGTGGTCAGAAATGTATTTTCAGATCTTTCCTTTCACTTTTTAGTCAATTCTCAGCTTGCAACAGAAGTGTCCCATTTGACCCTATATGCTTGGCCTAAAATTAAATCAAGTCTCAGTTACTCGTCTCCTCAAGTTTACTCACTTCTTATGTGACTAGTTGTTCTCTCTTCACAAATATCTTTGTGCTCTACCTCTCCTATTTTATTTTCTAAGTGTATTTCAGACTTTTGTGTCTTCGTGGGTTCTCTTCTATATCTGGAAGAAAGCATCAGTATGCTCAGTTATTCCTTGGGCTAATGCCCACATTTGTTCTTTACCAAACACTATGACAGCAAAAGGCCACTGCAACTGCACTTGTCTTTAGTAAGGCCAGAAGCTGAAAGCAGAAAATCACTTTAGATTTTTTCTGGGTTCTTCTTCCAGATCTTTCTGGTAAGTTTAACAGACTTAAGGACTGAGGTAGAGTCCATCCATTGAGAAGGTAATGCTTACCACCAGCCATATCTCATTCTGTTGTTCTACTTCTGCTGTTTTACCTCCAGGGAAATCTTTTTATCCTTTTTATCTTTTTTGCCGGTCCTTCACAGCACACTTATGCTCGGTGCATTCTTCTGTAGCACTGGGATTTTAATGTCCTGATTGTCAAAAGGCCATTCTGTGTTGTGGTCTCTCTTAAACCTTTGCCTGTCCAATTCCTCTTTTCTTGAGTCCTAATCTCTGTTTTGTCAAAGTCATAGAATCATGAAGTCAAAGGATGATGAGATGGTTTGGGTTGGGAGGGACCAACTGGGGTTGTCATTACTGGGGGTTTTTTTTGTCCTAATTCCCAAGAAATTATGGCATTTTCTTTAAGGATTATACATTTTCAAAATCATATTTATTTTCTTTTATAATTGTTACTTTTGTTCATAGGGATACTGGGAGAACAGAGAACATATCCACAGATGTCTGGTGGATATTTTAGCATGGAAAACACAGCCTTTTTCATCACAGCATTACAGCTGCACTTTAAAGTAAGTCAGTCAGTCACAGATTTAGTGATTTGCGGTAAGTTGTACACAGTTCTTGTTTAAACATTTCTGTGAGGTTTGTATGTGTGCCGTGAGGGGCATTTGATGTGGAGTTCAAAGCATTTCCAAACAAACCTGTGCCAGAAGAAGGAGTGTAAGACAGTCCCACAACATGGTGCCTGTTTGTGTTGGTGGCTAGGGACAGCAATGACAGTGATTTATGACACTGCTCTTCTGAAAACCAGTTGAGCCCCAGGACTGCCAAATTAGAATAATGCGAACAGAGAAGCTCTCAAAACAATGTCGTGTGTTTTCCCTCCGTGTGTGAGTCAGAACTCCACTTGAGAGCCTCCAGCTACTCAAAAACTCGCCTGCTTTTCTCTCTCAGCGAGTTAAGGAGGTGCTGCCAGCTCCAGCAATTCAATTATGGCTGTTTGATGTTTTACTTAAAACCCAGCTCCTGCTGGCTTGTGACCACGTGAGAACTTCAGCTTCCACTTAGAGAAAAATGAAGATTCTGGTTATCAAAGGCAGAATTTAAGGGCAAGTGGGACCTAAATGCACACAAACATCTCACAAAATAAAGGAGGAGGAGGAGGAGAAGTAGAAAGATTCTTTGTTGGACGCCAGACAAACTTCTACCAGAGTAATTCTGCTGTAATTGGTTTTGCCCTGGGAAAAACTCATGTTGGCTTCAAATAATGCACTGAAAAAACATCGATTTCAAGTTTTGTTTGTAATGACAGGAATAGGCTGTGAATGGGACAATGAGATTTTCATCCCTATTTTTATGTTTTAAAGAAGACGTCATGTTGGTATTTTTAGCTATTTAATATGAAACTTCTCTGAGAATTTTCAGGGAAATGCCTTTCATTGGAAAATGCAGTATCTGAAGGATCAAAATTGTCTGCAGGGGACCAAATTTTTCTGAAATGAAAGTAAACTCAGAGAATTCTTTACATAGTTTAGAGCTTCCCATTATAAATATCTGTCAAAAGAGAGTGTCTTCTCCTTCTTAGTGAAGAGGCCCTCTCCGCTTAGCAGTTTGGTAAGATGTGCAGAAAAATGAAATAGTTCAGTGTTCTACAAGCACAGCAGGTTCTTGTTAACTGACCTGGAAAAAAATCAAAGACAGAGTAAAAATATGCCTCCTCAATTGTGATGAAGAACCAGGTGAGCCCTGAAGATACTAAATTTTAGGCGAAATATTCATGTGAGCATTTGGAATTCTCTTAAATGAATGACACTTAGGCAAGAAGCATAGCAGGATGAACAAGAGAAATATCTGCTTTTGCAGCTGCTCCTAATATCTACAGTTTTTGCAGCAGTAGCAAATCATGGCTGGTTTTTGTGGTGCAAGGGCATTGCCTTGCCTCTTCATGTGCTGGGAGCCCAGGAGAAGAGGCTGTGACACATCACCAGGCACTGCTAGGCTGTGAGTTTTTATTCCTCACCCCTTCAAAAGAAAGTATTTCAAATGATGTCTGTCAGTAATAAAAAAACCCAAACTGGATTTGTTAAACAAACTCTCTGACGAGCATTAATAGCAGTATTGGCTTGCTGTGTGTATCCCAATAAACATTTTATTTTAAGTAGAAAAATCAGAGGTCTCTATTTGAAGTCAAATGAGGATTTTGCGCAATATCTCGTTTTTTTTACTGTTGGCTGACAATAGAGTTGATCACTCAACATTAGCTCCCACCAAACCACAAAAACTCAAGATACTGGAAGCTGGTTTGCAAACTACTGTATCATGCAGTGGTTGAGATGAATCAGGATGATTTAAGTGTGTTGAAAACATTTTAAAATATATTGTGGACATTTTTTTCATCTTTATGATGTTTAACAAGATCTCCCAGAACAAAGCTTATCATTCCTCTCTTTTTTTCCCCTCTGTTTTTAAATTTTGACAGATCAGAGAACCACAGGGTAGCCCGGGCTGGGACATCCCTATTGTGGGATAGCAGCATCAAGGAGATTATCCAGCACCTTGCCCAATCTCATCTTAAAAACCTCCAGAGATGGAGACTCCACCTTGTCTGCAGGGGGTTTTTTCCAGGGTTTGATTGCTCTCAGCATAAAAAAATGTAGGTCTTATTTCAAGATGAAATGATTATCATTTCTTATTAAAATAATTTAAGCAGGATAGAGAGCATGAGGAAGACCTTTAGATATTCCTTTTATTTTCTTTAAATGGTTAAAGTAACCATTTAAAGCTTTAGCTTTATCACATTAAACTTAAAAACACCACAATCCCACTTTTCAGCCTGCAAGGCTGTGATAGATTGATAGATAGATAGATAGATAGATAGATAGATAGATAGATAGATAACCCCCCAAAAATCTGGCTCTGGAGCTTTCCCCTTGTTTTGTCTTGTGATCTCACAGCGACACCACAAGAAAAGTGACATTTTCCTCCCCAGCTCTGCACCAAGGCTCAGGATGCACTTTCAATCCACAGCCTAAAGCCAATTTAATAATCAGCTGCTGCTGGAAGAGGCAGTCCTGCTCCTCTGCCTTCATTTTCCCCCCTCTGTGCCCATCTCTTGAGATGCTATCTGCTCTGATGATAACATCTTTGTTTTTGCTTGATTTTTAATTCCTCAGGTGGATTTTCCACGCCTGATCTATGCTGCAGTTGCACAGCAGCTGTGCCTGATGTAAAGGGAGCGGTGGCAGCCTTTGGGGCTGGAAGGTGGGCTGGGGGTGAGTTTACCACTTTTTGTCACCCACGCTGACCGTGCTGCAGTGTGAAAAGCCTCTCTCAAAGATAGAAGCAGCGAGATAAATGGCTGGCTGCAGATTTTTCCAGGAGAAAAAGTCATCAGGTCCTTGGTGGCTGCAGTGGAAGTACTAAGATGTGGACAGCCGGGAGGAGATTAGAGCAGGGAGTGGAACTTCTTCTCACTGCTGCCTGTCCAAAAGCTTTCTACAGTAACTTAGATTCTGTTTATTGGCTTGGTGGTTTTTCATTAATGCTTCAAAGCAAAGGAAAAAGGCAGAAAAAATAGTGTAATCTGAGATCATTGCTGATTTTTAAAATATCAGCCTAAGTAAAGTGAGGGCTGTATAACCAACTGCTTTTCAAAACAGGAATGTAGATGGGTTTTGTCTATTGGCAATTATAATATGATTCAAGTCAATAGTTATACATTTTTAGTGTATTTCCATTCATAAATGAAAGGGATTTTTTGACATGGAAAAATGTAATCGTATACAGTGAAGCTTTTCTGCTTTTGAAATGCCTTTTTCAATGTACATTTGAGGACCTGGCATACTTTTCCCTTGTTTGTCACAGTTCAAGAGTATGCTCCCTTTAGTACAAAATCCTTCAGAATAATTCTAATTAATGTGTTATGGGCCTTTCAGAGAAAACCCATTACATTTTAAAATAGAATTAAGTCAGTTGCTGCTGTCATGGAAAATATGAGCTTATTTTGAATGCAAATTAAGTGCAGCCGTAAATTGCTCTGTTTGTGTATGTTTCCTTATGTGGGCTCACATGCTTTTAGCTCTAATTAAGGAGAATAATTTCACTTTTAGAGAATTATAAATTCAAGGGTACAGGACATTAAGTGGTAGCATTAAGATATGATGGTTACTGTTTTATTTGGAAGAGAGAATTGCATAACTGATCTTTTTTCACGTGAAATCTCTATGCTCACCCTTCAAATGTTTGCAGCCTTTGTTCAAGGAGTATTCTTTACACTAAAGAACCAATTCTATGACCATTTTCCTACATTACCTGATATTATATTCAGTTGTTTTCTGCTGCAAATGCAGAACATTTTTGTATGACATTAGATCAGTGACAACAGTGAACTGTGGGGAGAAAAGTCCCAGTCTGGGGCTGTGTCAGTGCGAGCTGTTGCCTCGCTGGGTGTGTAAAACATTCATCACGGAATTTCCTTGGGTTTCACCGAGAAAGCACTGCCACCTTTGGCATTTCTGGGTTAGCCAAATTTAACCAAAACAGTGCATAAGAATCACTTGGGCGTTGCCAGCTTCCTCGTCTGGGGCTCTGCAGCACATTGTACAGGAATTTTAGCTGTATGGGTTTATTTAAGGGAGCTGCCTCTTCCTTTCATGACACACTCTCAAAGGATGACATCATTGTGAGAAGGGGCACTTTTTTGTAAGGGAAGCAGGATCCTTCAAAGGGAAAAAACATACTCATCATCCCAGATTGTTCCAAAGGTCAGCAATTGTATCGCTGCAACAGCCAACCTTTCTGCTGAGACAATCCTGTCTCACTTCTCAGCAGCTCTGCAAAGTTACTGAAAATCAGGGCAAAATCAAACTGCAAGAAAGCCAGCAGCCCGCTCATTAAGCTTTCACATGTCTCTTCATCCTCATTATTCCAAAGGCCTTTAGGTTATTCTGAGATGACTTTTAAGGCAAGCTAACTAATGCGGGGATGTGAATGTTAGGCAGTGTTTATAATTTCTCACCAAAATCTGTTCAGTGATATTATTCTGGGGTTATTTTAATGAGGTTTGGGCATAAAATGTGTCTTGGCTGGCATTACTGAACTGCATCACACCAAATCACAATTGCTATATAATGCCCTTTGGAAGGTATCTTTAAAGGCAGTCTTTAGCATTATAGTAATAAAATTGCTTGTTTAATTACCAGTTAGCCTATGGATTAAAGATAGAGCTATTTGTACACTCTTATTCTGCGGTGTGCATGCAAAATGTAAGTTTAAATCAGTGTTTCTCTGGAACTGCCAGCTACCAAATATCTCGTAATCTGTTACTTGCACACACCACGCAAATTTTACACAATTGCCTGCATAAACCACCTAAAGCAAGAGAAGGTTTTACAAATCGTTATATTTTGACAGCAGAATTGCTGCCATGCTATGCTAGGTTTCACATCGAGGCTGCATTAAGGCAAAATTGGGAAGTAGAGAAAAACGTGGAGGAAGTAAATTAACTTAAAAATCTTGGCTTCTGTGGTGAGTTATGTAAATGATGTTAGGGATGTTTTCGGTATTGTCACAGTGCACACTGAAGAATACAAATGAGGGAAAATAAATCAGTATTAGTGCAAGATAATTTGCAAACAGTACTTCTGCATCCCAATGTTTCCTCTGGGTTATGATGATTTAAAGCTGTCTGTATCATCCTGATGGTTTAGATCACTCCAAGGAAGATGTTGTCACCCCACAACTTATCCTTGTTTCCTTTTCTCCCTTTCTTCTGCAGACAGACACAACAGCCCTCTCTGCCCCAACATTTGCTGCTTTCACCTTGTTCTTAGCCAGATTTTAGAAGTCTCCTTAGGTCGGGATAGTACAAACACATGTCAGCATTGACCATGAGATTGTGAATTATGTTCACACTGAGTGCAAAACAAAATCTCTCGTGGCTTTGTCTGGCCAAGCCAGGATTCCAGGCTCTCTGGTTTGAGGAAAAATTACAGCAGTGGATGCAAAAGTGAGATAATCACTTGTGTTAGGACAGGAGAGTAGGGAAGCTAAAGCCGCCAAAGTAAATCATGTTTATGGTATGATTTTCCTTCAGATTTCTCAACATTTTTACCCTTCCCAATATTTTATCCTTCCCACTTTGCCCTGTCAAAGGTAGATAGTTGCTGTCCAGTCTGAGCCACCGTTTAGAAATGATCCAATTTTTTCCTTTTACAGATTTACATGATCCCATAATTTTTAAAAAAAGAAGTTTTAATCTTGCAGACTGAGCATGTGCAGAAGACTTCAAGCAACTGTTGTGGAAAACTCTGGCTGATATCTGGATCACAGGGATGAAATTCCAGTGTAGAAGTGTGCTGAATAAACAGGGCAGGAAAACAGGTTGTGCCATATTGGGGTCTTCTGAGGTTACCGTGAGGGAGCTGGGTGTGCTCCAGATAGAAAGTTAGACTCCAGATTAGAAGTTAGGCGTCATATTGCTTGCTTAGTACCCTCAGATAGTGTCAAAACTACGTTTTGAATGGTTTATGCCACGGGAGATACTCATGCACCTCCACACACCTGCCAAAGGAAACATTCACGAAACAGGAAAAGCAGTGGAATTACCATGAAAGTACAGTGCAGCCAACTCAGAGGCGACTCAGAACCCTAGAAAGTGGCTTCATTTTGCAAAATGTGTTTTGTGGTGGAGGTGAGGGAGTGCCAGTGGCACTGCATGGCCTGGGAGGAAGAGAAAGCATGGGAACATCTGTGTTCCCTGTGAGGTGCCAGAATCTGTTCCTCCATCCAGCCCAACACACATCACAGGGGAAGGATCCTTCCAGATATTGGTGGCAATTAAAGCCCTCTGCAGGGAAGGAGAAAGATTCAGCATGTTAAAAAGCTGAAACAGTGCCCTGGGGACTAAAAGCAGCCGTCCCCACCCCTCTTTTCCCAGGGGAGAAGAGGAAAGCTGTGCTGGGATGTGAATGCTGACAAATCAACTTTCTCCATTGTGTTATCTCCACCACCCTGACACAGAAACTCTGGCCTTGGCGTTGGCTGTGGCTGCTGGGGGAGCTCAATAAAAACATCAGTGAGAGGAATCTCTGCAGAAAAAAGCAGATTTGCATGGTGCTTTCCCCTCTGAGCGAGTGGGGTGGCAGAGGACCTGCAAGAGGCACACCTGGTGCAGAGTGTGTTGCCTGATCTGCTTGTGGGGAGCAGCAATTCATCTCCAGCACCCGAATTCTGTAGCACCGGTAACAGATTCTGTGGGCAGACGAAAATAGAATCACACTAACAAGCTGGCAGGAGAGTCTCTTGAGTCTCGGCGTATGGCTCAGTATTGCAGTCACGGCTTCTAATCAAAATTAGTTGGTTTTTTCTCTTGCTGAAAGGTTGCCTTTATTTACACTATTTGAAATGGATGTGGAGTTTGGAACTGAAGCACATCTAAATATTAGACATAATTATCTTTAAGTCTCTATCTTACAAAAGGTGTTAAGGGTAAGACACAGCTTTATAGCAAAGCAAGTTAAGGCTATGGAAAATATTTTAATGATACTGGCATAGAAAGAAAGCTTTTTTTGAAGAGCATTGAAGGAACTTTTCTGTTAAATACCTGGAGATGTAAATTCAGCCTATTACCAGTGCTGTAGGAAATTACCTGAAATACCAATGTTTCATGATATTTATTGAAGAATTTTACATTATTTTCATTCAAAGGCATCTGTGAAGCATAGTGTTTTCAAATCAAGTAAGAATCTTGAAGTTTGCCGTCTCTGGGGATGGAAGCCAGGATATGATGCACTCATTGCAAACCATACAAGAACTGACCTTACAGCATCTGTGAAACCTGAAAGTCACCCCCAAAAACATTAGATATCTAAAGCAACATTAAGGGGACTATAGGAACATAACTCTGAAATCCCAAACCCTCCCTGGCTAATAACTGCTGGAAATCACTAAACTCTTTTCCTGACTTCCTTCTCTGACCCACTTGGTCAGAGGCACCTCAGGGTTTTTCTCTCTTTTCTTGGCTCCTGCTTTAACCTACTGGGGCCAGATCCTAGCAGAAGCACTGCTTCCTCTGAGGTCCAGCTCACAGTGAGGCAAAAGCATCCTGATTTTACAGCTAACAAGATGGCTCCCAGGATTATTTATGGTTTTTTTTTTCATATATTTAATCCAATGGTTGCTTAATATAAAATGCATATAAAGTGATAGGAGCAAACCTCCCCTTCCTTGGGAGTTCCTTCATTGCGGGGTGTATAGATTCTCATTGTCAACAGTTTTCCTCCTAAAAAATGAATAATTCTTTTTTTTTCTTGCAGCCTTGCTCAGTTTCTTAGAGATGAGTGGGTAACAATTTTTGCACAATGAGGATTGTTTAAGGGGAAGTGTGTGACAACGAGTTTCTTCCTGACAAAAAGGTACTCCCAGGAAGAACAGCAGCTTGCCAGGATCACAGAGCAGCAGCACTGCAGAAAGGTTTAACTGAGTCTGTAACACCTTGTGTGATTTGAGAGTACTTAAAGGCAAAATACAAAGCTTCTGTCCAATATTATGAAACCTCTATGCCAGAAATCTTCTGGGAATGCAGCACAGCATCTTTTGTCAAGGTTTGTCATGAATCTTCCAGACAAGGAGGGGTTTCTAAACCTTGAGAATTACCTTTACAGGAGTTGCTTCCTATAGCAAAGGGGCCTCGGGACACCCTTTTTGAAGCTTGTCTAGAGAAACAGAAGCTGAAGAGGGAGAACAAGGAGCTGAAAAATCCATCCTGAAGCATTTTCCTGCAGAGGCAAAGGCACACCATGATGTGAGATTAATGGATTCTCATGACAGACAGTCTTGTGGCTTTACCGAGGTGTGTTCTCGTGTAAATGCTCTGCAAAGAGATGAGCTGGCAGCTGAAATAAAGGTCACCTTCACTCAGAGATTGTGCCAGGCCTACATCCCTGCATAGCTCTGGTCACCTGGGAAGGACAAGGTTCTGAGGGAGCTCTGCATGGAGGTTTTAATGTGACAGCAGGAGGAGGTGCTTTCCTCTTTGTTTATATTTGTGTAAAGCATGAGAAGCCAGACCACCCACAGGGTGCACATGGGTGTCCACAAAATGACCATCTCTGCGTTGTTGTAATCTGGGGGGCAGCTCTGCATCATCTCTGCGAGCATATTTTGTCCTATTACGTGCACAAAACCGCGGTCCCACGCTCCACGAGGTTGACCCTGACAACCACAATGCAGTCGACAGAGTTAATGTTTAAAAATAAAAGATGCTTCCACGGGAAAATCCTCATGGGGCAGAAAAAGGAAGATAGTTCTGGTGAGCTTCAAATCTATTGTCCGTAAGAGAAGTCTGAAAGAAATGTGAGAGAAGAATAATATCCCACGTTCTTTCTTTGGTCCATGAAAATATGGAACATCTGAAAGCTGAACTTCCCTGTAAGAGAACAAAACAAGTGACAAACCTAAAATGGTTTGGGGTTTTTGTGTGAGAATATATCTATCTGTCTGCTTTTAAGCAGAAACTCTCAGTAAAAAAAAAAGAAAACCCTTACATTTTTTAATCAGCCTATTTGACAGACATTCTGAAACTGACTTAATTTTTCTCATGGGAAAGGAAGTCAGGGACTTTTTTGCTTTAGTTATATATTTCCCCTCAAAATAAAAAGCAGCTAGATCAAGGGCAGCTTTAGGACACGGAAATAAGTAAAGCTCCCAGGGCAAAAATACCTAGAGAGAAGTTCAGAAGTTAAGCAGCAAATATTACTGACTATACCTTTCCCATTGAATAGTCAGATTATTTTCTAAAGTACCCCACTGGCATCCATATAATCCACTATATTTCAAGGTGTGTAAGGGACTAGGGAATTTTTCTGATGATCGTAAATTGTCATCAGTATTCAGAATTACTGATACAAGTTGTGTTAAATGCAGGTAAAAAGACATTACTGGCAGCAATCAACAGAGTAGAAGAGAGAAGCACTGGCAGATTTTAGATCTGATTTTGCAAAGGAATGGGAATATCTAGTGGGGATTTTTTGGTTGGTTTGTTTGATTGATTGGTTTGGGGTTTTTTTGTTTGGTTGGTTTGGTTTTTTTGGTGTTTGTTTGTTTGTTGCTTTGTTGCTTTGTTGCTTTTTGGGTTTTGTTGGGGTTTTTTTGGTACACCTTTTGAATGTTAATGCTCTGCTGAAGAAGGTTTCAGACAGTCTGCAGGGTGGCTGCTCCAGCCAAGCAGGATCCACTTCAGGGCTGCTGAGGCAGGACTGAAATTATAGCCTCTTTAAGAAAACAACAGCAGTGTGAGCTAATTCCTTCTTACACAAATAGGGTTTTCAACTGAGTTTGTGGGGCTTTTTTTTTTTTTAAATTCTAACCTTAAAAACATGGCTTTTTGTTTTGTGCATTCACCAGTCCTTTGACATTACCTGATCATTTATGTTTAGAAGCACAAGTGCAGAAGGATGGAAACTAAAGATACCTGTAACTACCTGTAGCTGCTGTGGGAAATGGTACAAGTTCCCTCCCAACTAGATGAAGGTATCTGTTTCACAGAAGTAGTCTAATTTTCTTCATTTATTTAATAAATTTCGAACTTTTATACTGCATATGGCTGGCTAATATGGTCTATTATGTTCTATACAGCAGGGCAAAATACTGACATTAGGATTAAAAGTAGTAATAATTAAATGACTGTGTACTGACTATATTGTTGGGTATTCCCTGTTTTTTTTAATGGATGCCAAAAAGGGTAATATAAAATCAATTTATTGAAATTTTGAGCTGCAGAAATTGTTTTGGTGGGAATTTATGACTGCCAAGACAACAAGTTTTCAACCTGCTGATTCATCTGGACATCAGACATGTTGGTGCCTTTAAAAGCTTTAGCATTTTTGGTTATGTTATTACTAGCACACATTTAAGGTATTTGCAGTGGAGAAGGGTTGCAATAGTGATGTCTGTTTACCTGCATGCCCTGTTTTGAAAAGAAGAGTGTATACAGAGGAAGAAAAGCAACCTTTTTGTGTATATTTCAAACTATTGCACAGATTACTCAGTGGTGCAAATATATTGAATTTTCACGTATTCTTGTGTCCAGATCTTCACAAGACATATCCCATAAAGCTGGCAACGTCTTTAGGAAATGCAGTGAGTAATTCAAGCTTTTAGGATAACTTTGACTCTTTTTATGTATAAATCATTCTCACACAGCTTATGTAGATTAATTCGAAATTTTATGTGAGCACATTTACACATTAATGGGCAGTTTGCATTTTAAACATTCCACAGTGCATTAAGTAAAATGGTATTGGGGAGGCTCTACGGAAAAAAAGAACAGATCCATTTCTAGCACTGTTCTATTGTGTATATCAAACCCATCAATTTCCTTTAACAATGTCAACAGCTGAATGTTGCACCAAGAGGCTCTTTTTCCACACAAAATTCTGTCTTTAGAAGCTGTTCAAAGAAGGGGAATATGTGCCTGCAGGAGGAAGGCAATGTCAGCCTGATATCAAATTTTCAAGAAGAAAAGGATGAAGCATAGGTGAAAAGGGCAGTGAAAAGGGCAGTGCTGGTGCATCCATTTAGACTCTGCAGCAAACTACAGTCCAGGATACATTATGGAGGGATGTAATTTAATTTGTTAGCCTGGTACTTTCTGCAATCGAGTTTTGTTTGGTTAAGGTAGGTTTAAAATGTCAGTCACAGCAGCTGAGGCGTGAGTGAATGGAAACATCTTTGCCCAAATAGTTTGTGTACAGATGTTTGAGCCTGAAGAAACTTGCCATGTGTTTTTGTAGTTAAGGAAGTGAGTAATCAGTGAAACTAGTATGGGTGGTATAGGAAAATCATGCACATGGTCTTGGCACAGCTGTGTGCTTGCTACATTCCATGAGATATTTCATAATGGAAAACCAATTGCTCCACTAATATAGGATACCTGCATATCAGGATTGTGCTGTGGAGCACCCGGAGAAGTCACGGGATCGAACAGATCTGGCCAGTCAGTCTCAGGTGAACAAAAAGGGCAGAAGAAGTCCCTAGGTGTTGACTTAAAAGAGAGAGAATATCCTCTCTGATGTGTTTATTGCTCAATTGTAATTATTATCCATCAAAGTTTGAAAGGCCAAAAGTGTAAGTGGGCAAGATGGTGGTTAAGTCAGCAGAACTACATAACTAAGTGCAGCAGGAGGAAGTTTGTCCACAAGTCTACTTAGGAAGACTGCAGGCTCCTGTGCCTCAAATGGTTTTTGGCTGGTCAGATTCCTCTTGTGAACTTAGCTGTTTCAGAGGCTTTTCTGTTTCTTGCATACAATTAACACAGAACACTGTGCAGCAAAGAACCTATCAAGAGATAGCAATAAAACAGGTGCTGTCACTCTGTACAGTGTTCCATTGTTAATGTTTCTATCCAAAATATTTGTTTGAATCCTTTCACACATACATTGTTTGTGCTGCGCCACATCTCAGTCTGGATGCCTTCAATGGTTTCTTGAGTTACCAGTACCTCACCATTGCTAATCTGTGTGTACCTCTGATTGTATTGGGGCAATTTATGGCAGCTGAAGGTCAGCTCCAGAGCTTCTGTGTCTCAGAGTATGTGCAGTGTATTGCAGCAACATGGGTGGAGTGACACACAAGTTTGAATAGGTATTACCCCCCTCAGGTGTTTAGTCTGATGCCAAAAGGAAAATAACGGACTGCATTTGCTTGCCACTGAGTCATTAATTGCGTTTATCTTTTAAAAATCAAGTTTCTTCAAAACTGGAAAGATATCATGCACAGCATCCTTTGTCTATTCTAAGTTTTGCCATTTAAAACCAGCAGCATATCAAAAGCTGATCTTTCCTGGCAGTCACAGATTTTCCATGTGCTGCACTTTTCTCCCACCTTTCCTGAAACAGTCTGATCTGTGAAAGCAAGCACAGTTACTCTCTTGTGTGATTGCAGTTTTAGGAAAGACTGTTAACTGCGTATAACGTGTGCACAGCTGAGGGCATATGCTTAAATAACATTAAAGGCTGTGACATAATGTGTGTGCTGAAAATCTTCCTGTAGCCAGAGCATCAGAGATCTTTTAGAATGGGGTACCACCACCTTTGGCCTTCACTATCTCAGTTTATATGTTTCTTCTTTTTTAATAACAACGCTATTTATCACCAGAATTCTGTATTTCCTTCACCAGGTGACCACCCCCTCAGAAATAAAAAAGGCAGTTCATGAAACTGGTTATTCCTAAAGGTTTTGCTCTTTCTGTTAGTCAATCCTCTACATTTTCTATCAGCTGGTAGCTGAGGTACTGCTGTTACTGAGGTTTATAAATCTTTACTGACTCCAGACCAGTGACAGAGTGGTTATAATCCTGTGAAAGTTTCACATGTCCAAGCTATATCTGCTTTGTGTTCTACTTCTTTTCCTTCCTCCTGTCACTAACACAACCTTCAGCTGACACAGTGCTGTTCATCAACCAGTTTTTCTTTTCCTGGGAACACTTTACAGATGATTTCAGTGGTGCCAATGACCAGGCCTAGATTGGCTGTGGCATCCAGCAGTGCCTCCTTCCCGCTGGAGGGAAGATCCAGCCTGCAAGGGAGGAGAAAGTAGAGGGAGGCAGACACCCAGACAGACATTTTAGGGAGCAGACATGCCAGGCAGGCAGTAGCACAGCATATGCTCTGCTGCCTAGAAACAGCCAAGTTGAATCCCAAATCCTGGCAATTCTCTTGATGTTGCAGATCTGGTGATATAAAAAATATTTTATTGCAAACTCTGTCTGTAAGCCTGACTCTGGTTTTAAGTAAGAAGAGGAAACGTTTGACCTTGAACTAGACGACTCCTTGACTTACTTCAGGCTGCCTTCCAAAATCTTTTCTCATTTCAAGCACAAGTTATTTATGCCTCTCCTTCATAAATGCTGCAGTGCTACAGGCACTGAGTGGCTGCTGCCTTCCATCGTGGGGGCACATGCATTTTGTCAGCCTGCAGCAGATCCTGGTCCATCCCACATCTAAACATTTTTGGTCATTGTGTATAAAACCATAGCTACGTTTGCTTTTCAAGCCTCTCCCAGCTCAGAACATCATCAGCTGCAGTTCATCCATCCTGCAGCAGTGCTCTTGCTTAAAGACTAGAATTATGGAGGCTTATTTAGCAGTCTGAAAAAGAATATCCCAGGATGTCTTATTATTTTGTTCCTGTTCAAATTTTTCCAAATATTGCAGGAGTTGCAATGTAGAAATACACACAGAATTATTTCAATTAAATGCAAAAGTGAATTAAGTTCTTGAAAGCAGATTAATGAATCTTCTCTCTGTGAAAAACATCAAGTTTGCATTAGCAGGACTCTTCTTCAGAAAGCATTGTAACAGTATGTACTCTATGTAATCTCTTATAAAAGGCTAAGAAACAGGACAGCACCTCATCTCTTGCACAGCACTAACAAGAGTCTGTAGAGAAAAGGTATAATTTAGTTTGTGAAGCTCCTCAAGGCTCTTCTTTCTCTATATCCAAATACAAGTGAGGAAGTGCCCCATTCAAAAGAGCTAGAAGACTTCCAGAGAAAAAAAAATCCTTCATGTTTCCCTGTGTATTAAATAAGATGCTCTTTCTTAGCATTAAGCAGTGATTAATAGTTAGCATTAAGCAGTGCTTAATATTAGCAAATCACTGCAATCTTTGTTGCAAATAAGATATGTAATTATTTTGGCCTATCTTTGTCTTTTCTGCCCAAACTGATTTGTACTAAGATTTTTGCTTTGCTCCTGCAAGAGCATGCGCAAATGAATTTCAATCTTGCATGTGTTTCAAACCCTGTGTTTCCAGCATACACGCTGTCTGTTTATTTGGTTTATATGAATGAAACATTGGTGCTGAGAATCAACAAATAACCAGCACATGCTTTTATCTATAAATGCCTTTGAATGCGTTTGTATCATGAAGATCCATTTCTGGAATTCAATGTAAACAAAAGCCTGTCTGCAGCATTGATCAGGGAAAGAAAGATTTAAAAGATTGCTTAAAATTTCGTGGATCTAGTAGTCCAAGTGGAGCTTTGCAAGCATTGTTGAGCAGCACTGGAATGCTATAGCTGTAACAGCATCTGGTGTCCTGCCAGGAGGGAAAGGACCACACTCCTGAACACAGATGAGTCTTGAAAAAGTTCTCAGTGCTGCCAGGCTTCTTAAACATCATGGAGAGGAGAGGGAAGGCACATGCTGCCTCTTTTCAGGCAAAGCTTCGGATGTAGCTGTTGCACTCGTGCTCGAATAATGACAAGCAGTTGGGAGGTTTTCCTTTGTGCCTTGGCTGGCAGTCTGCGAGTGGAGAAACAAAGCCAGGCCTGTAGCTGGTACAGCTGGGGCTGTGCTGACTCATCCGAGCCGAGGCTCTGGCTCTCGCTGTGGCACTTGGAGTTATTTATTTCCCTTTGCTGCATGTCCCATCCATCGGGTAAAGGTTGCCGCTATTTGTGGCAGAGGCAGGGAAAGGCGGCTATCATGGCTCACAGGAGGGCAGCCAGAGCCCCAAACACAGCTCCCCGATGAGCTCACACAGGAGCTGGGCTGTGACTTGTCACCACTGAAATATGAGCACAGCTCGCTGCAGGGGTGATAACCTTTGGCAGGAGATGACCTGGGCAGAAGTGATCAAGAACACAACTACTTTCTCCAAAAACCATGAGAAACCATCAGAAACTGGTGCTAGCCACGTATCAATCAGTGCCAGGGCACCAAGATTATGGCAAACGAAAGCTTTCAGATAATTTCCCGAAGGTAGTGACAGTGTGGTCTACAAGAAATGTTCCTGTTGGGGCACTAAAAGCTGCCCAAAGCCATGTGTTGACAATATTTATGAAGGAGCAGTAACAGCGTTTCTCCCAGTAGCCTGGGATTTCTCTGCTGTGTCAGGTTCCGCTTATTTGAAGGCTCCGTGAATTTTATTTTCTTGTTAAAGAGGAAGGCGTTTCCTCATAATCACACCCCAAAGTGGGAGGTGATGACTCTGATCCAGGGAATGTGGAACAGTGTTCAAGGAGGCAATTTGATTCTTGTGTGGAGTTTGGAAGTTGCTAACTGAGGACTATTTTGGAGAACTTGGCTGGCCAGCATCTCTGGTATGTTTGGGAGCGTCCTAAGGAGATATTTTTGTAAACCACTAGGATAAGGCAGTCTATTAAGGGTAATTTGATACTGCTGGGCAGTCACTTCAAGTCAGCGTATCTGTGGATATTGCTAAATTGACTGTAGCAAAGAGAGGAAATTCACACCAATTCCCCCTCTGCAGCAGACAATTTTTCCATCACATTCTCAAAGTCTAGCAGAAGCTTTCAGAAAACATGATGGAGATTCAGTCTCGTGACACCTCATTTTTTCTTTTCTCCTCTTGATAAACCACACCAGACTTTGAATGGAAATATTATTATTCCAGCCCTCAAAGGAGGTTCTGGCAGATCACTATCCCTCACAAGGATATGTATGTGCTGTGGAAAGACTGAAATATTAATGAGATTGGAAAGGGAGGGCCTATGCAGCTGCACTCAGGCAGCTCTGCATCTCTGCATTGCTCTGCTATGGCCTTTTGTTTATTCTATCAGCTTCTGAAGAAAATCCACTTCAATCTTTAAAAATGCTTTTTGGAATTAATATTTCTTGATGCAATTACAGCAAATATACTGTACATGCTGTAGAATTGGAAAAAATATGTGTAATATTTTTAATGCAATTTTTTTTAAATACCACATTTATGTTAGCTCCTTCAGTATCAGTGCAAGGAGCTTAAGTGAAAGGGTTACTGTGGAGAGACGAGGCCAAATAAGGACAGGCTAAAACTCTTTACTGGAAGACACCAGGGAGCAAAGCTGTTTTACTCCAGTGAGGATTTCAAGAGTTTTATATCTCAGCCATGACCTTTAAATGAAAGTGCAGGACTAGCAGCAGGGAGCTGAGATGGGATTCTGTTCTCAGTGACGTCTGGGGGGTGTGTGTGAGAACAGCCCTGAAGCTGCTTCGGTACTGCAGTCAGTGCTGTCCCAAATATGGGCTCTGCACAGAGTGCCAGAAGATAAGGAGATAGATAGATAGATAGATAGATAGATAGATAGATAGATAGATAGATAGAGAAAGAAAGGGAGAGAGAAAGGGAGAGAGAAAGGGAGAGAAAGAGAGGAAAGAAAGAAAGGAAAGAAAGAAAGGAAAGAAGGAAAGGAAAGGAAAGGAAAGGAAAGGAAAGGAAAGGAAAGGAAAGGAAAGGAAAGGAAAGGAAAGGAAAGGAAAGGAAAGGAAAGGAAAGGAAAGGAAAGGAAAGGAAAGGAAAGGAAAGGAAAGGAAAGGAAAGGAAAGGAAAGGAAAGGAAAGGAAAGGAAAGGAAAGGAAAGGAAAGGAAAGGAAAGGAAAGGAAAGGAAAGGAAAGGAAAGGAAAGGAAAGGAAAGGAAAGGAAAGGAAAGGAAAGGAAAGGAAAGGAAAGGAAAGGAAAGGAAAGGAAAGGAAAGGAAAGGAAAGGAAAGGAAAGGAAAGGAAAGGAAAGGAAAGGAAAGGAAAGGAAAGGAAGGAGGAAGGAAGGAAGGAAGGAAGGAAGGAAGGAAGGAAGGAAGGAAGGAATGGTGCGGAAGGAAGGAAGGAAGGAAGGAATGGTGCGGAAGGAAGGAAGGAAGGAAGGAAGGAAGGAAGGAAGGAAGGAAGGAAGGAAGGAAGGAAGGAAGGAAGGAAGGAAGGAAGGAAGGAAGGAAGGAAGGAAGGAAGGAATGGTGCGGAAGGAATGGTGCGGAAGGAAGGAAGGAAGGAATGGTGCGGAAGGAAGGAAGGAAGGAATGGTGTGGAAGGAAGGAAGGAAGGAATGGTGCGGAAGGAAGGAAGGAAGGAAGGAATGGTGCGGAAGGAAGGAAGGAAGGAAGGAAGGAAGGAAGGAAGGAAGGAAGGAAGGAAGGAAGGAAGGAAGGAAGGAAGGAAGGAAGGAAGGAAGGAAGATATTTGTTTACTCTCTGTCTGTGCAGAAAAGGATGCTGGAGTAAATCTACAGAGCCAGCCTCTTCTCTGCATGCCAGCTGCCCACTTTTACACTCTTGAAATCATGACAGATCAACATCTCCCCTACAGGAAACAATATTAAACCTACATTGACTGGCGAAATATTTACTCCCCTTCATGTAAAGACACAGTACCATTGATTTTACCTCTCATACACTTTGGGGAAGGGGATTATGTGAGTAAAGAGCATCTACAGCCGATGTGTGTGAACTTTTCTGTGCCAATGACCACAGGTTAGCACAAAAGTTCAATCCAAATTCTTGCTTGGTTGTATCAACTGCTTCTTTGTGCTTTGTCTCCTTGTTGGGTGGATTTATGGTGCCATCCAACTCTGATTCTCACTTGTTCAGTAGATTTATGGCATTGTTTTCACATCTCCTCACTGGTTCCAGATGTCTTTCCTGCAGAGAGAGTGTGTCCTACAGAACAAGAGGTTTAGGTGCAACTTGTGTGGACATGAGCTGCCTTTAAAGCAGCTCACATGTCAGGAATGACACACAGAAATCCACATGTCCCTGTCAGAATCACGTAGGGATTACTGATGGGTATGTGTTGGACCTGCAGGGAAATGCATCCACCACCACACTGGCAGCATCTGAGGTCTCTTTCAAAGGAAGGATCCATCATTAACAGCTGACTGGGAGAGAAAAATAACCCATCGGCCGACTGATCCAGCTGTCAGCAGGGCAAATTTCTTCTCCAGACACCAGAGATGGGGTTTGTAAGGTTGAATGGACTTTAAAGTAATGTTTCCATAAAAAGGATTTTGTGTGAATGAAAGGATATATTAATAAAAAACTTGTCTTATTTGTATTTTTTTGTTCTACCTGCTGTGAACTCTGAGCAAATGTGTAATGCTTAATTTTGACAAAGTGGTCCATGAAGCATAGATTAATCAGCTTTTACCACACACACCCCCTGAAGGAGGCCTGGAGGTACCTGGTGTGTGGCTACCTGCCCTTTTGGGCCCAATCCCCATACCTTTTGGGATTGGTACATAAGGATTTTGCAGATTCAGAGCCCTACAGAGAGGCATTACACCTACACATATGAGCTGTGATCTCATGGGGTAACTTCAAGGAGCCTAGCTAAGGAATGACTCTGATTTGGAGTCATTTTGGTAGGAATTTATATTAAATTTGGCTCAAAGATCAACAAACTTGCCCATGTCAATGACCACAGAGAAGCAGCCCACAGACCCCCACGAACTGCATGGAGGAGGAAAACTTTGGATCTACAGCAAGACTGGGATTATGGCCATGACCTGAATTTTCTTTAACACAGAATCTAATTTTTTTCCCATCCTGGTTTATTTAAATATGCTTAGTCATATGTCTGTGCTTATGGCAAATGTTCTGTTCACACTGACGTTGTCTGCATGAAAATAAAGATATTGGTTTCCCACCTTTCACATCCTGTTTTAAGTGCTTCTGGAGTTCTGCCACAGAGTTTTGGACTCTTTTTTTAACAGATAGGTTTGGAGAAATCTCTGCAGTGTTAACATGTGAAGCTGCCACGGCTCCTGGTTTTTTGTCAGCATCATTCTAAAAGCAGCTGACGCTATAGCAATTTCTCTTTTTTCCCCTCTTAGCACACCAATGAACAATCCTGATCATGCCCTTCAACACCTGCATCAATATCTTCATGGTCTAGAAGGAGCAACAAGGAGTGAAAGGTCTTTTTCAAGGCAGTAGAGGCAAGGAAGACTTATTATCACTTGCCCTTGTGGAACTTCATGAGGTTTGAATTGTCCTACTGATGCTTTCCTAGTGCATGTGCAGTCAGTTTTTTTAATTGAATGTTTTTTAGGAATGATGTCACTGGGTGTTAAGCACTAACAGTTCCTATAAATGCCACGGTGTTGCCATGGTAACAGTTTGCTTTCACAGGCTTTCTGATATGGCAGAACATATCTTTATTCATGATGTTTGGCTGCTACTTTAGTCTCATAAACCAGGCATTACATTTACCATTGATAGCACCACTTCAGTATTCCCTATCACTATTTTTGGTCAGGCTTCATGTCAGAATTAGGTGCTTGGTTCTTTGCTTTGCTCTTTTATTTATTCTTGATTTGGACAGGATTTCTTTTTTCTTTTTTCTTTTTTCTTTTTTCTTTTTTCTTTTTCTTTTTCTTTTTCTTTTTCTTTTTCTTTTTCTTTTTCTTTTTCTTTTTCTTTTTCTTTTTCTTTTTCTTTTTCTTTTTCTTTTTCTTTTTCTTTTTCTTTTTCTTTTTCTTTTTCTTTTTTCTTTTTTCTTTTTCTTTTTCTTTTTTCTTTTTCTTTTTCTTTTTCTTTTTCTTTTTCTTTTTCTTTTTCTTTTTCTTTTTCTTTTTCTTTTTCTTTTTCTTTTTCTTTTTCTTTTTCTTTTTCTTTTTCTTTTTCTTTTTCTTTTTCTTTTTCTTTTTTTTTCTTTTTCTTTTTCTTTTTTCTTCTTTCTTCTTTCTTCTTTCTTTTTCCTTTTTTCTTTTTTCTTTTTTTTCAGGTGCTTGAAAATTGTCCCTTTTTCTATAGAATCTTGATCTGAGGTTTTCAGAATATTTCCCCTAGTGCTTTCTAATCAATTTGGATTAAAACAAAATTAAAATATCTCACTTGTGCAAAGTTTAACCACCTGTTAAAAAAAATCTTGCTGGTATTTCTGTATTTTGTCTGTTATGGTGAACAGCAAAGTTGTATAACCAGAAAGGAGTGTCCATAAAACATTTCTGTCTGTGGAGCAGTTGTGTAAAATGAGTTGCCTCTTTTGTTTACCATTTGGATTTCTTGGTGCCAGAAGGCTACACTGCACATTGCTGCTTCTCTTTCTTAAACATGATTGGCACAAGGTAACTTTTTTCTCCTCCTACCTAGTCATTTCAGAATGTTATGCCTTAGGTAAAGTTTTATGCCTTAGGGCTTTTTTTTCCCTGTAGTTTTTTCTTCTGTTTAGGTTCCAAGTTCTGTCTGCCTGTTGCCAAATATTTCCTTCCCCCAGAAGGGTCATTGTCAAGTATAATCAAGCATGAAGTCATGCTGCAGTGGCCCAGGTAACAAATTATGAAACCAGAGCTTTAAATCAGTTGAAGAGTTGTGACTTTTAATTGTCTTTCCTTTCCCCCAGACTAGTTTACAGGCTACCTGGTCATAATAATTCTTTTTAGTCATTGTAATTCTTACTGTAAATGTGGATCAAACACTTCCATTAACCCACCCTGACTGCGTTGTGCACAAAAATGCAGCTTATTTCCTTGAGGTGCTCTACATATCTCACTAGCAATTATTTTAACACAGTGTAAATTTACTCTATGGTGCAACGCTCTCAACTTTTCTGAGCTTCTCTCTGCACCACATAGAAAATGGGTGCTGGTAAAGTAGGCCAATGCTTGTGTACACAATGATTAAAATGAAAGGTTTGAGTTGAACACAGTATTAAGTTCTGTGGAATTTCATTGATCGGTCCTTGTGTTGCTGGTTACATAGCAGCAGGCACACAAATAATAAACAAAACCACAATATGCTAAATATATCCTCAAGATTGACACAGGCAGAGAAATTGCTTGCCTAAAACAAATGGGTAATGCAGAAATGCCATATAATGCAGTATATCAAGACTAGCAAGTCTCCAATGTGTTCAGAAAATAATTATTTACAACTAAAATCTGGAGTAACAAGATTTCTAGCCCAGGTACAGCATGTTTTGTCCCAGCATTGAACACTGATTCAGCAGCCCTTGCCAGACTCCTTGTCAGCCCTTGGCACTGATATCCAACATACAGACTTTAAAGTTAAATTGTATAAAATTGTATAAATTGTATAACAAACACACATATGCACAAACATCTCCATGCAGCACTCACCATGGCCCAAGTAACTATCAGAGTAAAAAGTCCTTGCTCACAATTCTCTTGGGAAGTGTGTGGGAAGTGTGGGTTATGGTAACACAAAAAGGGTACAGCAACATTAGAGGGGAAGAAAGCTCTTTTTTTAATCTGCACATTAGTATCAGCATTAGCAGAGGTTGTCGATAAACACATCGAGTCACAGACCCAATTCACCAGACGTGCTCTCCCCAGTGCTGAGCAGAGAATTATTATTATGCAACAGAGCCCAGGATGTGCTTGGCTGCCTTCACCACAAGGGCACACTGCTGGCTTTATGTTGTTTTATTCACAGCAACACTGTTCGGTCATTCCAAGTGCATCTTCTTGCAATCACACTGGAAGAAACTCAGCTGCCTGAAGTCTGTTTTCACAGAGGTTGATTTCTAGGGGTGGGTCTTTCACACAGGCCAAATTAAATAGTAGGGGGATTTTCTCTTTGAGATCTTCATCTGCAACTTTTCAAATTAAAAATACAGGGAGCTGATTGAAGGTAATCTAATTCTCTTCTTTTTCTCTTTGTGGGGAAGTATAAGAAGAGTAATGGGATTATTCAGTAATGGAAAATAGAAGAATAACCTATTTCCTTTTATTTAAAGCCCCTTTCAAATCCTCCTTGCAGTTCCAAATCTCTCCCTGGCCCACCCCTCCCCTCCTCCCCCCCAAAAAAAGAAAAATTCAGAGAGAAATACAAGAACTACAGAATAAAAAAACCTTTTCTACAATCAATTTCAATGACTCCTTCGGCATACAAGAATAATTCATTTCTTAGTGCTGGTAGCTAAAAGGGAAGGAGTACCGATCTGCAGTTCACTTCTTCTTCATAAAGCCAGTTGGTAAATTCTTTCAAATTGCTTGAATATCTAACTATATTCCTTAATCTAGTACAGCTCATTGCCTCTCCCTATAGTCCTCCTGATGTGTTTAGATCCTTTTGTCATCAACAACATTAAAACTATCTAATACCGAGGTATTATGTAGCAACTCATGGCAGAACTGACCTTTTCCACAGCAGAATAGGAGAGTCTCCCATGTCATGGTTTGATGAGTGTTGCCTGCACACCTTTTCATTTCAGGAGCTGACTTTTGAGAGCAAGGATTAATGACAAATCATTAGGGCTGCTGAAATGCAAACGCACCTAGAAGGAATCATGAAGCTGTTTTCCTCACCCTGCCAGGCATATGTTTCAAATACTGAGTATGCTAGAGACTTCTGGACAGGTTTCCTGATTTTACTTGTCTAGGTGTAGGGTTTCAGCACCTCCACTCTGTGTATTCTGTTTAGATTATACAGATGCAGGGAGAGTGTCTTTCTGTTACAGGTTCAGCTACCATCTATAGTCTGAATAACAGCTTTTCTGAAAAGGAAGATCTCTGCTGAATGAGGCTAGGTCCACATACCTCAGAACTAATTTTTTCCTTTTTCGTCTACAGATCCCCAGTATTCTTCTTTTTTTTTTCCCAGAGAGAAGAAGAATATACAGAAATATGTTTTGAAAAGCTGTAATTTCCCACCGTTTTTCTTTCAAAAACTTGAAATAGGAGGGTAAGAGAAAGAGGTGCCTATTTCTCAAATCCTTCCCAAATTTGAGAATAGGGTCAATGGCAGGTGTCTCAGTTAGGACCCACCTTCTGCCCCATTACTTGTGAAAATTATTTCTCTGGGAAAGTTAATTTGAAATCCATAAGCCCTCCACAGAAAAGAAAATCTCATCTCAGTCGAATCATGGTACAGGAAGATCAACAGCCAAATACACCGTGAAGCACAGGTTACTAAGAGAGGGTGGTCTCTTAATGACCTGTGGGCTGCTGAGGTAATTCCAGTAAAGTTTATTTTGTTAATTGCTTTTATAATCTAGAACACTTTCACTGCTTTCAAGTTCCAAAATCAAGACAAGCCTGTAGAATGTGTATTTTGGCTTTTCTGCTTCCAGGACCACATCTGATTGTCACTGACACAGTCACATTAGGTAAAGAAGGTTCACCTAAGGTCAACTCTGTGTGGCTGAGTCTGAGCGTCCTCAGCTTCAGGCTCTATCACACTGAATGCAAAATATGTTTTTTAGAGACTGAAACCCCCATCAGGGCGTGGGGGTGTGTGTGGAGGTGAGAGCACATAAGGGACTTTCCACAAGGTAGTTAGCAGACAAAATTCCTCTCCTGCCAGCTGAAACCCTGTTTGCTACAGATTCAGGAGCAGAGCTGGATGTGCTGGGCATTACAAACGTGGAAGTCATAACGTGTGCAACACCTAAGAGAGAACCTATGAAAGCACCACGTTCCTTTCAGATAGGATTGCCTGCCTTCTAAAAAATGGTCAAGAATTGCTATTTGTAGTGACAAAATGCTTATCATGGAGGGTTTTTGTATGGTAGGGCTGCCAGTGTGTGTTCTGCCAGGGTTATCATAGAGGTGCGATCACGGACACTCTGTTCTTTTTGTCCACACATCTGTTCCCTTGAATTGTGCACAATAAAACAAAATTGCACTCTGTGCCTGATGATAGAATCGAGGACAGTACAAACTGATGGCTGACAACAATGGGTACTTGATAATTAAAACTATGGTTTTGTGTATCTTGGAAGCGGTCGAGCACTATTGTTAGGGCTCAAAAAAATCCTTTCTTCCAACTTTCAATACAAGATCAAGCAATCTCCTTTGCACCTTCATAAATGCAAAGAAACAATTACTTGATTGTTTGTTTTTACTAGCTCTACATACATAAACTGCAGCCTTGTCCATAGATCTAGTGGAGTGTGGCACACTGTACAGACTGCCAACTCATGGCAGAATATATCAGAAACACCATGAATCAGGAAGAAAATAACTTTGGGAAAGGAACAAAATCCTCATCTGGCATGTGCATGTACAAATGATAAAAACAGAGACACGGGCAAATATTGACTCTTGTGCTCTGCACACAGTGGACATTGCAGAGCTGTGAAGGGGCAGGGAGCAATTACAGACAGTGGAAGTGACATCCTAACCTGGAATAAATTAACTGTTTTGCACTTAGCTGACCTAAGTCTGCAGGAACATAGAGCTGTCTTTGATGCTCCAATGCAAAGCTAAATTTGATGGAATAGGAAAAAATATCATTTTAAAAAGCAGTTATTTCTATTTTATTTTAAATTTGTGGACCTGTTCTACATACAGTGGAGTCCATTTGAGGCTATTCACTTGCATCTCTCAGTTTGCCAGTAAAAATCATGCAGGGAAAAACCTCATAATTTGTGGAAATTGTTCCTGTTCTTGTCTAACATACCAAGAGCTATTCAGATCAGAGTACAGCTTGTTTTTCTCTGACCCTCTTCTGAAGCATCACCCTTGCTTATCATATCTGCTTCAGCTGTGCTGAAGCACAGTATAAAATTAACTCCAAGCTAAACAGTTTCGACTGTAATAACTCTGCCTGGAAAGTGTGTGGGGCAGATCAAAAGCATTCTATGGAATCAGCCGTAATGAGGCACTTCAGGTGGCTCAGATTGGGATAGCCCTGGTTTCAACATGAAGTATTCATTTATCTCTGGGGTTTGTGCTGATCGACCAACCTGGCAGCAGGAGAGTCTCAGCTCCTTCACCATTAGATGAGTCTATTTGATGATACAGTTTTTAGAAGGATAAAAATAAAGCCAAATTGGTCAAAGCCAAAGTTTGGGAGAGAAGCATGCCCAGAGGGATGATGGAAAAAATAGATTTTTTTTCACACTATATAGATAACCTTTAATAATGTTCCAAAAGCTGGTGCTCCCACAATGTAAGCAAGAGAATAACTGTGAAATTTTGTGAGTACTTGTATGAACACTGATTCAATTTTTATATCTGAGGTTTTATTGAAGTAAAATAGTGGTTAGTAAAGGGCTTTTTCTCCCCTTTCCCCAACTAGAAATAGGATTAAAGTTGTGTATTACAAGTAATCTGCAAACATACTGCAGATTGAAGTGCTTACTATAATTTCCCTGTATTAAATTTTTGAGAACCTCATTATTAATAATATTCAGGCAGATACTTTGAGTTATTTTGTATACCCAGTAAATTGCGTTTTTCTACTTTTAAAAAGTTATAAATTAAACAGACCTTTTGACATTTATGATAACTTGGAAAACAAGATGTAAAAATTCCCAGTGTATCTGATCTATTTATCTACTTCATCTGGTGCTGTCATTTAATTAATATGTTTCTCCTCCACATTAGAATAATAATTCACATCTGCAACATATGAGTGTGCTAGATATACCCATAATAATCAGAAAATGTAAAACAGAAACTGAAATTAACAGTTTTCAGTCCAGTGAGGGGTTTTTATGTGTAATAATTGTCTATCCTTACAACATTGTGTAAGGATTGAAAAATATAAGCACAAGCCCATAAATTCGGTAGGTTGCCCAACTTTCAGTCTTCACAGTGCTGCATTTAAAAACTGGGTGTTGCTTACAAATTATTCTGACTTTGGGGCTATATTTGGGATTGGGGCAGGCTTTGAAAAACTAAATACACAGTCCTAACATATGTGAGTGAGGCTGCTTCAACTATTTCCCCGATTGTGTGAATTTCCACAGCTGATTCCTGTGGAACTGCTCACCTCACTTGGCGCAAAGGTCAAAGGCTGTTCTGTGACCTTGTTACGACATGGCTGACTCCCATTCTTCTTTACTAGGATATTTTAACAACTCAAAAATTGTCTTGTGGAACCAGAAGCGTTTGAAGACATATAACTGGATCACTGCTGGCATCTCTTTGCTTTTCTACCACAATATCTGGCTAAGGACTCTCTGAGCCTGCTCTTCAGTGCTTACCACAGCTTGAGCTGAACCTGAGGTGAAAAATATCAGTTATTTAAGACTTTCATTCATCTTCCCAATAGTGTGACCCACCGGCATCTCCTTTGGCACACAGAAGTGCAGCCAGACTGGCTCGATTTCTCCACAGCTCTCTCTGCAGCCCCGAGGAACAATTTTGTCTGTCAGTAGCTGACACAGCCTGTGCAATACTGCGTCAGCCATGCCTCTCTGCCAGGCACACACCTTCCTCTCGAGGCTACGAGGAAAGCAGTGAGAGCCTGTACGCCTGCTCAGTGCTCCTGTGCCAAAAAAACGCCATAAATCAAACCTGTCAGGCCTGGATGGGACCCAGGAGGCTCGCAGTTGTTGTTAGAGTCGTGCTCCTCTGTGTCCAATGCTAGGGAAAGGATGAGTTGAAAACATGGCCCAGAGTGGGAGGGAAGGCCTGCAGGGACAGGTCAGGGTGACTCAGACGGGCACTGAGCAACCCTCGGCCAAATGGAGTTCAGCAAGGGAAAGTGCCGATTCTGCCCTGGGACGGGCAGCCCTGGATGCACGGACAGACTGGGACTGGGGGTCCTGGTCAGTGTCCAGCTGGACAGGAGCCAGCAGGGCCCTGGGGCTAGAGGGACAGCTCTGTCCTGGGGCAGCAGGCCCAGCATGGCCGGCCGGGCTGGGGAGGCACTGTGCCGCTCTGCTCGGGGCTGGGGAGGCCTCACCTGGAGCAGTGTGTGCAGTTCTGGGCACCACAGTGTAAAACAGACATTAAACTGTCAGGGAGTGTGTGAAGGAGACCACGGGATGGCAAAGGGCCGTAAGGTGAAGCTTTATGAGGAGTGCCGAGGGCACTTGGTCTGTTCAGCTGAGGAGACTGAGGGAGAGCTCAGCGCAGTCACAGCTCTGCTGAGGGGACAAGGAGGGGCAGGCACTGAGCTCTGCTCTGGGACAGGGACAGGGCCCAGGGAATGGCCTGGAGTTGTGTCAGGGAGGTTTAGTTTGGATATCATGAAAAGTTCTTCCCCCACAGAGCAGTTGGGCACCGGAGCAGGCTCCCCAGGGAATGGCAACAGCACCAGCCTGACAGAGTTCAAGAAGAATTTGGACAATGCCAAGGTGATGATTCTTGGAGATGCAGGAGTTGGACTTGAGGATCCTTGTGGGTCCCTTCCAGCTCAGTTTATTCTGTGACTCTGTGATTCTGAGACAGGAGAGCAGAGCAGACATGAGGACAAAGTAGGCATGTCACTCCTGCCACTGACCTCTGCAGTGAGAACTGTGCCATGGAAAATAGCTTTGGTACATTTATTTCAGCAGCTTCTCCGAACACCCATTTCCTGTAAGCTGAGTTCATGCTGGGATTTCTATTGTCTTCTTAAGCTTTACTGAGGATGAGATAAAACAAAATTCTTGAAGGGGACCACAGGGACGAAGGCAGCAGGCATCTGCTCCCACAGGTGAGTACCTTGTCCAGGATGGTAGCATTGTATATGTGCTATTACTGGGAGATTTCTCCTCCTTCATTTTCAGTCTCTCCTTACAAAGTGTAAAACAAATCATGGCACATCTGGACTGCAAGTATGGACTATTTAATGCTTCCACTTAGACAGAATTTCTTTGCCAGCTTTTGACATTTATGAGACTAACTTCAATCTTTCCTGAGCAGAAAAATTCCATATTCAAGCCCAAATGGTTACATCAGAAGTGCAGTGATTTCAGTAAACTCACTAAATTTGGCTTTATTTGCTGTTCTGTTCAAGGTCTTGGTAATGAATTAGACGCAAAAGAAAAATTAGATATACCAGTGCAAACTGGTGCAGTTGCATACTAGTGTAACTATGACCTAAATTACTCTTGGCAGTGGGCTAAACATGGAAGGGATGTAGGAAAAAGTCTTTAGCTCATGCAGATTGGTTTGGTCATCCTTCCTGGCAGTTCTATTTGTGTACTGATGATAAAGGTGGCTGAACTTAATGAATGAATTAAACAATGAGGAAAATCATGTCAGTTACACTTCAGAAACATGCATTTCTGCTGAACAATGAGGAACTGACCACTTAGGCTATGGAACAGTTGCATGACATTGTGCGAAACAAATTTCTGTGTGCTGGCAGCAGGCTGGTTGATTTGAAACCATACATTTTGCTGGGTGCAAAAATTAAGGAGCAGTACACTATTGCCAGTGGTCACTCCCTGACTGTGTGAAGTGTACTGGATCTCCCTGGAGGGGACCTTTGCTCAGGGATGCTTTTAGGAAAAGCGTTAATTCTCTCTCAAGAGAAAAGAAATGCAACAGAAAGACAGGGAAGCATAGCCAGAATGAGAGAAAACAGAAAGAATTATTCTTACAGATGCTAACAGAAGTATTCAACAGTACCAAACCTGACATGTACACACACAAAAAATTAGAGCGTGGAGTAACAGAACAGATCTCAACACAGAGAAACCGCAGGAAACCACGTGGTTACACTGAGAGATCTCCAGCATTGCAAACTTTTCATTACCAGAGACCTGCCAGTACCTGAGCACCATTTTAAGCTCCACCTGCTCTTGTAAAATGGAAGCCCAGCATCTGTAGAGGTTTATGATTCGTTTGCCAAAAACTGCAGGGTGCTGAATTGTCAGAGGTCCTGTGCTGTCTTTTGTAGACTGTCTGTTTTAGAAAGAGTAAATGTTGTTTCCTGTTTCTTTGGGTGTATCCTTTCAGTAGAGGAGAGGTTGTTTCCTGTACTTTTTGTTACAGAAGAGTTTCAGCAAACCAAGCACTCTTCAGAGTGTATACCAACTTTAAAAATGCAAGCCTGTGAAGTTGTTAGATGTTTCTCAAACCACAAATGGTTATTTGAATTGGGTGCTGTGGGGGCTGTCTCTGCGGTCGCAGCTTCTGGCATGCCTTTTCTGCCACAACACTGCCTGTGCTCTGATATCTGCTGAGCGGTTTAGTAAGGAAGGATGTCAAACCTCTTACATTAAAAGTTTATCTTAAGGGAAAGTTCCAGCTTGGAGGTCTCCATAAATGCCACCCAACAGCTTTATGACATTGGTAAGGGCGTTTTCTTCCCTGCGAACCTTTTTTCTGGAGGGGCACATCATGGAATTATGGACTCGTGGAATTGTCAGGGTTGGAAAAGACCTCTAAGACATCTAAGATTATCAAACCCAACCATTAACTCAGCACCACCATTTTCACCACTAAACTGTGTTCCCAAGTGCCCCTTCCATGTGTTTTGAACACTTCCAGGAGTGGTGATTCCACTTCATCAGGCAGCCCCTTCCAACACCTCACCACACTTTCAGAAAAGAAATTTTTCCTGATATCCAATCTAAACCTCCCCTGGCGCAACTTTCCCTCTCCTCCTGTCCCTGTTCCCTGCGAGCACAGCCCGACCCCCCCTGGCTGTCCCCTCCTGTCAGGAGCTGTGCAGAGCCACAAGGTCCCCCCCGAGCCTCCTTTTCTCCAGGAGTCCTTTCCCAGCTCCCTCAGCCGCTCCTGGGGCTCTAGACCCTTCCCGGCTCTGTTCCCTCCCCTGGACACGCTCCAGCCCCTCAGTCTCTTGTGGGGAGAGGCCCAGAACTGGACACAGCACTTAAGCACCCTCTTCCCCTAGCTGGGCCACCTTGTCATAGACACAGATCAGGTTGGTCAAGCAGGACCCGCATTTCCTAAATCCTAGCTGTCTGGGCTTCATCCCCTGGTTGTCCTGCACATGTTATCACTCAAGGTGATCTTGGCATCAGCTAGTCAGAAAAGCGTAAAAAAATGTGCCCAGCTGACACAAGGGGTTCCTAATAAAAAACCATATTCATCTGCAGGGTAAGATGCACCGTTATCCAGCTGGGAGGAAGGGAGTGAAGAGTGGGTGGCAGGGAAACACCGAGTGACTGATTGACCCCACAGGAGGCTCCCTAGAGCTTGGAGAATTGCTATGCAATGGTGAGGGTTCATTAGGAAACCTGAGAAAAGGGTGTAAGAAGGAAGTATGTAAACTAGAGGGTATGAGAGTAATGGGGCTCGCCACCATGTCAGCAACGGGATCTGGCTGACCAAAGTCTCTGACTCACTGCCTTGTTGTTTTTAAGCTGGGGAAGCTGCAGATGTCTCTGATTCCTAGCAAAGCATCTTTAGTCCTGGTAGGATGGAGGCAAAATCGGTGGCATGGGCAGATATGTGCATGTAAACTGAAATTTCTGGCGTTCAGGTGCTTTGTTCATGGGACTGCCCACTCAAAGTAGGCAGTTGAGGAGAAAATATGTTGTTTTGGGATACTCACTGCCTCTAAGATACTCACTCTTCCTGAGAAACGCAGAAGTTGCTTACAGTTGCTTGATTTTTTTCTTTCTTTCTTTTTTTCTTTCTTTTTTAGTTTCTTTTTTTCTTTCTTCTTTTTCTTTCATAACATCAACGGAAGAGACAGACTCCAGGAGAAATTACAGCCCCGAATTTGCTGCAGCTTAAGGGTGATGAAGGTCCCAGAAAATGATGCCTTGTGGCAGAGACTGGTCAAGGTCCAGCTCTTGGAAGAAAAAGGCTGTGGGATCTTGAGATCTGGCGGGGTTTCCATGAGGTTAGGGAGCTGTGGGCACTGAATGTGTGAAGGAAGAACACCAGACTGAATATATAGATCCTGTGGGATATGTTCCACTAAACAGAACCAGGCTTTGCCCAGCTGGAGACAAAAAAATAATGCCCTATACCTCACAAACCCTCACAAAAGGTCTGCTGTGCTCTACCTACAGCTAGAGCTGAGATGCTGACTGCCTCACTGGGACCTGTGTTTGGCTGTTCTTTCACCTAATCATTTCAGGTTTGTTTGCCTCCTACTTCTGTGTGCTTCACACTTAATTTACAAGTGGCTAAAAGCCAGTTCCTGTGAGAACTTAGTCCCTTTGCAGACGTTCTCAATTATTTATGCCTTTCTTCAACAGTGAGTCTATTGTTCTTCTGCCCTGTCTGCAATGAATCCTTGTTTCCTCTGTGTGAGGAGCATTCTCTGTTATACAAGGATGCCCCATTCTTTTTTGCAATAGCTGGTCTCAAATTACCAAAAAGCTAGACAGTTTTTGTAGGTGATGATTTAAAGAGATCTTATTTGGAGCACATAACCACAATGCAGTGGGCAGAGTAATAACCTCTACAGGAAAGAATGTACATGGGGGAAAGGAGTGACTGATGGCCCACTAAGCTGCAAACATTTACTAACCAGATTATTCACAGGAAATTAATATACTGGTTGTATAACTGCAAATCCCAGTTGTTTTAGGGGTAGAAATGATTCTATTTTCTTCTTCTTTAGCCTGTATGCAGTCTCTGTTTTCACTTATCCTCATAATATTTTCCACAAGTGACTAGGTCTCTACCTTTCTTAACTGTTTTAATTAATATTTTTTCCTTCTCCTGAAAATGTTGAGTTTTGCTCAGCACGAGGCTACTCTGCCCATGCCTACTAGCAGACAAGCTTGTTATTGATCACACATGGTGCTTCTGACTGTGACTTTTTCTCAGAATTGTCTGTTGATGTTTTGCTTGATCCTACTCTGCATTGATTTCTACACTGTGATCCAGTTAAATGTAGAACATTTGTCATAGCTGCTGTATTACAACTTCTCCCATCTCATTCTTCTCTTTAAATAGTCCTTTTCATCTTAGCCATGTCATTCAATCTGGTCTCGTTGCTTGTCTTCAGATAACTTCCTTCAGCTGCTTTTTGGCTTTTATTAGAATTTCTATAAAATGTCTTCTTTGCGTTTGAAACATTTATGGAAATTTTCTGCTCTTTTCACATTGAGTCCTTATCTAACCAAACCATCCTTCCTTCTCCTGTCTTTCTCGGACTGAAAACTGCGGGGGTAAAAACTTAACAGGAGACCCGTTTTTCACAAAAGATATTTTAAAAAGGAAAAATTCACATGCATATTCTACTGGACAATGTTGAAAGTCATCTAAAGAGAGCTTTAGGCAAGGAATAGTGAAAGAAATGGCAGAAGGTACAACTGAATGATAAATGAGCACAAATAGTATTTTAGATCACAGTTTGTCTTTCCTTCTACATTCTTAATTTTATTTAGTGAACTATTTGTAGTTGTCTAACACGTTCTAGCAGGGAACCTCCTTATTTGATGAATTCTGCATGTTGGTCGAAGGAACAAGCTTTATATGGGTCTCTTCCTTTAAATCTCTAAAAAAAGAATTTGAGAACATCCTTTTTCTGCAGCTATTACAAAGTTAAGTCAGTCTTACACAGATAAAGCTGAAGGGAGAAGTTATTATTTTGTTCACAGTCATCAAAACCAGGCAGAATTCTTGGCACATATGTATACACAAACATTTAAGAAAAGGGGTTTTGGGGGAGTTCTTGCAGCTTTTAAAACCAGTTAAATCATCCAAGAAAACCAGAATTGTTTCAGTCTCAGTGTGGCTAAGATTGAAATTCTCCATCACAACATTCCCAATTTACTTATTTTGCCCTGTAGAGGGGTGAAACTGGTATATGTGAGTGAGGGTCTATGTGTGTTAAGAAACTCTTGGCCTTCCTCTATGCCAAACCACAGAACTAAAATAAAGAGTCAAAACACTTCGGAGTAAGGAACAAATCATAAATCATGTTAGGATTCCTCTCCAAGAGTTTGACTATTTATTTCTTAAGGTTGGGATATGAATGGACAAACAGTTAAAAATCCCTGTTCTGTTTGCAAACAACAGGTGACAATTTTTAATTACAGTGTTCCTATATATACAAGCTGGTCTAATAGGGCACATAACTTTTCAAACCTTTCAATTTTTTAATTTTCTAAAAGCCGCCATGCTTGATTGCTACATAATTCCTTCTGGGCTCCTTGCTTGTTGAAATAACCAACAATTTTAGGTGATTTCTTTTAACCTTCATGTAGGATGTTTCCCTCACTGCCCATCCACAGGTCTATAATGTGTTGGTGCTTTGCAAAGGTGTGTTTATAGTTTTCATAAATACTCTTGTTAGTGAAATGGAAGAGCAATGACTGTCTAGAGCTGTGTCTGAATAGAACTGTTCATAGGTAAAACCTTACCCACTGGTAAAATTACTGTGTCAAAAGTGTTTTCAAAGGTTGAAAAGGCACTAATATAAATGCTGTAAAAGTGGATGATATTTTCTTGCCCCTAGCAAATAAATTGTGAACTTGCTAATGTAGGCTCTTGCTATTTTGTGGCTATAAACTTGGTTTTTAGCTGCTGAAGACCTCATGTTGAAAAGTTTGTAACACGATCACAGAGAAAAAGAGGAAGGAGGTGCATGTTGCTTTGTCCTTAGTAAGTGAAACTGAAAATTTCTTCTTTTGCACCGCTAGATTTCAGTAGTTTTATTGCTTTATTTCTTTCTAGTAATTTAGGAAGCTTGGCTATGAAAGCAAGAAATTAAACAGCTGTGATTTTTCCTCCCTATAATCTAGATAAAAGCACTGATCCTTTGTAAGTCAGACTGTAGATTTGTTTCAACTGCAGGAAAAAGAATCATGCATGCAAGGAACTTGGGGATCCCTGTGTTTTAGGCAGGTCAGGAAGGCAAGCTGACCAAAAGAACTTCTGATCCAGACACTTGATCTTCAGAAAATTACATAAATTGCCCAGGTTTCATGCATCTTCTGTTATATCAATCTCTGTTTTAAAAAGGAACTTCAGCCTGGTTGCCTTGAAGCTAGAGGGAGGAACTATTAATTAGCAAGAGCAATGTAGAGGAGTTTAATGTCGAAGTCAATGAGGTATTAATTCATTGAAATGCAAACAAAACCCCTGAAAAGTCAACCCAAAAGGGGTGGAAAGGGGTGGGAAAGGGTGGGAAATAACACAATGTTTTATTCTTATAATTCTAATAATGTCCATGAAGACATGGAAAAATACCATGCCCAGCACACGCACTCAGCAGAAATCTGTCTTTAGACAGACACACAGGGGAAAAAATGTTGTCTGTTGAGCTAACACATTGCCTAATCAAGAATTTCATAAGCAGAATTCCTCCTTGCCACTTGGAGAGTGATTAAGTCCTGGCGGAGCACATCTGACTGTTGTAGAAACCTAAGCTAAGAAACTAAGCTTCTGCAATTATGTGACCTGTCTCCCTCAATTATTAAGACATTTTAAACTTTCAGTGCATTTCAAAATGGGGCAGAGAATCTTGCAGATAAGTTTCCACAGACACAGAAGATAGAAGAGAGAGAAGGTGCTAATTAGGGTATCCTATTTAGCATCACATCAATTTGAGTTCTTTTCTGTGTAGCCATCAGCAAGACTTAATCACAGGTGTGTAGATCAGAGAGCAACGCAGATAGTTTAGATCAGCCCTCCCTTACTGTCTTTTCATCTGTGGAAAGGAACTCTCTGAAGAAAAAAATTAAAGAATCAGAAAATGCTGGTGGGCAATAGAGAGTTATGAGTTGGAATTCCTGAGGTGCAAGTAAAAAGGAGAAGTCATGAAGGCCAATTTAGTTTTGCTGTCTCAAAGACACATCTGTTGGAGTCAGTCTTCTGCATGTAACAACAAATGATAGATGGCTTTGCAGGTTTTAGGCTGCGGAAAGAACTTTAAAACTGACTTTGGAGTCACTTTTGGCCTATTTGATCTCAGTGAATTATGAACCACAGCCCATGTGTTCTCAGCTGGAGCTTCCAAACTCCTCAGTGAAAACAGAGGCAGTGCTGGCAAGATCAATCTTAGAAAACAATGAGTTCCACTCATGACAGAAATCCTAGCAATTGTCCCTAATTTTCTAAGTTCAGAGAGAAAACTTGCACCCTCTCTTCGAATTGTGTGGGAGGAGAAGCACTTTGAAAGCACTCAGTTTCTCATTGCTAACTTCATAATTAACAACCAAAATGAGTCAGAAAATTCTTCAGTCCTTATGCATATCTTACCTGTAATAGCAGACCTGAGTTTAAGCAAAGCCTGGATTAATTAACTAGAGAAATAGAATTCATTTATTAAAAAAAAAAAAAAAAACCCTAAGGGTGTACAGCTCTGAGTAACACATGCTAAGCAAAATTTGGAAGACAAAAAAAAAATGGATGAGTAGAGCTGTAATTATTGAGATAAAAGAGTCTGAGAAGTGATTATTTCTTTAATGTTCTGGACTTAAAACTATAGAGACTCAAACGAATTCCATGGGAGGTCAGCTGGTTTTGGAATACTTAAAAATACAGTCTCCAGAGAAATCAGTGAAACTCTTTAGTTGCTTTGGACATATCTATACTCTTCAAGCAGTTTTTTGATTTTCCTGTGTCATTTGAGATTCGGGAGGTCAAGACAAATTTTGCATATATCTTGATTTATGTTGTCAAGTATAATTTAGATGTGTAAGCAGGATCTGAAAGTTTTCATTCTCTCTCAGCCATCTATGAAATCCTGTGTGCTTAGAGCAGGCCAAATAATCCAGATCTTACAGTATCGCTGTACTTTTGTAGTAGTTTCCACTGCACTGATTCAATCACTGCAAGGTTTGAAATCAGTATGTTTGTAGGTAAATACGTTTGTAATCTAATAAGGCTACCAGCAACTTCAGAGATGCTAAAGGGACTTGATGGATGATGCGTCTAGGCTCTAAATGCCATTTAGAATGCCAGTCTTGAGCTTATAGCTGACCTGCTTGTCTTGTGTGACCCACAGATGGTGCCAGCATGTCACAGATAACCATCTTGTGTCAGAGCTGGGATCATCATTAGCTGTTGCCAGATGGCTTCCATTCTGTGTCCCTGATACGTGAAAGGGCTTATCAATGTGCTGTTCTGATAGTGTTATTTTGATAGAATTGATCAAAGGACTGTGAATAGTGCATGCTGCTTTGGGTATTTGGTATTTATTTTGGAGCAGGTGTGGCATGGTGATTAGCTTAGAGGCAGACCACTAAAATGTTTGTGGGAGGGCATTTCTGAAGCAAAATTTCACTTCCTTTCCATATTGTGGAAGTAAAGCTGTTCTGAACCTGAAGGCTCTATGGTAATGACAGTAAAGATACACCAGAAACCCACAGACAGGCTTGGAACAATAGTGTGCGGCGTGAAAGGTGCCAGAGGAAAGCAGGGCTAATAAATATTGAAAGCTCTGACATCTGCAGCTCATGGCATCCCATGAAAACAAGGCTAATCTCCTCACCAGAGAAGCCACAAAAACTGGATTGCAGCACACTGAATTGATGGGAGATTTCAGCACTACACACAGTGGGAAGGAAAAGCAATATTGCTGAGGGCTTGCAGTCTGTTGAAGTCTCTCTGTTTCTGCCCAAATGTGCTCGGTGGAGCTCAGGTGATACAGGCAGGCATGAGAAACACTCTGAGGGGTGTGTGGGCTCGCAGCCTGAAGTGGAAAAGTTATGACTTGATGGTGTCTGCCAGGATTTTGGTAAGTGACTCACCTCAGGAGAGCCTGAGGGCACAGTAAAGTCCTCTGTTGCAAGTTTATAGTTACATTTTGTTGAACATCAACAATATTAGGCACCAATTTTGCCTTATCTGTGGGTTTTTAGTGATGTTACTGAATTCATAATAAATTAATAAACCCACAGAAATGCTCTGTGGGCTTTGGATCTATTTTGCTGGATTCATAGAATCCATTTATAAAACATAATCCTTTTATAAATGCCCTCATACTGCTGTATGTTTTTTGACTTCAAAGATATGAATCTGTCAGCCTATTTGTTTATTAAATGTCAAAAAGTGTCTCATCAAATAGTCTTTTAATATGCTGTCACTTCAGATTCCTGACAGAAAATATGAGAGTGTGGGAGGGAAGTTTATTATCTCACAATTCACCTTTGCTTGGCAATGTCAGTGTTGATCCACCACAGCACATTTATGTTGAAACCCTGAGGTTTTTGCAAAGTATAATCAATTTCAAAATGTTATGTACTCAACAGTTTTCTAGGATGTGATATCTTACTTGACTTTTCAACAAATTGTAATTCTGCTTATGACTTACGAAATACAAAAATCAATTTGATTTTCTGGGAATTTGGGAGACTAGGATACCATACACAGGATTTTAAACCAAGCAGATCCAGAATTATAGATATCCATATGCCTTTGCCAATGTGATATTTTAATTTGCAGCCTGTGATCGAATCTAACTGCACAGAGAGACATCCCTTTCCAAGTTTGGTTTTCATATAGTCATTTTTCTGCTGAAAGTGGGCTATGAATCTCCAGACTCTCACAGCAAACTCTGGCACTGTGCCCTAGTCCTCCATTGCCACACTAATTATGAGTTACTCCTTTTAGCACTTACTTGTGTCACATTTAACATAGGTGTGGCAGCCAGGTCAGCAGAACTGCCTTGCCCTAGCAGTTTACCCTTCTTAAGCCCCTGTGGCAGCCAGTGATATCTCTTTTTCCTCAAAAACAACTATTTTTTAAAAATTATTATTATTAGGGTAAACTGCCTGTGTAAAATTTGTCTCAGAAATGGCAGAATAAGCAACTTAATGGTAAGGTAAGATTTTGGGCTACAGTTTTCTTAGCCTGTAACCACACAATTTTAAAAAATGTTGTCAGGAAACAGAGGTTTACTTATGAAACATTCATTACTTATGAATGTTAAAAAGTATTTTTTCAAGCAGAAACTATTTTAAAAAACCCACCACCCCCCTCCCCAATCCTATACTAAGTTAACACATATCTATATTATTATTTTGGAGGAGGTAATACAACAGTGTTGTGATGAAAAAAAATATGTTTGGATAGACATATACTGCTTTCTCATTCTGATCTGCTTTGAGAATTCATTGATTTCAGACCAGTGAGTGAATCAAAAGGAAAAAGACATATGCCTCTGATCAGCCAAAAGGAGGCTGCATTCATTAAATATTCAATTCCAAGTAGTCTCTCCCAGAAAGCAAAATAATATCATACTGAAGCTGAATGTGTTCACCAGCCTTGCCAGCTATGAGTGAGTGTGGGTTGAATCATGACAGTTCCTCTCATTGTTATGAAAGATCTAAACATTTCTAAAGAACTGTTTTCAGTCATGAAAATTGATGTTCCCTCAGTGTCTTGTGTTGGCAAACCATCACTTCTGGCGTCTTTCTCCCATGGGTTAAATTCTAAATAAATCATGACAGTTTGTCAGTTGGCATCACCCTTGCTTTCAGGGTGCCTGTTTGGAGCTGTATTTTTGACTTGTCATACCTTTCCTCCCATGTTTTTTTCCTGCAGGATGTGCTCCACAGAGATACGATGTTCCTTATTTCTGCTCATCTCTCTGATTCAGTCCCACCCTGTGGAACAGGACTTGGGTTTTATAACCTGACAAGAGCAAAAATGTCTTTTCAACTGGCCTAGCTGTTGTGATCTTCTCCTTAGAAATGCATGGGAGATGGAGAGGAGCTGAGACATCTGTGAGGTTGAAAGCCACAGCCTGAACTGATTCCCTCCTGCTTGCGAACAGATGGGAAGTGGTTTCTGATCAGGCTCACGGAGCAAAGATTCACACAAATTGCCTGATATTAGAGACCTTCTTTTGAAAATCACAACTCTTTTAAAATAATAATTCTCATAAAATCATTGCTCGGTTAAAATCGTAAGCTATTCAAAGTGATAATCACATCTTCTTTTGAAATAATAATGACATCATAATTGCCCACAATTCCATTGTGGACAGTTTGCAGTGAGTGCAAAAAACACTCACTATCTTGAGAAAAACAAAGCAGACTATTCACCCCCAGAGCCATTTTGATTAGGAGAAGCATTGGATATGGAAATAATATTTTGCGTGTGTGTGTATAAAAAACATTGAGGTTACCAGAGGAGTGAAAGACAGTTTTCTTGCTAAATACTTAATTATTAAGAGGCAGAGCCTTGTTTTGGCTGCATAACAGTTGCTGGCTCTTCTTAGAGGCTGTCAAGAGATAAGGAACTGCCACAAGACTCTAAAATTATGTTGAAAGCAAAGGTGGGCTGTTAATCAGGCAGATCTGACAGCAGCTGCATGTGACAGCCATGGAAGATGCAGATCCAGGGTGAACAGGCTGTAGGTCACTGTGACACCCACATCAAAAGCAAATGAATTATAAAAGTGTTATAAAAAAGGTTATAAAATGGGTAAAGGACCCAGTAATGACGCATCTGCTTCAGTCACTTGGCGAATGTGTCACTCCTTGCAAGGTATTGTGCATGAAAGATGTTGTTGACCATGTTGTTAGATACTGTCATTCTGTATAAATGTATTTGTGTATTTATCTTTATATTTATTTACATTTCTATTAATGTATAGTTATATATAAAACATATTTTCGTATGTAAGTATACATATCATTATAAAATAAAAGGGCATAATTTTTAATGTGCTACAGAGCACCCAGGAGAGAAAGGATTATCCTAGACACCTCTAATGTGCACATAATGTGTTGTGCATAAAATCTGTCTGGGCTCAACAGTTGGACTTTGATTCCACTGGATAGTGCCATGCCATGAAGATCTGAGCACTAGCAAAATGATTGTTTAAAGCATACAACTGTTCCACATAATCTAAAATATCTTCATAGTAAAATAGATATTTTCAATTATTTTTTCACTTGTGGTTGTGACACTGCAAAAAACGATTCATTTTATGAAATATCTGGGGTTTTTTGAAACAGGCTGTGAGACTGTCCAGCTAACTGAGTGCTTTATCCAAACCCATCAAACTGGGTACAATATTTCTCATTTAGATCACTGGCAGAAGGCTTCCATGGCTATAACTGTACTATTCTGGGACATAAACCTTTTATTTTTAAAATGTGTATGAGGAAAGGAAAACACTCTTTATAATTATCCCTTCAAAACCTGAAATTACACCTGTGTCAGCTTTTACTTTTCTTTTACAGAAGACAAAAAACCAATCATTAAATCAATTTCCATGAGAAGATTCCAATTCCTGGATTTGGTAAGTGAATTTCAGGTGAGAAAGGAAATTACTTTTATGATGATAGCAAAATGTAGAAATAAAACCAAAAAATTGAAGTCCCTGAGATTTGAGTAAGCAGAAGCAGAATTATATCAGCCTCACAATCCTTAGTTTAATAGATAGGGGCATTTTATTTTAAACATTTTCTTAAGCTGTTTGTACCACTGTAAAATCAAGAAATGATAATTCAGTAGGAAAGTAACTTTTGGATGAAAATTATTCATTTCCATTATGGGTTTTGTGAAAAATGGGAATGTAACAATGTCATACACAATTTTATTTCTATTACTTATCTTTTTTTGTTACTAATGCCCCCCAAACTGACATTCAGCAGAATTTTTCTGGGAGAGGGATTAGTTTTAAATTAATTGCACGGTAATTACTCAACATGTCTTGTTTAGAAACATATTTGAAAAGGTAACTTCTTTGTATCTCCAAGACATAATTGCAGTTAATATGAACTTCTTCATTCAGAGATGAGAAAAAATCATGGTGAGGAGGTTTAGAATGTCTTTATGTATTTCAGTTTCTTCAGAGACATTAAATAAATAAATTTAAATTAAGTTTTTTCGGCCACCCAGTCATGCTTACACTGGGCACCACCAAGCACAATATGTATCTGAGTTTCTGTAATATTATCTTAAGGGACAGTGCGGGTTTGGATTAATAAAATGTGTTTGGATACAAAACCAATGGAATTTGGCTGTGTGTTTGTGCATAAATATATATGTGTTCACACACATAAATTACTCTTTGAAATACGTAGCTCAGATTTAGGCATAAATCCTGCCCTCACTGAGTGCAATGGAGATTTTTGTATTGATTTCAAGAGGAGCAGAACCAAGTCCATCTAAACTAATATATCTTTTTACAATAGAATATGTGGGGGAGTCTGTAGGGGTTTAGCAACACAAAAAGGTTAACCAATTTGTAATGGTAAACAAGTATGATTTTAATTATCTGTTTGTTGAGGCTGTGGGTGGATATTTTGGTCTTGCATTCCGCCTTTTCTCTTCAGGCATTAGCCACATTTCAAAGAGGCTATTGTTTAAGTTTATTCGTGATGCAGTTGCTGACAGAAGGAACGCTGTATTTCATTATTTCTGTGCTTATTTACACTCTGTATATGCATATTTTCATCTTAGCTGTGGCATGCCAGGTCAGTTAAATAGGAATTTCAGGGTCTGCCGGGAGGTGGAAAGCATAATGACCAATCATCATCCCATGTGCCTTCCACTTGCTCTGGCAGCTCCATTGCACACCAGACACACCAGGGCTGTCATTGGCAGCTGCAGAGACAAAACCTCCCCTTCTCCCAGCCAATTCGACCCCCACAACGTGGTTTAATTGTTTATTGCAATTAAAACCTTTGCCCGGAACTTCCAGTAAGCTCCAGGTTTTATCCAAGTTCCTTATACACCCTAATGCAGTGACCAACTGCCAGATACCTCTCTCTCTCTTGGAAAACGCCTTATTCCAGAACATAAACAAAAAGGTAAATCTGCACAAAAGTTTGGTTTTGTGCAGATTGTGGCTCTTTCAGGAGCTTTGGTCGATGGGCTTTATAGATATCCGTAGGTGGAGCAAGATTCTCTAAGGTTCTGTAGCTCAGTCCCAGATTTATCTTAAGTGCAGTTCAGGCGGTACAATTAAGCACAATTTAGGCACATCTTTGTAGATTCTTGCAACCTTTTTAATGCATTGTATTTAGCGTAAAGGAACGCTGTATAATTTCACCTCTTTAACCCCAGGGCTGCTCGAAGGGAAGAGAATTATTTTCACTGCAGCCATCTGCCAAGTCTGTTTGAGGAAAAGAACGGAGATCTGTGCGATGGCTCTAAATAGACCTTGCTGTTTACAAGCAAAGAGAATCCTGCCCCTGTCTGTTCCCCGCCTCCCTGAGTGAGTGAAACCCAGCTAAAGGAACACCACACACCTTCCAGTTTCATGGCACTTTTGCACTATTTAAAGTAGCTTGCAAGTCATACCTATAGCACCTCCTTTTATAGGAGGTTTGCATGGAGTAAATTTGTGTGAGAGAAAAATATTTACCGTTCCCTGGGTAAAGGAATTAAATGTCTGCAAGGTGTTGCCAACATGTCACTGCTATTCCTGGTTTTGAAAGAGAAAGTAAGGGCTAAATAAGACCTGCTGTCTTCCTACAGGGTCAATCCAATACTAGGAATTTATGTTCCGATTAACACTAAAGACTTTTGGGTTATTGTAGAAGAGGTTTTGAGGATTAGGTTTTTAATTGGATGCATTTAAGTTCTTCATAGTTTTCTATTGGCTTCAATTTTTTTCTGAAAATATTATTTCATTTGAACTTTTGTAGATCCTCCATGTATAAAGGTAATGGACTAATAACTTTGAAATGGTCCACACCAGACAACATTATACACAATATGACAAGGATGTGGGTTTTAAGAAATGAAACCAAAACCAAACAAATACAAATTTAGGAGGGAGCAAGGGAAGGGAGGTGTATTCTGCATTGATCACATGCAAAAAATAAAGCTGTTAGCTTAAAATAAAAAGCTAATGTTGAGCAGCTGAAAGGAAATTCTGACTTGTGCCTTACTAGGGAAGTGGAACATGAGAGAAAATCAGTTTCTAGTGTGGAATATTTGCAAACTTCCAGGTCACCAATTAACTGCAGAATTTCTACCTGAGAAAGAGCTTTTCTCCTTTTGGCATTACTTTAATCAGGCTATAAATTTAGACAATGGCCTGAAATCATGCAAATTCCTATGTCATATCCATTTCCCTAGGCTAAGACCAGCACAGGTATTCCTAAATTGCTAGGGACTTATTCAGAAAGTTCAGAAAGATGTGATGGCTTGAGCACTTTGCAAAAAATATGTCTCCAGGAAAAATGTCCCACTAATTTCAATTTTTATTCAAGTTAAGAATAGTTTAGGTGTAATCCTGCCTAGGAGCATGGATGAAGGAAAAAACATCTCTCAAGCCCAAATTTTTACCTGTGATTCTATTATTAAAATGTCCAGGTTTTCCTGGAATTCAATATGCACATTAAGATGCAAAAAACCCAAAGCTTAAATGATCATTTTACAGCTGCACAGACTTTGAGGTGTTATTCAGCCAAAACTCAGAGGAAAATTACATGATGTGCAGAAGCAGTTCAAGCACACATTCAGAGTTAATAGAGAGCTGCATCGATTTATTTTAAGAAAATACGAAAGAAAAATATGGTTAGGCTTTCCAATGAGAGCATAAGAAAAATCCAACAGAGCTGCTTTTCCAGCTAAGGCATCATTCTTCCAGTAATTCTGTTGGGGAAATAAGTAGAAAGGGTAATATATCAGAGGGAAAATTCTGAGAAGGGTTGTGAAGCGTTCAACAAATTTGTTAACGTCTTGTTTAAATTAGCATCACTGTACAGTCACTACTAAAATAACACAAACAGAACTGAAAAGCAGCATCCCAGGACCCTGCTGACTTTCTGAGAGCAGTGTCGTGTTTTTTGCTGCCTTCTGAACTGATGCAACATTTAATTTTCTACCACCAACCAAAACAAACCAAACAAAAAAAACACCCCCGAGTTCGGTAAGCCACAGGCAGCCCACAGCAGAGTTTTTGCAAGATATACTGTCTTCAAAAAGTCTCAGTTGGAGAGCGCTTCATACGGTTAGAATAAATTAACACAGCCAGTATTTATGTAATGATTAGATTATGGATTGATAAGACTTTTGCTTGAAAGAGGAAGCAAGCCAGGGCATGCAAGTGGCTGCTGGAACAGTACAATTTTAACAAACAGCCACGAGACGCAGCGATGGTCTGCTAAAGCCTTATGGTCCTTGTACCCCCAGAAGACCATGGGAAACAACATTTCATGCAGTCATGCCAGTGCCATTCTATTGTCTTCAGACCTTCCCACAGACCATGAGCAGAGCAAAAATCCTTAAAAGTTTCAAGATTTTTTTTTCCTTCCCCCCACTTCCCCCCACTAGGGCACTAAAACATGTCTGAGGAAGGCCTCTAAACCTAAGGGAGGAAAAATCCTGGGAATAATTCTGAAATAACTCCCCAAATGCAGGGCCACTCCAAAAGCTTCTGCTTTTCTGGTTCACTGGAAGCTGAACAGCTGTACTCTGAGGGATAATTAGACCATGGAAACAAACTGTGGAGGCCTCTTTGCTCTCTGACCCTTTGATTCATTTGGGACATCTCAAGTCTTTATCTGAGCCTGAAATTTTAGATCTGAATATTTCATTTACTTAGTCCTTTCAGAGTGGTTGCTGCTTTATGCATAGGCAAGACAAGTTTAGCTCATGTCCATGAATATGAAATATCACCTCATCGTGCTGTCACTCACCACCTTTTAATTTGGCATATGACCTTTCTAATAATTTATAATTAGGAAATAGTATCCTAGATACCTGAAGCGATCAGGCTACTGAACAATGGAAAAAAATTTGCTTAAGACTCTTTTTCTGGACTGCAAATGCTGCTTATCACATGACCACGAGTGTCTATACTTCTCATTCGATCTAAATTGAGTCAAGGTTGGTATTAGCTTGGACAATCATTTTGGAGAAGTGACAGAGTTGTGCTGTGGAAAGATTCATCCTAATCCACTGTTCGTAACAATTGGGTTTTTCAGGGCTGAACAGAGACTGGTAGGATTGCTTCAGATTTGGAAAGCGTACATTACATAAAGGTGAAATATTTTCATCCATTTCCAAAGGGCCTAACCTGAATTTTCCTCTCGAATAGCCAACAGGGTGTTGCATGTAGGTATGAAGGGTAGACTTACATTCTTATGCTGGAAGCTCATACGCTAAATCAAGGTTGGCTGTCATTGTCCATTGTCACAGGTAATATTTTAAATTTTATGAAGTCACTGAAATTTCAGAAAACAATATGAATAAAATTTTGATAATCAGTACAAACAGTGTAGGTTGGCCAAAATTAGTTCAAAAACACTTAATTGGACTAGTGAGCTGAACTTAGCTTCAAAAGCAGGCAACCCATGGGGTGGAGATGAGTCTCCTGCTCCGTTCACTGAGATAAGAATGGAATTAGTATTCAGCTTCTGAAGGAAAGTCCCCTCACCCAAAGCCGTGTGGTACTGGCAGGACACCTTTGTCCTGAAGAGTCATCTTGCCCTTCTTCTATCCCATGGATAACAGGTCCAGGCCAGTGATCCTGCTGCAGCAGTCAGCATGAGGGAGACAAAAATAACAGGACATATGTTCCGTGTATGACATTTGAGACTTTGAAAAGTCACTTGTCTTACTTCACACTTCACAGCCTGTAACTTATTTAAGAGCTGCCTTCTGGCACCTCTTCTCTGCTTTCTCATGGTTTGAAAAATGAATTCTCCCTTCTGAGGGCAGTCACTGCTCACATCCTCTGTGTGCCTGGCTGAAATGCTGTCCTGCCTGGTAAACAATCTGCAAAAACGAATTGTTCTCATGGGAAAAAGTCAAACTGGACAGCTCTGTGACAGACTTCTGGAGGTTATGGGAAATCTAGCTTTTGATATGTTACTGAGGTTTTCAGCTTGCCCCTTTGCTGCTGCAGAGTTGACATAGCTCTATAGGCTTCTGAAGAGCAGAACTGATTGACATAGCTAAAATTCCTACCTTTAATTTTCCTCACACTGTAATCCCCTCCTTTAATCAGCTTTAAACAGTGTGTTTTTTAGACCAGTGAAAGAACTTCTGATTTGCTGTTTGCAATGCATAGATTCTGTGTGTTTTGAAGACCAGCATTTTTCTCTTTCTACTCACTATAACCCCTGTTGCTCCTTGAGCGAAATTCGCTCCTTACAGAGAGAGGAAAGAAATGTGGAACCATAAAATAACCTGACTTTCATCAAAACAGTACTTTGCCTTCTGCATTTAAACAACAAACACAGTCAAGTGTCAGGCCCAGCATGCCATGGGCGCCTTCTATAACCTAGACTGAGTTGCTGTAGAAATTTTGATTGCATTTTATTGTCTTGTGAAGTGGCTGGTTTTCAAGGGCTTTGTTTGTTTTACCAGTGGAGACCTTGGCAATCAGTTGTGCAACACCACTTGTACAGCTTTTCCTAGGCATTATTCTGTTTTCCGTTGAATTTTAAATTTCTCTTCACTCACTGTTTTCATTGTAACACTTGGGTTTGCAGTTAGGACTGTAATATTTACTTAGAAGCCTAAAAACCAAGAAAATTGAGAAAAATTAAACTCCTGGGGACAAATAACCTTCAGAAAGTTCAGAGATTTGTGAATACACAGTGAATGTTGTATTTCTGTAGGTCAGGGTGGGAGTTTGAAGGTGAGCAAAAAGTGAGTACATATGAAAAAGGATGGAGAGGAATCTAAATCCTTTTACAGGGAGACTTACTTGTTTAAAAGTGAGAACAGAAATAAAACAGAGTGCTAGTTCATTGCCCTACTTTTCTGGAACCTGAAGATACAAGTCCCAATCACTTTCCAGGATTAAAGTAGGCTGAGCTTTCTCTCAGGTCAACTGTCTCTCATCAGGGAAGCAAGAAGGGCAGAGAGTGGAAAAAAAAAGACAGTATCTGATTGTAAGCTTCAATTTCTTTGATTTCCCCTCCTCTTCCCCATTTTTCCTTTTATTGTTCTTTTTTCTCTTATATATCCTTCTCTGGAAATTGTGTGTTCACTGTGCTCCAATATCCTGAAATTTTTTTAAAAGTTGTGTTTGAAATTATGCCTTATTTCACTCTATTCACTTACCTGAGAAACATTTTTATAAATATGGAGTTCAAATGTGGCGGAAACTAACACACAAAAAGAGGATATCAGCAAGTAATTTAACAATGCAAGTCACGCTTTTATAGTGCAACTCTGGGCATATCAATATAATATAAACGTTAGTTCCATAAATGACATTAGAGTCATAGAATGAATAAGTTAAATACTCTTTTCACCATAAAAATAATACTTTAGAGGAGATCTGATCTCTGCTACAACTAATTACGAAGCTTTGCTATGACTAATTATAAAATTGTCATTACTTCAGGCAGCAGTGATAAGTGTGCTTTAGCAATGAAAGCCTACAGAAATAGTCACATGAATACAATGGAAATCTAGCTAAATCTGGGATATCAAAGCTAAATTATTTAATTTCCATCTTAAAAAGGAATTATGACGCCAGTAGGAAAAAAGCCCTTTTTAGTTTCAGATGCAAACCGCAGCAAGACAACAGAGAGAAAAAAAACCCCAAAATTTCATTTTTCTAGGGGACTAACAGATTTTGCTCAAAACCTGTGGAAGGTAAATAAAGTATTTCACTGAAATTTATTAGCTTTGGACAAGGTCCGTTGGAAATTAATACTCTTTGTCACTCAATCTCAATACTGGCTTTTTCTATGCAGTGCATGAGAGCACAAACTTTTTTGTGGTTGCTCTAAATTCTCTGAGAGAAATTACTCAGGAACTCACCATTATTGGCACAGTGTGATGGATGCTGTAAAATGGATGGGTTTGTGCTTAATATTATTGAAGGCAATTGCTTGAAATACACAGATTTCCAGAGCCATATTCCTGTTCTTTCATGCTCAAATGATATGGTAGCAGAACCTTGAGGCTAAATCAATAGCTTTCAGCTGCTGTATTTGTGTGCAGACAGGAGTGTGCAGATTTTTGACATTTAAAAGATATTTCTTTGTTGTCCCTCTTGGCATATGCAGAAGAACTGGATTTTAAAGGAAAATCAGTTGTGTCTCTTTGCAGCTGACACAGCTATGTACTACAGATAAAGTTTGAAATCTACTTAATTATGTTCTTCCAGTACTTCCAGATCAGGTCAAAATTCCTCCCTCACAGTTCACACTACTTACCAAAAAATAATCCTGTCATATGATTTCTAAAAGTTACAAAGAGTCATTAGTTTCCACAAAGCAGTGTTAACTTTCGGCTCACTGGGTTCTGTGAGGTGTGTTGTACATAACTGACACACAACTATGGAAAAAATGTGCAAGTGGAACAATAAGTAAGTATAGACCTTCAATAGCTCAAATTACAGTAGCTGTTCATTTGCAGTTTGATTTGCCAGGAATGTTTTCTCAGAAGGTGAAGGCTTGATTTTTTTTCAGTTCCAGCCAAACTGTTAATCATTTAAGTATATAATGGCAGGGGGGAAAGGGATTTAACAAAGATGTTTGCATCAGTTAAACATAGAAAACTTTTGCTTTCCTCCGGCTTTGGGTATTTTCCCTCAGATGTCTGAAAGAGGTGGATCTGCTCCAGAAATTAGATCCCTGTGCCCTTTGCTGGACCAAAAAGCAAACACATGACAAAACATGTCCTTGTCCTGCGCTCCTGGAAAAGCTTCCAGGTGCACTTGTGTGTGCTGGCTGTGTCAGCAGCTGCCTGTGTTTTGGTTATACAATGAGAGGAATGGGAGAACAAGAGGACAGGGAGAGAGAGCAGCAGGGATTAGTATGACAGAAATGTTTCTGTGTCCTGATTCTGGCTGGCTGTGAGCATCTGAGTGACCTTTAGAAAAGAAAAAGGGCGAGTAAGGAGACAGGGAACAGGTTCTGCCTGTCTTGAGGTAGGACATTAGTTGGCCACTATCCATCTATAACCTTGCTTTTTCCTTTTTTTACATTCTGCTTTTAAGCATTTGTCAGTGTAGGATAACATATCTGGCCTACTATTTCATGCACTCTAATATATCATTCATGTTTGTCTAAATCAAATTTATCTGATAAAAACATAACAATTTATGGTATGTCTTAAAAGGCGTAGATTAAAAAAAAAAAGCTGAATGTTTGTGTGATTTTGAATGGAGATAGAGTAAAAATAGGCAAGTTGAGTTAAAAGCAAAAGGAGAACATTACATAAAATACATGTCAGGAAATGTAAATAACTAGATGAGACACTCCAGACTGTTACAGACAAGTTGGGAAAGTCAGGGAGAGAGCACGGCGAACTGAAGAAGTACATTGTGTGAAGACAGGAATTATCTTGGGAACTGCAAGCCAAAGAGCTTATTTATCCAGAAATACACTGGGAAGATATGAATCAGTGTACAAGGGTCTAGGGAATAATAAAAACATTAAAAATGGTCAACATACTTGTATCAAAGTAAAAAATAATATCCAGTGCTTTTCTCAGGCAGCCTATGTGCTAAAGAAGACAGGATAAAAATGGCCTGGATTTCAGTAAGGCTTTTAACAGTTCTCTGTGAAATTTTCCTGATAAACTAGGGAGATAATTCTTCTTGAAATTACAATAAGGCTGAACTATATCTGATTGTAAAGCAGCATTTAAGGCATTTTTAAATTATTTTTTGTCAGATTAGGGTGCATCTCAGGTTTATGGTGGTCTTTATAGAAGACTCGGGGACAGTCTGATCTGTTGGAAGGCAACCTGGTCTTTTCCAGGTGTTGTTCACATTGTTACTAAATGCTGCAGTGACAAAGGAATGCATTTATGGTGTATGAGCAGTTATGTGGAAAGTCAGAAACTGACAACAAATTGGTCTGAAATCAGGCAGATGAAATTCATGAAAGTTGTGTGCTTATACATAACGTACGGTATTATAATAACGAAGCAAAATACAAATAACTGCCGAATAACAAATGAATTTTTAAAAAAAAAAGTTTTAAAGGTGTTGGGTAAAGGTAGAAAACCTTTCCCATATATTAAGAGTGCTGCTACATGGAAGTCATGGAGGGTTACAACACTTCATTCTGGCAATGCCTTGGGTAGGTGCAGTGTCCAGCTTAAAACTTTAAATAAAGACCTTGACAGGGAGGAGATTTTGGCTTGGTTGTGTCAGAAATGATTTGGAATATGCATTTTTGAAAGAATTGAATTTTCCTGGCCCTGACAAGAGAAAACAGATTAAAAGCATAAGTTTTCTCTGTGACTCTGATGGCTGGGGAACTCAGAAATGCACTGCAGAGACAATAATTAGCTCTCCATTATCCAGGGTAGGTAGGGACAGAGGCACCTGGCAGAGCAGGAGGACATGGATAATTATGTGATAGGCACAGAACGCCCACACTCAATTGTGCAGGCCCTGCTTTGTCACTTTAATGCAATTCCCAGACCTTATTTTATCAGACTTGTAAATTAGAGCAGTGGGAAGCACGGAGGAGAGATTCTCAAATTTTCCAGACTTCTGGCCTTGGGTGTTTCTTAATTAATTAGTATTATAATAATTATAATTAGTTTGATAGGAGAAGTTCTTTGTCTGAATTTCTTATTATCAGAGGACCTTTCTTAAAAATAAACAGTACCCATATGAGCATGTTTATACCACACTGCTCTTCTGCTGAGGGCATAATTGATTCAGCATGAAATAAAGCAGTCTATGTCCCCTGATTCCAAATATAGAAATTTTCTATTTTACTATATGAAAAGAACAGCTACATGACACGCAGAGTTTATCAACAAAAAAATCTGGTTAATTGGTAAGAAATTTAGCGGCAGTCCCAAGGCAATTTATGTTTGAATCCTAACAGGAACACTCTCAATAGTAAATTGTTCACTAACAATGGAGTTATATTAATGTGGTATGTTCCATCTCTATATTACACAGCCCTTGATATATTATTAGACTGCTTTGTAATATTAAGTTGAACAGCTTCTCAAATTTAAAATGCCAGCAACAAGAGGCTGAAGCATGTGCTGCCAGCATTTTTATCAGCCAAAAAACCAATGTGTCAAACAAACTTGGATTTTTTACTCCTTTTTCTCTTCTTGTGGCAGGGAAAACAGACTCTAACTGCACTGTTGATAGTATTTAGTAAGGTAGACAGGATAGCAGTGTGTGGAAGCTTTTTTGGAGGGGCAGGACTGGGTGGGCAAGGAGGGACAGGGACAACAATGGAGAACTCCAGAGGAGAAGAAGAATGAGGAATGATACAAAAGATTTCCAGAGTATTTGCTGAAGGATTTACAGAGGTTAATGAAGGAAATTTGACAACCCCCACCTTCTCAAATGAGGCTTCTCATTCCCAGTGGAAGCCTTCATTGCCACACTACAGACAAAACAATTCTGGTTCTTAATTTCTGTTTAATTTCTGGATCTTTCTCTTCTTCTGTTTCCAGGTAATTATTTTTCCAGTTATGTTGTGCTTTATGAATGCATACCTTCTAATTTTTCCTCCTTTCTTTTTTTTTTCTTATAGTCTAATCCAGATCTCTTCCACCATGTCCTACCAAGAGTGAGCAATCTCAGACTGTACAATTTTAGGCATATATGAAAACAAATATTTGCTGTTTTACAACATTGGGGTATATGTCTCCATACAAAGTTATCCCAGCTCTGTGTAAAATATGACCGGGGGACAACAATTTTGGAACAATATTATTTGCAACAACTCAGTGTGAATCACTTGGATCCTTTGATTTTGTCCATAATCCTGCAAAGACATTAAATTAAACCCCCTCTGCACATGATTTCTTTACTGAAACAGAGTTACCCAGTTTGTCCTTCACATTCTTTGCACCTCAGTTGACTCCCAGATCACCAGAATTTCTTTGCTATGCTTTGCTATTTCTTTGCTCCTCTTGGCTCTTTTGCCCAAATTACCGATGTCAGTAGCATTCCTATTTCTACTGGACATAGTAGCTGAGAAGACCAAGACTGAAAATCTCAAATTTTCCTTAAAAAGAGACTACAAAAGTACAAAATGGAACTGGATGAATTTCTTAAACTGCAATTTGACTGTCTGGTGGAGTTTTCCACTTAAAAGACTCCCTTCAGCACCAAAATTGGAAGATAGATAACAAAGTCTTGACAGCTTTTCTGTGTGTGTGGGGTCAATCAGCATTTCTGTATGGTTTTGGCATGAAATGAAAACTTACTATTCTCACACCCAAACTGAAATGTCAGATTTCAAACTAAGCAATAATTTTCTCCAAATTGTTCTACCTGGGGCCACTAAATAATCTGTAATTTTAGCACTCAGCAGTTCTTCTCGTTATTACTTCTTCTCATTGTTACTTTTTTTTTTTTCTTTTCCTATGCAGACATATTTTCAAAGCAGAAACTGAAAATGAAGTTCTGGTGCTCAAGAGTTACTTGGCAATTACCCAAAATAAGGTGGCATCTTGTTCCCAAGCTGCATTTTCTTTCCTATATTTCAGGCTCTGCTCCACTCACTGTGCTACGGAACACCGTCAAGGAACATGAACTGCGTAAGGCAGAACTTGGAAAAACTTAAATAAGGATGGATTTAAAATTTAATCAAACTCTCTTCGTAATCACCCACTGCTGACAGATCTACAGCCAGTGAAAGGTCTGTTTTATCTTCCTGCTAATGCAGATTAGTCCTTTCTAAGCTCTTTCAAGCATTTTCATCAGCACCGAGGCCTGGGGCTTCCAGCCCATGCCTTCTTTTGCCACTATAGATTAAAACATTGCTGAATGTGAATTAGCCACAGATTCATATATTCAGGAAGCCTCCATATTTAATTTAATTTATTCTTTGTTCCAACAGTATGAATCATAGCCATTAAATTGTAAGTGCTGTGTTACTGACCTAAGTCTGGTCTCATTGACCTTGAGAATCATAGAGGCTCTCTCTTTTTGGGATAAATGCTAAACTAAAAGGATGAAAAGGACTATTTCACTGCTACAAATTTTCAGCTGGCCGCTCTGCTCAGCTCTGAACTTAGTGATGGTAAGTCTACTAGGGAATGATTTCGGATACCACTTGGTTGGGTTTATGCACATATTTATTAAATACAGCTTTGTTGCTTTGCCAGTGCTGGAGTATTTATTCTGTCCAGCAGTGATGGTAAAGTATTTCCTATACTTGCTGAATCTACTTTAAGAATGAGAGAGATGAAAAACTCAGGGCCTGACCTGAGCATCTCATATATTGGAGGTTTTTGACTGAGAGTCAGCATGTAAATATTTCTAGATGGTTGATGAATTTAAACTTTGAACATTTTATTCTCACACTTTATCAATATATACGCTTCAAAACTGAGGCAATTTATTCATAAAAATTTTAAAAATTGGCTGTGAAAAAATCAGTCTTTCACTGCAACAAATTTTCCAGAGAAGCTGTGAATGACCCATCCCTGGAAATGTTCAAGATCAGCTTGGATGGGGCTTCGAGTGATCTGAGGGAAAAATACCCCTACCTATGGAAGGGGCAGGCTGCAACAAATGATCTTTGAATCTGTTCAACGAAATTCCCTTCCAGCAAAAAGCCAACTATAACTTTATGATTCTGTGATCCTATCCCCAGTGACCTATGAAATTCACATTTCAAGTATTTACCGCATATTATTCCATTATTTTTTATGCATAACCCTTGCATTTTTCTAGATTTAAGAAAATCAACATTTACACAGTGAAGTTACTTACGAAGCAGCAAAGAACATTATTGTATGTGTTCCCAGACCATTCTCTAATATTTAATGCTGTAACTATTTCAAAAACTCACATGTTTTTTAAATTCCTTCAGAAATATGGGTATGATGTGCTAATTATTTCTGGGTAAAAGCTGTGAGCTCATAGACAGTACTAACATCCAGGAGGCAATCACAAAACTTTAGCAGTTTAGAAAGATTTACTTCTAAATATTTAAAATATACTTCTAAAGTACCTCACTTGCTAACATGTAATCAAAATGGCCAAAGCCACACCTGATTTTGAAAAGGAAATCAGGTAAGACTTAGATCTGCTAATTTGCTACTGGTCTAACCATTCAGCAAACACTTATTCACAAGGGCCTGAAAAATTTCAGTGAAGGCTTTCTAACAAGCACCTGGACGCCTCCATTCCTCAAAATGTTTGAAAAACTGAAAGACTGTCTCGGTTGCCAGCCAGCTACAAAAATAATCATTCAAAAATAATCAATCAATAATCAGTCAAGTCCAGTTAGAATACTGGCTTTATTAAAAAAATTTAAAAAAAAAAAGGAAAATAAAAAAAGGAAGTAAAATATGCAGTAGTGTGCTCTCCCTTTTGCTAAAGGAAGTCCACCCTCTAAATTCTTGATCGTGCAGCCACTTGGACAGCTGTCTGCTCCCCTCCTCCTCTCCTAGGGAGGCTCCAGTTACAAAATGTGGGTGTCAGATCCCAGGGCTCCATTATCTGTCTTGCTGGATGGCAGAGGATCAAAGGAGCTGCATCTGACCCGGTGCTATGGGCTGTCATGTGTCCAGCTCGGGCAGCTGCTCCTCTTCTTCCAGGGTTTCAGTCCTGCAGGATGAATCCTGACGCTGCTCTGAGCTGCTGTGTGTCATTACTGGGCTGATAGAGTGGATAGTTTGCTCAAACCTTTACCCACAATCTCGACAATATAATTTTCTACATCTTATTACCCCCATTTGCAACTGTGACAGAAAATAAAATTAAAATCAAACATTTTCTACATATGTTTCTGATCCTTTAAGTTACAGCTCTTAACCAAAGTTTTTCCCAGACTTCCGTCAGCCTGAAGCTTTTAGCTCTAGGATTTCTCACTTGTTTCAGACCTCAGGCCCCACCCTCACCCTGCAGCCCCAAAAAGCATTCTCAAGCATGACAGGACCACCTTAGGTGTCAGAAATCTCGAGGCCTTTGCAGCAGTTTTATAGAATATCCATATGTTGAAACACAAAGCAAAGTCTGTGGATGTGATGTGGCATTAGCTTTGAACTGCCCATCCAGATAAATTGCTTTAATTACCTCTGGTAACTGTGGCCTGAGAGACTTAAGTCGTGGTAATGATTCCTGTTGGAGATTCAGGAATTAGCAGGGGCCGTGGATCATTCCAAAGGAAGGCTTTGCCCACAGTGCTTGTGCTTTGGAGACTAAAGAGCAGTTGCTAGAAACTTTCCCTTGTCTATTTGTTTTAGCATGAGACAAAAACCACTTATAAACTACTTGTGTAGATGCAGCAGTAACGTGATAGCCAAGTAGTCAAAATTGTAGACAAGTGTTTCTTGCAGTAAGAAACAATAAGAAAAAAAAGATAGATAACATTCAAGAGAAATCTGGCTTGGGTACAGCAGCTGAGACCAAAGAACAATCTACTGCATTTTCTGAGTGACTAGCAAATACATATAATTTGGGTTGAATAATTAATAACCTGGAATATGAATCAGTGCCAAAGAGGATTTTTATGAAACAAGAATCACGCTGTTAGAAGAAGCTGCACACTTTTTTTTTTTTCCCCCCAAACAGCTCTTTGCAAGATTGCAAGGTTTGAGGGAGGAAAAAAAAGCAGAAGTGCAAGCTAGCATTCTTCTAGAATAAGTGAGAGCATGTTCACCATTTATTTATTGCAATAAGGTAAAAGAGAAAAGATCTCTATCTGCACTTGAACATTCATCTTACAATAATTTTGAACATTTCATTAGGACACAGTTCCTTTAACTGCTGCAGAAATGGCATAGCCAATAATCAAGCAGAGTCACCTAGAACACTTTACATGAAGTGATTTGGTTTTTTTAAAGTGAAATTAATTTGCTTTTTTATTTCCTTTTAAACCGACGTTATAATTACATTGTAATAATGAAGGCCACGTTTCACTTTATGGATTACAGCATGTGTTTGTATGTATACTGCTTATCAATAGATGCATAAAGTCTGTATTGTGTAAATTAGACAGTGTATCACACAGGGGCATCCACTCAAAAAGTTAAGGAAAAACTCTTTTAGGAGAACTTATTTTGCAAAGAAAAAGCAAATCACCACTGGGTGCCACTGTTCTTCCTTGTAGCTGTCTCATCCATCACTGCAGAATGATTTCAGCGGTGAAGGCCATGATCCAGAGCCCATTCAGACAGCGATAATGCTCACAAAGACTTCAGCAGGACGTGATGAGAATCTCAAGGAACACGGCCCTTCGACAGAAATGTGCCTGTTGCATAACAATTATAAAATATGGTAGCTGCTTGTGCAACGAGAGAAAAACTCCCTGGAATTTTATTCCGCTATTGTGCATGGTTTTTGACAGCAGCAGCTTGCAGAAGATGAGTTAGTAAGCTGCTCCTGAATTCCTGAGGAGGCAGAGATAAATCTCCTGCTCACTTCAGCAGATTCTTGGGCAGGCTCCACTCCTCAGACCTCCAGTTCTTCACATCCAGAGAGGCACACACTTCAAAGCACCCCCGAGGAGCTGCAATTCTGTTTTCCATCCCTTCTAAGCCTCGTAATTTGCTGTGCAATAGCACTAACACCCCCTTCAAGGAGGACGCACAGCAGCTGCAATTTGGGGATGCTGGCATTATTCTCTTGGCTTCACTCTCCAATGGTAATATTGTTGATTGATGAAAGACTCAGCGTACTTAGATAAGCTATTTCCTGGCTCTGTGCCTTCCCTTTCTCTGTCTCTATAGAGCCCCAAGTTATGAAAGAGAAAGGGAGAGCTCTGTCCTAAGCTTTTAAAGTCAGCTTTTAAATGCCTTTGGCATTTGAGACATCTTTTCTGAATCCATCCAATATTATCTAAATGGTACAAGAAAGCTAGAAAGACAATGCTCAGAAGCACCTTAAGTAACTAAGGAATGTAGGGCCAGTCTTGTAAAGATTTTTAAATGTCTGATAATCCAAACAGCAGGAATTTTAAATGCTTCAAGGTCAGTGGGAGGTAGACACATCCAGAACTTCCTGGGCATTGGCAGATTCAGCACTGGGAGATTCTGTGTCTAAAGGAATTACCAACCAGAACCTAGGAATACAAATATCTGTGACAAACACAGGAAGGAGCCTTCACTTTAGAGAGGTATTCAGAGAAGCCAATAAACTGAGTGGAAGTTTACTTAAAATCATCTTTGGGAAACACTGATAAAAGCTCCCAACCCCTAAAATTGCATGTCTCAACCCACTGAAGTAAAACTGTTTTTCTAAAGCAAGGTATTATCCTTACAGAACACGTGTTTCTATTGCTGGGCTATGTTTCAGCACCTAACTGTATTTGTATGAAAGGAATATTAATTTAAAAAGACACTTTCTGCATCCTCTGTCCTGTCTCACTGAATCATAGAATTGTTAAGGTTGGAAAACTCCTCTAAGGTCAACGAGACCAACCATTAACCAAGCCACTGCCACGTCCACCACTAATCCATGTCCTCAAGTGCCACATCCACAGATTTTGAGCATTTCCAGGGATGGTGATTCCACCACTTCCCCAGGCAGGCCCTTACAGTGTCTGACTATGTTTCAATCAAGGTAATTTTTCCTGATATCCAATCTAAACCTCCCCTGGCCCAGTCTGCAGACATTCCCTCTCCTCCTGTCCCTGTTCCCTGTGAGCACAGCCCGAGCCCCCCGGCTGTCCCCTCCTGTCAGGAGCTGTGCAGAGCCACAAGGTCCCCCCGAGCCTCCTTTGCTCCAGGCTGAGCCCTTTCCCAGCTCCCTCAGTCGCTCCTGGGGCTCCAGACCCTTCCCAGCTCCCTTCCCTCCCCTGGACACGCTCCAGCCCCTCCATGTCCCTATCATGAGGTGTCCTCTTGCTTACCAAGGTTTAGAGCAACAAGTCTGCTGGCATTGGGTGTTTGGGAAGTTTTGTACACTCTGTCTAGAGAAACAAGGACAAGGACACGAGATTTAAAGTGCAAATGTAAGGGATTTCATAGTTTTCAGTGGCATTGAACTGTAGGACATAGATATTTCATTGCATCCCACTCCATTTCTTTAAAAGCTCAGATAGTTTTGAACTGAGTCTTTAGTACACAAGAGATGGTTTAGACTTCTAAGGATTAGATACAAAAAATATTTTTATGTATGTCTCCTATTAAAATATGTCTCTGGGGACCATTTGGAGTCTACGTGTCTGATAAATTTTTGCAAACAGGAATGTACTTTGGCTTTTCTGAAAATATCTTCCATGTACTTGTTTCTCCGTTTCCCATGACAGGGTATCTCCTCAGTACTGTCCAGATCAAACACAATTCAGATTTATTTCAATGCCTTCTTTTTGCTGTTCTTAATTTGTCCCATCACGAAGTGCATGGAGCCAGGTTACTCCTTGCACTATAGCAGAAGCTGGAGGCTTAGCTGTAATTATTTCAAGCCTGATGTAATTAGTCTGATATAATTCATAAGAATCCTCATCTCTTCTCTCGAATACAATAGTAGGTGCAGTTATGCAGAACTGATTCACATAAAATGTGGGGAGAAAGCAGCAATTGTAAGAAAAAAAAAGAAGAAAAAGCATTGTTCTAGGGTGATAGAGGTGAAAAAGGATGAAACAATTCATAGTAAGGCTGATGTACATAAGGTTAAATATTGTATAGGCTGTTTATTTTGTAAGACTAAATTATAGTAGTGAGAACGGGACAAAAAATGCCTTTCAAACAGCAGAACAAAACTCCATAAAAAATTATAACTCTACTTAAAATTTCCAGGTGTCACAGGAACAAAGTAGGTATATTTTTTAACTTTATCACAATAAATAACCTGCAGCTGAACTTCAGATACTGAGATCATTCACTTAATTTTATTTTAGTGTATTGTGCCTGCATTTTCCTTCCTTTGTTTAGGCGGACAAATCTACTATTTAGTTGAGCAGAGTGGTTTGGGTGGTTACTATTAAAAAAAAAAAAAAAAAAGAAAGGAAAGAGAAAAGTAAAAACCTGTGAGTTATTTAATCTGAGGGGATATTTGTTGAGCATTAATGTATTCAAATATACATTTGCAGTTGGAGTCGGATAGAACCGCTTGTCTTCGCCTTGCAATCCTTGGTGTCACTTGAACAGCTCATGTGACAACACTCCAATATGAAAGGGGACAATGGGCATTGTTGGCCTCACATATTAATAAATAAGAGCCACAGTGTGTGCAAACAAAGGCTGCTTCCTGGAACATGGCGTCACATGATTCCCAGGGTCAATCCCGATGGCTTTGCCCCGGCGGCATCAATGGGCTCCATTCTCCTGACAATAATTTCACACCGCTGCGGAGACGCTGCTAGCGCACGGTCCCGAATTCTGACCTCAGCTCTGCTCGGTGTCACCCGGATCAGAAGTGACCTACTGATCCCAGAGCTGTATCCGGAGTTAGCTCCCTGAGCAGGCAGGGAAAACAGACCCACTGGGCATCTCGGCAGAGCTGTAATTACACAGTAAAATCTCTGTGAACCACCGCAGAAGTGGCGAGAGAAGAGCTCTGGAGGATTTTAAGCGAGTGTCCCATTTTTCTGCTGAGCAGGGAATTAATGAGAAGAATAAATACTGCGTGGCTCTGTCTGTGGGGATTGTCACCCCCGTGCTTTTTCTCTAAACTTAGATTTAAGTTACACTGAAGATGAGCATTTTGCTTTCTCTCTAGCATGCTTTTGAGTGCCCTTATTGCCAAAAGGGCTCCCTGACTTTTTGGATTGCTAAGTAATAGAAGGTAAAAGGCTATCCTATAAAAGAACTCCAGAAATATGACAATTCACTTAGAAACAATAGGCAATCTGGGATTTGCACCCTTGAGTGACACTTGCCACTTTCTGAACATTTCTAATATTTATTTTCTAGATATCTAATAAACACACATGAGCAACATTCCTCAAAAAAAAAAAAAAAAGTTAAAAGACTGGTCTTTGATAGCACATTTATTACCTAGGAAAACTATCTATAAACTGGTGAACCAGTTTTTATTCTTGTTGGGGAGGTTGGAATAGATGACCTTTGAAGGTCTCTTCCAACCTAAATCATTCTGAAAACGGGTGTGTGTTTGAGGGGGAGGGTGAGTGTGTGTATGATTCTGGGTTTCAAACCAGGTTTTTAAACCTTCAGTATTATTTTCTCCTCCATTACTCATCCATGTACACTGCTATAGCACTACCCCACAACTTCCTCACATTATTTGCATATGAATCTAGCACAGAGTGCAGCACTGCCCCAGGAGACATTTCCCACCTAAAATCAGTTTGCTGAGAACAATAGTCAGAGCCCCTAATCTTGACGGACAGCCTGAGGAGAAAAAACAAAGGGAATATTTCTTTGGGAGATTTTACCAGGAAGGAGGAAGCCTAGAATAATCCAAATCCTGGTCCTGAAATCCCCCTGGGGTTCTATATCCATTAAATCGTGCCAAAATATATAGTACAGGTTGGAACTAAAATGTACCATGCTTTGTAGATGGCTGGTACTGACTGATCAGCACTTTTAAATTAATTGATCTGCAGTCTGCTCAATATTAATTAACATTAAAGTTTATGAGAATGTCCAGACAATCTAATTAAAAGTGGTGGGTCTTGTTTTGTTTTGTTTTGTTTTGTTTTGTTTTGTTTTGTTTTGTTTTGTTTTGTTTTGTTTTGTTTTGTTTTGTTTTAAATACGTCGCTAATAATTCAGCACCAGCTGAGGCAAGAGAACGAAAAGAATAAGAGGAATGAGTTCTTACCGAGATTCTTGTCTTTCCACAGAATACTAAATAACATGAGTTTCCATGGTCTGCTTTGTCTCCAGACTCTGTCTCTAATGGATCTGAGCAGTTCAAGTTCCAAGAAATTTTGCTGCTCTCGAGAGCCTCAGGAAGTCCATCCCTGAAGGTTTGTTTCCTTTTGGTGTCTGACCAGTGTCAAACAGACAAGATTAATGCTAGGAAAAGTAGCAATGAGATCTTCCTTATCTCTGATTTTATCATGAATTTGGACCTGCCTGTGTGTCCATCAGGCTCCTAGAGACTCAAACAAGACCTTGGTACAGAGGAATGGATTATTAATATATACATATGCAAATTTATGTAATTCATTAAAGGTTATCAATAAGCCCATATAAATGTATATTATCAGAATGATAGTCATATTTATCTAGTTCTGCTTCACTACTTTGTCTTTTTCAATAAAACACTATATCCTCTGAAAACTTTCAAGGTGCTGCTGATACAAACAAATACAACCCTACCCAAAACGGAGAAAACTCTATATTCATTAGTAACATGAGAACTCACTCATTTATGAGTTGTCCATTGATTGTTCCTCTGAGTTTTGTTGACTCCTCTCTCTGTGTCAGTACAAACAATTATGAAGTTCAAGATCAACTCCACTGTAACATTTGACTAGAACCACTCTTCCCTATTTTCCTCATCTGAATTCATGGTATAATTTTATTTTTTAAGAAAACAAAAACAACTCTAACAAGTTTATCTCCTGATTTCAGCCAGACTGTGTCTCCCAGACACCAGCAAGTGCAGCAAAGCTTTTCAAGTGATTATGGAACCCACACAAATGTAGACCAATCTTGTTTTTCATTAAATGCTGAAGGTCTAAAACATTGGGCCATATTCCCATCCTGCTGTACTGGCCCTGAGTAGGAAGATTACTGAGAATACCTTGGATATTTCATCAGATTGTGTAATGGCTCCAGAATACTTGAAATAAACAAAGATTAGTGTTCGGCTGTGGCACTACCCTATTTAGGCCAGTGCCCATTTAGACTGTTTTCCCTCTATTTCTTTGTGAGTTCAGGTCTACAAAAGCAATACAGTATTTCAGCTGGTGCATTTCTAGGGGATTATTGCTCTTGACGGGTGGTTAAACATCATTCAATGCATGCGATGATTGCCCAAATATGCACTGCCTATTGTGTTTTAGTGTTTAAATAGAGCACTGTGAGGATAAGTTTGTTTGAAGTAAGGTAGTCTTAGCAGCAGTGTTTATATGTGAACGTGCATAAACACCATTATTTCTGTGGAGCCAGAAGTGGAATTCCTTCTGCAGAGCTGGTTCTGCCTGAACATGCGCTTAAGTTTTGTGTCATACCCAGCTGATCGCAGAATCGTGAAATTGTAATTATTAGTGACAGAGAAACCTATTAGGTAAGTCCCGTGGGGACCAGCAACAGCACCACTGACAGTAATCTCTCGTAATAAATGTAGTTATACAGCTAATGTAAGTAATTGGAACTTTCTCTCTCTCCATCCAGTTAATTCTGCCTGAGTGCAGGCTTATGTTTTGTATTACACCCAGATGATCAGAGAATCCCAAAATCAGAATTATTAGTGATAGAAAAAAACCCCATTATGTAAGTCTCCCAGCGTGGCATCATTGACACAGTAATCTCTCATGATAAATGCAGTTATACAGCTAATTTTAGCAACTGGGTCTTTCTTCGAACAAATTTATTACTTCTGAGGCCATTTGTATCTGATGTCACTACGAGAGGATTGTTCTGCAGCACGCCTTCAGCTTTGTTAGCGAGCAAGGAACACGAACACTGGTACAGCAGTGCTGCATTTGGAGCAGAATATTGGCTTAAAGAGAATCGCAAAGATATAACAAATCAGCTTTTGTTCTTGTTTTTCCAGGCAGGATGTTTGCCTCTGCTAACTAATTACATAACCAATGGCTTTGCTTAGTCTTAAATGTCATGCTCTCGGTGGTGTGAATGGTGTACACAGCCACACTTGTGCCCTCGACACACAATATAGTTTGTGTCCCTTCCTCCTTTCCTGTGGATTTTTAGGGCTGGGCAGATCATTTCTATCACGTTCCACCTGGAACTTTGTGAGGAGATGTTGCAGGCTGTGTCTCCACCGGGAAATAACCACAGGTAAAATGACTGCAGCTCAACCTGCAGCACACAGAAGGCTAAAGCTGACCCTCCTTGGGTTGTACTTTGAGTCTACACCCCAAAAATCTGGTGGGACCGCAGTGTTGACAGTGGGGTTCTGTTCTTCCCCGAACAACTGAGAGCTGCCAAACTTCTAGGCAGAAATTATCTGTTCTGTTATTTATTATTAATATAAATTATTCTGCTGCTAACAGGGCTGTGCCTGCATGGTCCTTCTGGTACTGACTGAGGAGGAGATCCCAGGGACACCTCCGGATGTGTCCACCTTGACCAGATTGCCAGGAAGGGGCAGTTCTGCCTGGTGACACCTGATCTCCTGCTGTTATCCTTGGCCTTTTCACCAGCTCTCTGCGTTGCCAGCTGCTTTTTTCTTTTTTCTTTTTTTCTTTTTTTTCTTTTTTTTTTTTTTGATCCTGTTACCAGTTCCTGCTGCTCCAACCCCGCTCTGAGCAGCAGATTTTCCCTGTGGGAGATTAAAGCCCTCAGAGAAAGCCAGTGAGGAACCCAGAATCTGATGCCATCCTCCTCTAGGTGTGAAAAACCAGATCCATCACAACTTTTTCATCGAGGCTGAAGGTGTGTGATCTGTTTTGGTCAATACCAGACAGAAGTGTGCAAGCAGAGGGGCTGACAGCTCACAGGAAAATGAGGTGTCAGAGTTTGTGATTGAAGCGTCTGCACATTTTCAGGGTGTTTATCTTCTGCTCAGAAAGGGTAATTTCAGGTCTGTCCTAGACCTCAGGCTGGCGCAAAAGATTTTGAGCTAAAAGGCTGCAGGAACGGCAGAATCATAAAATACAAATCCATCCTCATAACACCTTCAAGAATTAAATGTCGGTTCCCTGCAGACAGTCATCAAATCTGCACAATACCAAGTGTTAATTAGATCATTTTAGCAGGTAAAATGAAGATGGGAGACCAAGATTTACACACACAAATCTTAGAGTGCTGAAAAAGAAGACCTTCAAATCTGCACAAATAGTAAAGACCTTGGGTTTTTTGTTGTTCTAAAAGACAGCTTAGAGCATAACGTCCTAAAAAGATTAATAAATGGTGATTTAGCAATAATTTCAGAATAATTTTTTAAATTTTTTTTTTTTTTTTTGCTTGTGCTGACCAACTTCCATTGCACAGAAGTGCTTCAAGGTATTGCACCTCAGATGTTTTAACATAAACACACACAGCCTATATATGGACTAAATTATGAGTCACAGACACCGACCTGGTCCATATAGATGAGATTTATCAACTAAGTCTAACTTCATTTATTACCCTGTAAAAAAAACTTTTCTACCACGTTTGTAAAAATTTTTTTACAAAAACCGAACCGAACCAACCAGAAACAACCAAAAATCAAGCTGGTTATTTAAAATAAAGTTTACAAATTTAAATAAAATAGGAAATGTGAGTACTTCTTCTAGTTTAAAAAACTGCCTAGTTCACTGAGAAAATAATTAGTACAATGTAACCCAGCTTTAAGTAGATATTAGAGCTCGTGTTATCTGTGAAGGCTCCATCTCCAGTCAGCTGAAGGATACAGACATCTGCTCATCTTGTTCAGGGTCTAGGAACTGTCCTTGTTTCTCACAAACAGAGACAAAATCTGATGAGTGAGAATAACCACACACAGAGATTCCAAAACTGGCGCAGGCGACAGCACAGGACAGACAATGATTAGATACAGGACCAGGAGATCCACTTTTTTTTTTTTTAAATGAGCTGAAAAAAAGGACGTATACGATATTTCAGGCAGAGGATGCAGGTTCAAACGGTGGCAATATTAATGATTTTGGCCACTGTCATCTTTTGGCCTGGTGCAAATTCAGGCAAGGATGTGTTTAGTGCCTGAGGTAAGGGATGGCCTTGTTTCCACAGGGAAGAATTAGTGCACTTCAGGTAAATCTAACACGGAGTATCCTTGAGGATATAATGCAAATTGCCACATTCACCCTTAAGGAGAGTTTGCCAAAAGTGTTTTTCATAATGAGGAGCCTTCAGAGACTTCCATGCATGAAAGATCACATTTAAAATACAAAAAGAGGCAATCATGGAAGAAGACTACTTAGCAAAGAAGACTGGGCTGTGGGGTAAATAAAATGGAAGTTTAAGATGGCAGTTAAAGTCTTTTATTAAATGTCAAATAAATAACATACCTTGTTTAAAAAAAAAAAAAAAAAGCACCTTTTATTTGAAGATAATCCCAGTGGATAAGGCATACACAAAATCTTGTTTCAATTGCATTGGTTTCTAAATCCTGACTTTTGGGCTTCCTGATGCAGGCAATGATTAAAAGCTTTATTATGCCTCTCAAAGGTGTAACTCAAAGGCTTGTAGCTACTAAAATTGTTTCTACAAAGCTTCAGGCCCCAGCCAAAACACAGCCGTTTTTCAACCACCAGTGGAATTCATGGAACCCGTGGTTGCACGGTGAGTTTTGGTGGGACTTTGCCCTTTTTGACTTTGAAACACTGCAATGTACAATCCCCAGGAAACTAAAAGTCATGTGTTGAGGAGGGAAAATGGGGAGGAAGACATGGAAACACTTGTTCTACGCAGGGGCTCAGGGAGTATTTTAAAAATTCTTTTATTAGTTGTACTGTCAGCAGCATGGAATGCTACCAGTGTTAAGTCAGCCCTCGATGAAATTTGTGAACTCTCTGTGATTTAGCTGTGATTTGTATTTGTCTCAAAAGTCATCCCCTCCCTCCCTGTGGTGTAACATCTCCCAGACTTGCCTGGAGCTTTTTCTTTATCTGAGACTGAAAACAGCACAGATTGCATCTTTGTCTGCCAGCAAGTGGAGAAAATAATGAAAATTGGTTTGTAAAATGGAAAGCAACTTGGTACACAATTATTCTTCTTTGCTCCTTAATGATTTGGTCATCCTTTCTTCAGCACTGAGGACATCTACAGATTCTTACCATGGTGCAGATCACAGGGTCTATAAATATTTAACAGCTTATCACATCAGGCTATAGTAACATCTCCAAAATTAAAGGAAAAATGAGAAAATGAACCCTGTCTGTCATTTCTGAGCATCCACTGGCTAAGAAATGCAATCTTACTACTTTGTCACATTTCAGGTAAATTGTTTTTATTATTCTCAAATCAATCACAGAAATTGCATTGATATGTTTGTCTGACCATAGCACTAAGGTTTTGTTTTAAGCTTAAAGAAACGTGGAAATTGAATCCAAAATGATGGCTGAGCTTTTATGAATTCAATCTCAATTCAAGGAGGACAACACACTCTTTAACTCATAAACTCCATTAAGCGTTGCTGAAATCCTCCTACCATCTGGGGCAGCTTAATTTTCTTAACTTTTTAAGAGACTAAAACAAGTCCTGCTTGGTTTGTCCCACTAACAGGCACGTCAAAATTCCTGGAAAAGTCCCTTCTGAAGGGTTGGTGTTTTTTTTTCTCAGAAATGTTTTGGGGGAAAATAGGGGGAAAAAAAAAGGCAATTTAAAAGCTAAATGGATTATTACAATTTATAATTAGATAGCAGCAAATCTGGGACATGAGTCAATGTGTTCAAGGACAGGGCTACCAGCCTGAGACACCTAAACAAGTGGAAAGAATAGGCCAAGAGGAACCTCATGAAATTCAAGAAGAACAGATGCACAGTCCTGACCTGGGATTGAATAACCTGCTCTGACCATGGCTGTGAGCTGCGCATTGGATCAGAGACTTCTGAAGTCTGAATTAGTCTTCTGAAGTCTGAATTAGACTTCATCTCAGTCTGAATTACCTTAATCTCTTATCCCTTGGTCCTAAGATGAATTTTATTCCTTAAACACGTAAATAGTCCTAAATAAACAAAATGTATTTTTTCATGAAATCACTTTTTTCTTTTTTCTTTTTTTCATTTTTCTTTTTTTTTTTTTTAAGTATCTCACAAGCCTTGTAGTAGAAAATACTAATTTTAATTTTAAGTAAAAAATGACCTAGTTTTCCTTGTTGATTATGCTTGATATCTCAGTTCCTTCATCTGGAGTGATATATGAAAGTATCTTGGCACAGACTGTGCAGACTGAGAAAGCCAAGGTCGTGCTCTTGTTCTGTCTCCCCACCTCTCCTCTGATGTGAAGGTTTTATTAACTGCCTGACCTGCTGGTGTTAGTTAATAAGCACCAGAATAGTTTCACTGCGAGCCCCACGTAAAAGGAAAATCACATTAATGGCAGATTTCTGTGATTTATCACCCAAACCCAAGCCAAGGGACCATGGCACCTTCTCTGTCCCTGCTGTTCCCGGGGACACCAGGATGCCATCCATGCAATCAGGCTGTCAGAACAAACCCAAAAACCTCACAGGAAACCTCACTTTTCTGAAGCTGGCTCATTCCCGGGGAGGAATCTCCTGGAAAGTGGTTAAAAGTCTTTTTTAAGACTTTTCCAAGTATTCAGCACCGTGTGCGCCATCCCCGAGAGCAGGAGGCACATCTCCCACGGGTTATGTGCACAGCAGGCTGCCATTTAAATAGAGAAGCCCATTTTTAGGGATTGCGTGGAGCTGCCATTCCACGACAGAGGAAATTTGCATGGATAGCCAGGACCCAGTTTTGCAGAGTTTCACACCTTTGTGTGAAGAATATGGAAGGGGAGAAGCAGCCTGCTGGTCTCCAGGATCAGCATTCCTGGGCCAAAATCTGCCACGGGGGTGACACCAAAATAAAAATTAACTGACACGAAGCCAAGCCTCAGGTTAAACTTACAAGGCAGCATATGGGAATCCTAAAAATGGGTGAAATTATAAGCACTTGTGGCTGTTTTGCTCAGTAAAGGATCCACAGACAGCAGAGATCCTTCCACAGCTGCACAATCTCCATCCTTTCGGATGAGCAGAGGGATCTGTGCTTGTGCCTCCTCCAGCAGAGCACTTTGTGGGGTGATGGAGAAGTGCTTCTGCAGCCCACTAATTCCACGAGAAAACAATTGCTGCCGTATTTAGCTGCAAATAATGGCCAGTGACAGCCTGCGTGGGCGCAGGCAATTACCATGTTCTCTGCATGGTGTGAATTCCTCCTGTCACCGGCGGCTGCAAAACTGAGTGCGAAGAAAAGCTTGCTTGGAAGCCAGGTTTTTATGGGATGCAAAGTGGGGGGAAAAAAAAAAAACCAAAAGAAATAAAAAAGGACAACTCCTATATTTAGCAGTTCAAATGAAAATTTTTAGTGAAGATCTACGTGGGAAAAAATTAATACTGTTGATTCTAATTTTAGTTCTTCATGCAGACCAGCCTCATTTCCATTTTGGATTAATGGGAAGTGATTTCAACAGATTTTAAAAGAAGATAAATATCATGGATGTGGGTTTCCATTATTTTTTTGTTATTTCCTTTAAAAATGCTTTACATAAGATTAAAACGTCAATTAGAGTTTTAGCCTGCCAGCTCTAACAAGACAGAGATATAAGACCAAGTGTCACGTAGAATATTTGCAAATAGCTGTCATTAAAGGAGAATCTTTGAAACAGTAATATATTCCAGAAATTAGGCATGTGCTAGGATAGCGTAAAAGAACCAAGATCCCGGGTCTTGAAAACCCCAAGAACTCTGAATAAGTCTCATCTATGGTAGCTAAACTAAAATAAAGACATTTGAGCCAAAACATTTTGCCCAAGCTACATGTAGTCATTTAAGGACAGCATTGCAAAACCTAAATATTTGTCTTCCTTGAGACAAGTTGTGCGATATTTCCTGCAGAACATTCGCACAAAGAATCTAAAGATCCAGTGTGAGCTGGGAAAAGGCCTGACATTAATCCAACACATGCAGCTTTTTTTTTTTTTTGCCTTTTTTTGTGTTTAACCCAGGGAAATTCTTTCAAAATGTTAAAGCAACATTTCATAGCTGCAGAAACAACTGTTTAGTCACATTCCAAAGAAGACTAAATTAAACACTAAAAGAAAAAAAAAAAAGAAAAAAAAAGAAAAATAAACCAGGAGGAACCAGGTTTTAAGCAGAGCTCACAACCTGGGAAAGATCAGCAGGCCACGTTTGAGAGCAGATTAATTTATCCTTAGCTAATTACCCTGCAAGGTTCAGCTGAGCTGCCAGCACCACTAACAGTCAAGACATATCACAATGGATTGTTCTGTCTGTTTGATAAACTCACTCGCTGCACACATTGATTTCTGGCTGTGCGCGTACAATAAAACCCTGGCGCTCCGCAGCGCCGCTACTCATCTCATTCACATCGTTTTCTGCCTTTTTGTTATGGCTCATTATTTTCAACCCAGTTTCTGCATCGTTCTCTTCTGGTCTGAGGAGAATTCTGGCGGTCAGGAGCAGCGTGTTCTGGTCCTTGCTCTGCCACTCATTATCTGTGCAGTTTTAGCCGCTCTGGTTCATCTGCAGAACTTGAATACTATTTTTAAAAAAGTCTCTGGGGGTCTTTTAAAGTAATTCTCACGGTGAAATTTATATACATTGCGCCATAGCATTCAAGGGTGTGTTCGTTTAGTTGTAATGTCCCATGGCAAGCACACAGCTTGATTTTGATACGAAGTGTGTACAGACAAAAAAAAAAGTCATCATTCAGCAAGAAGTCAGAGCCTTTTTTTTGTCTTTTCAGCATATAAAGACATCAAAAGAACTGAAGATTTCATGGAAAGAGTTTGAAGACCACACGGCTTTCCTTTTTTATTTTTTTAGTTGCTTAATGCCATATAAATATAAAAAAAATTAAAGTAATTAAACCTAGTGTAACTTTTTTGACTTAACAATGAATAAATTACACTCTCACTAAAACATCTGCTTTCTGTAAAATCAGAGAGTGCTTTCACTGATGTCAACCAGTCATTATTACTGACATTAACAAGAATCAAATCAGGTCCTTCATCCCAAAAGCTTAACAGTTTCCTGAATCTTAGCTGAAATATGGTGACAGCTTGCTTTGAATGAAGGTACACAGTGAAGTTTAATTGGGATATTATTTCCTAAAAAGCCAGTCCTTGGATTCAGAACAGATTTTCATTTTAATTTCTGGTTTTGTTAAACAATAAGACTTAAAAAAACCCTATTTCTTTAAAGCCTGAGATAAAATATACCTTGCTACCTGCAGAATAAGAACGAGCAGTGCACTTTCTTTTTAGGAGTATAACAAAACTAGAAGGTAAACATTCTTCTCACTGTGAGCAAGCAAAGAAATGCACTGTTCATTAGATTACACCAAAAAGGAAACACCAAAAATTTCAAAAATTCTATATATTATAGACTGTACTCTGACTAGTGCTCCATAGCAGAAGAATAATAACCAGAATAAATAATCAGATAAATAACCAGAGTAATAACCAGAATAATAACCAGAATAAATAATCAGTAAAATCCCCAAACTCAAGCACTTGTTGAATGTGTCAGCAACATCTTTGAGTTACTCCTTGACAGGTCTTGTTGCACCAAATTTGTTACTAATTGAAATATCAGTGATTATTGACAGCCCCTCTGGTGTTATGGCAATATCAGCCTCATAAAGCACATAATTAGTGGGGCTGAAAGTCACTGGTTTGACTCAAATTATGGTGAGAGTTTTGTGACATTTTAGAACACAACGTGCAAAGTTCTTGCCTGTGCACTGCTGGAGGCGAGCGTTGGCTGTTTTGATATACTCTTAGGAGCAGAACAGGATTTTTTCGTGGCATTTAGGGACAATTAGAGCCTTCAGCTGGCCTCCGGAACCATCACCCCTTCTGTTGACATTAACTTTTGGCTGTCCACAGTTGATTTAAAACCAAACAACGGCGTTACACAATGTACACTTTATAAAATTACTGTCTCGTTATTAAAGCTCTCAGCTGACCTTGTCTGTGTGAGCTTTGTGGCCGGTCTGGAGGGAGCCCTCAGATAAAGTTTTCATCAAATTCTCCAGGGCTGTATCTCCATTTCTGCATTAATTCAGCTGATCTGGCACTGAGCGCGGACATTTGTGGTCTGGCCCCTTGCAGAGCTCTGTGGAAGCTGCTCTGTCCTCACTGGTGCTGTCACCACTCTGCTGGGACAAAAAAAAAGCCTTCACTCTTTATTTAACACATGTTTTTTCTGCCCAAAAGTCCTAACTTTAGTCAAACCCAAAGATATTGGGGAAAGTTATAACAGCATATTGGAGTCTGCAGTCATACTTTTCCATTATTTCCTGGGAATTTGTTTATTTCAGACTAGGTTTGGGTTGTTTGGTTGGGTGTTTTTTTTTTTTTTTTTTTTTTTTTTTTTTTTTTTGGAGGGGCAGGAGGTTGGTGCACAACATCCTGTGGGCAATGAGTTCTGCAGCTTAAGTGCATTTTGTGTAAAATCCACCTTCTTTTTGACTCCTTGCCTCATAGGTGCAATTAATGCATATTCATTCTTGAATTGGGCAAGATAGTAAATAATCCTCTTCTATTTGCTTTTTTGCTTGTTTCATGCGTGGCTTTATAGTCCTTAATTATGTCCTTCCTTAGCCATTTGTTTTCCATTTGCTCTCCTTAGCTGAGATGTGTGTGCAGGAAAATTATTCTATAACTTTGTAATTCTTTTGCCTATTTCTCCATAATCTTTGGATCTATTCTATCCTTTTAAGGCAGGTAACATCTTAAAACCATAATAAATACACACAATATTAATATTCATATGGTATTCATTGTCATATATAACCATACTGTGTTTTTTTCAATGTCATATATAACAATATATGGTAAAACAGGGAGATTTTCTGTTCTGTTCCTTTTCTGTTCTGCTCCATGCTTTGTTTTACTGTTATCAAGAATGGAGATAATGTTTTCACAGAAACAGATAAACTATCATTAACTTAAAATACCCGCCCTGGTCGTTATTACTCAACTTGGAGTCACTTTCTGCACATGTACATTTGGGATAAATCTTTTTCCTGCACTTTTATCCACACCGCATTTTCTCAGTTATTTTATTGACCCCCCTTTTCCTTCTCTGCTTCCTTATAGCTTATTTTTACTGACCCGAATGACTTCAGTTTAAAGACAAATCTGCCGCTCTGGTGTCACTGTGTTTCTCGAATGATTTATTAACCTGCTGAGCAGCCAGTCCCCTGTTATTAGGAAATATTCCTTGCCTTCCCAGGAGTGTGAACCTCTTTTGAGCTCCCAGAAGGGGAAGGGACTGAAATCCTCTCAGCACTGAGATATTTGCATGGCGACAACTTTTTTTTGTCCTTGCAAACTGAGAGGTTCCCAAACCCAACTGAAGGTGTACATGGCCCAAATTTGACATTTCTTCTTGGCTTAAATATTTCTGAATGTAAAGGAAGGTTCACAGGAGCTGAGGCCATATCAAACCACCACAATCTGTCATTTTATCACTGAAATGGCGCTGGGAACCACTCTGCCCATAAAACATTGGCATAATTCAAACAGTCCCAAGCGTTCAATTGTTTGATGCAAAGCACACTTTGAAGTTTAATCATGACCATAAACAATTATTGCCTCCCTAACTGTGTATGTGTTCAAAGATCACATATTTTCTGTAATTCATGTGCTATATATGAAAGGACTGGGATGGTTTTTTTTTCCCTCCACATTTTTATCCCTTCTATGTCCTGCAAAGTTTTCCTGCTTTAATAGTCTGTACTGACTTATTTTTGACTGTTGTGCCCCTAAAAGAGTAGAATCCTCCTTTGTCATCCAGAAACCTTAGTGATACTGGAAATTAAAATGAGATTACAGAACACAGGGAGGGCAGGAGAATCAGTGGTAATTTTACAATAATAAGTTAAACACTATTAAAAACTTTAAAGCTTATAATAGGACAATATAACGCATATAATTACATTATAATTATATTGCAGTTTCACGATATACAATGACACTGTAATTGCATAAATAAGGAGTGTTTGGACCACTGAATAAGCATTTTAAAACTCTGGGTTTTTTTCAAATTATTTAAACCCAATACAGGACCTGAAAGAGCTGCCTTCTCTCATACACGTGGATGTATGTCATAAATTAAGAGTCTTTAAAAGTTGTTGGTACAGTGGAATCACATTTCCAACTTGAACTAAGCATTCAAATTATTTTTACTATTTTTTTCCAATCTGGTGTGGTGACTAGATGGTAACCAAAGCAGACAAGCAGAAGAAAAAACTCAAAATTTGTACGATTTTAGTAAAACCTGGGAGCAGAAAACTATCTACCTATTCACACCACCACGAATTTGTTTGTCTTTGCAAAGAGGAAACGTGGCTCAGGGCTCAGATTTGCAAGGTGGGGAGTCACGATGCCAACAGACCAATATGGAGTGTATATAAAATTTTGGGAGTTCATATTTCATTACAGAGTGTAGAATTATGCGTATTTGTAGCTATCAAATTACCATAATTGTTATGAAATCCTACTCATTAATGCTATTTGTTTAACATACAGGAAGTTAGAATTGGAAAATTGAGTTCTTTTGTGTGTTTGTGATCTACAGTTAGAGTTGCTAAAATTTAATACAAAATTAAATGAGGGCAAACTGACTAACTGCATGCCAGCTGAATATAATGAATTCTTGTTTTCATTATATTCCCTTTTCTGAAGTTTATTCTTCTGTAGAGCTGCACACGCAGTCAACTCTTCTGTGCAATCAAGACTTTAATGAAATCATCAAACCCTTTAGAAATTTTAATCTAAATTTATTGTGTGCTAAGCCAAAGCTACAAAATACATTAGTGTATTGTGATGGTAGCACACATTTTTCAAATTCTGCCCCATTGAAACTCCTAAATGAAAAACATCAAAGTGGATAGGGCTTTTTAATAAAAGGACTTTTAAATAAAAAATACACAGGTTGCCTCTGTTGTCCTCCTGAAAGGCAAGCATTCCATGGGGTATTCACCCAGGAGATAACTGAAAGTGTGTCATTCTGAGCTATGAAGGTGGGACTTTTTCCCAGAAAATCTCACTTCAGAGAGAAAAAGAATTTCTGGCTGAGAAGGATGACATTTTCATAAAGTTGTAGGTGGTACCTGAGCGGTCTTTTGTCGCACGTAAAATTCCCTGAAGGTCCTGAGGGCAAATTCCTTTTCTGAACTCTTTTTGGGTGCCACAGTACATCGTGGAAGAGACAGGTCAGGAGCATCACCATAAAGGAGAATATAGAATTTGGAAAATATAGGATAGGAAAGTATAGAATTTGAGCTCCTTTTTAGCAGAGGCACCCTAGAAATTCATGCAGAGACAGATTGACGTCAAACTGAAACAAAGTGCCTTCTTCCCAACAAACTCCCACATTAACAAATATTACTTTTATCAGTGTAAAAAAGCCCCAAACTCCACTATTTGCTGCTGTTTCATCATTTCTACCCTGTCAAGTGGAAAGTTTAGACTATCTGAAATTACCTTTGGGGAAACAAGTCTTTTTCACATCCAGAAGTCATTCTCACTTTTCTGTGAGATCTTTAGAGACCTGGATATTGTTTCGATGGTCTATTGGAAAAAAAAACAACCTGATTTTCTTGCATTAAATGTATTGCATTACATGCATTTAACTTATTAGCAATGCATATGAAAACTTATGTTCTCATGAAATTCGGATTTCAGGCTCCTAGCAACCTGCTTTTCTCAACCCCTCTTCTTTGAAGGTTAAGTGTCTCTGCAGCACTATTTTATATTTCTTGTGGATTGGTGGGAAGGAAAGCTTTTAGCCATTTTTAACCTCTCCCATAAGTAGCAGTACATGAAATCATGGTCATTCACTTAGAGTAAAAAGTGAAAAAGTGCTTACAAATAGACTCTTCTGCTTCCTTTATTTATGTGAAATAGGTTTTATATTTGTTTTCCTACTGCAATGTTTTGCGTAAATAGTGTTTATGCCATGCCTTGGCTCTTTTTTACAGGGCATGGTTGGTGCACATGGTCCAATGCTGATCTTGCAACTTTACGGAGTGGACAAAGTTATCTCCAAGAGTTTTCCAAAGGCTGGAAGCCCCAGTGGAACAGGATTGCCCCTTCCATTCATATCAAAGGGAGAGACCCAGAATGTCAGGAAATGGCCTGAAATTATGGAAATTAATTTATAAACTGGATTTAGATTCAGCAAAAGGACATCAGCCCAGCACAAAGTGAAAATTTTGCAAGGGACTGCTTCAGAAAAAGGAGAATGTTGCTTTTGGAGCAGAGGGCCATGAAAACTGTGCCAGTTGGAAGTCTGGCTTTTGCATTGTTTTTTCTGGTTTGGTGAAGCACACCTTACGAGTTTGGAGGGGCTGAGTACAGGACCATACGTAAATAATGCAAATACAGGGCTTTTTTTCTCACATAATAGCTGTTTTAGGTTGGACCAGACACCCAGAAAGAACCTTCTCATCCATGGACACTCTCTGTAAACTTTTTGCAGCTCTGATTTAAGCACATGAGTGATTTCTGCATTTATGTAGTTCCATAGCCACAGCTAAGGTTAAAAACTGTGACTTCAACACATTAGTAGGGATAAATAATAAGGCTAAACTCCAGTATGGGTATAAAAGCTGGGTCTTCAAGCTCCTTTAGATATCAGCCTACCCTGATCAGGAACACTTAGAAGGCAGAAGTCAGAGCTGTCCTGGACTCTGAAAAGCCATTCTTGAAGGAGAGAAACTCAATACACGCTTCATGCTTTTGTGACTTCTCTTCAAGGATATTTGGAACCAAAGGGAAGCAAACAAACTACTTCCAGAACACACAAAAGTAGGGAGGGAATGCATCCTGCAATGCAGATTGTGTGTTTGGGGGGATTATTCTTCCTCCTCACTATTTCCTGCTATGCATTAAACATCTATATTGCTTAGACAGGAAACAAAAATGGAAAGAAAAATAGTAGTACATACATTAGCAGAAGATCCAGATAATTGTCTTCCTTACTGAAAAGCTCTTCAATCTTTTTTTTTTAATTGCTTTGGTCTACAAATATTTCCAAAATATACGTGCTCCTAGCCGAAAGGGAAGCCTATGTAATGGATCAGCACATTTTAAAATTAATTTTCTTATGATGACATAATTCACATGAATTACTCAAATCCACTAGACTTTTTCTGGAGATATGGAATTGTGACTTCCACCTTGCTGTAACTAGACAATTTCATCTTTAGAAGGAGAAATGTCTGCATTAAATGTTGAACTGGCCTGCCTATGTATGTGGCAGTTTTCCTGCCTTAAGTCCCTCTTTGGGAGAAAAAAAAAGCTGAATTTAAGTTTGTGGTAAACTTACTGGAGGAAAAAACCAAGGAATACAATTTAGAACTGGAGTTTCTGATTTCAGGCTTTGGATGTGTACTTTCCTTTTTCCTCACTAGGCCGGGGCTTGAACTAAAAACTCTCTTTGCTCCCAGAGCATGGAACTGTACCCCACGGCTTGATAAACACAAAGAGCTGTGATGCTGTGGCAAGGAAATTCCGACGAGCCTGCTCTGGCTGCCAGGGCGTTTCCATGCCACTTCTGCGTGGCTTGGAGGTGCCATTGTGAAAAACTCAAATTACACACGCTGCTGGCACTGCTGACATTTGATTTAGAGCAGCACAGCTTCTCCTCAGCCCTTCACCATCTGATACAGAGGGTGTCCAAATGCAGCTGAATCTGCAATAAATATTCACCTGTTTGCTCTGTGTGTTTGGGTGCTCCTTCAAGCAGTCACAGCTTCTTCTTTTTTTCTTTTTTTTTAATAGCTTTTTAAAATTTAAATTAATTAAATTTTTATTTTATTTTATTTTATTTTATTTTATTTTATTTTATTTTATTTTATTTATTTTATTTTATTTTGTTTTATTTTATTTTATTTTATTTTATTTTATTTTGTTTTATTTTATTTTATTTTGTTTTATTTTATTTTATTTTATTTTATTTTATTTTATTTTATTTTATTTTATTTTATTTTATTTTATTTTATTTTATTTTATTTTATTTTATTGTGCAGCTGCAAATTACAGAAAACCCGTCTGGGTTATCACATTATATCATTTCCTCTAACGTGTACACTTCACTTTGGTCTCTGCAGCGTGTGGTGCAGGGATCCCTGCTCTTGTAACGTAATCATTTTGTGACTCTTTTGCAAACATTGCTCAGAGAAAAACTTCTTTTGGGTTATGTTTGCTGTTGAAGGGAGGGAGACTGTGGAAAGGCACTGAAAACCTGTTGATCTGAGAGATCTATCCTGAATGTTTGCTGCACATTTGGCTGAGTTAAAGCAGATTCTTGCCACGGTTTTGTGCAGCCAGTGAGACGAGCCACTTCACCTGGATATTGGAGGTTTTATTTGACAGCATCTCTGTCAGTGCCACTGCAATGAGAAAAGTGTTCTCACAGCCTCCCAAATATAAAATTGCTGTATTTGATAACCCTGCTGGGTTCTGCCAGTGCCAGGAAGGAAGATGGTGGAGGAAAACAATTGCCCAGCTATAGCTGCCACCGATTTTGACGTAAAATTAATTGCTGTGCAAACACAGCGGTGCCTAAGCCAATTTCTCTGGGACTGCATCTAGGATATACATTGATTTACATAAATGTGGGGACTTCACCTATGGCAGGGCCAAACTCCGTGTTACAATGGAAAGCTAAAATTAAACTGTGTGAGGAGAAGACTGCAGAACAGTATGGTGAGGTACTTGTGACCTTTACAAAATGTAAGTGTGGCTAAAAAATATTTTTAATCATAGTACCAAACATGAGGAGATCCTGAGTTTTCAAATTCAACTGTGAGGTGATTATGCTAAAGTGCAGCAAGCCAAGTCAGAGCTCACAGGTCAACTAAATGAGTTGATAGGCACAGTATATTTTCAGAATTTCTTCCTTTGTGGTGGCAAGGGTGCCTTCATTCATCTCAGCCAGGTTTTTACAGTGCTGCTGCAATATCTGACACTCTTTGTCCCCAAACACTCATTTTTCTGTGAGGTTTCTCTTTGGCTGACACTCAACAGCATTGACAGGATCTCTGGAAACCTTTAACAGCAACAAAATCATGGGAGGCAGCCCGAAGTGAGAACGAGGTGAATTTAAAAAAACAAAGCAAAAACCAAACTGGAAGACTTTTGGAAAGATCTTGATCCAGTTCCATTTGAAATCATGAAGGGTCTTCTGCTGATTTCGCTGGGAGGTAATCACCCAGAAGAGATAATCAGCAGTTATTTTTTAAAAAAGTTTTCCAACTATTGAACCATGGACACAAGTACTGTCCCCTTCTATTCCCCCATATTTTCTTGTGCTCCTTAATCCTTAGTCCTCTAAGTCTTACTGTAAAATTATAATATACTGGATTTTTGTCTATTGTCCTTTTCTCAGTATAGATGTCCTTAACTTTGGGAATTATTTACTTAAAAGCTCTTGTTTTCTATTCCCAAAACACAATAATTCAACAGGCTTTGAACACAACTTTGTACCACAGTTAAAAGTGCACCCGAACTTGTGTAGGGTTTTTTTTTATAGTGTTATGTCAATATTACTGCGATTGAAACCTTCTATTGCAAGGGTAAATATATCTGTTTAACTTACAGATATCTTTTTATGTGTGGTTTAGATTCAACATGACTTTTCCATGACTTTTGGTTTAAGTGCAAGGTTGGCATTTTTGCTGTTTGAGACCATCATAACTCTTCTCTTTCTCAACATGACAAATAATCAACGTCATCTCTACCCCAGCAAAACACTTCTCCATTTATGTCATCTGAAGAATGCAAGTTCCATCAAATTAAACTATTCACCTTCTTAAAGTGCTGCACATGCTAAAGTGCTTTACTTGGCAATGTGTGTAATTACCTTTGATCTCTGCTAACTTAAAGGAAAAAAAGGAAAGAATCTATCCCCCGTGCATTCCAGAAAAAAATAAAAAAACCTGCCAGTACTCTTCCTTTTGTACATCATTCTGTTTGCTGCCGTTCCTCTTCTCAGAAACAAGGATTTCTTTAGTCTCAAAGAAATCAGGAATAAATCAGATCAAAGCTCTTTTTGTCTGGTGATATTAGACTTAAACCCTGCCACCCACAAATTATTACATCTTCATCCCCATCAGTGCTCAAAATTGAATGTAAAAGACTGCCTCCAAACTTTTGACAGCAGTCAGAGATCTGCAATAAAATTGTGAGGAAATCAGTAAAATTGTCATTTCTGTACCATTCTGCTGTATTCACTGACACACTCTGATTAAAGACAAACTCAAATGCAGAGTGCTTTTTTGAAAGGTTTGGGGAAGTTGTTCTACACCTACATGGTAAAAGAGTTTGTAATGTAGCATTGATAACACCTTGTGTTTTCCTATAACCCAATCTAAGATTTTTTTTTTTTTTTTTTGCAGCAGACCATGGCAATCCTTCCACCACTCCGTTTCACACTGTGCAATAATAATCACCGCAAAACAAAGCCAAATAACATGGAAGTTCTTAATTAGCCACATTAACAGTAAAATCTGGGTGTCACAGGCTGCTGTGGGCATGGCTTCAGCACAGAGCTTTAGTTTGCATTTGTCAGTCTCACAAGGAGCCAGACTTGAATTCTTTGAGCCTTAAAATTTTTTTTAAACACCAGGTAGGTGGGAAAGGGTTACAGAGACGGTTGATATACAATCCTTCTGCTCCTAAAAATTTAATCACTGTGAAAGAATTAGGTGAGGCTCGAAGAACTTGTTTGGCTGCAAAGTGTCATCAGCCCAGCCTGAATTGTTACTTTTCGTGCTGGACCCAGGCAAGCAGAGGGAGATGAAATCTTTCATTAGAACAGGAATGCACATAATTATGCAACATCTTCTGTCACTGACCTGACCTTTTCAGGTTAGTTTCTGTCTTCAGCTCGAGAGGTACCACAGATATTTTTCAACATTAATGGAGTTGTGCCATTGTATAACCATAGAGGGTCTTTTTTTTTTTCCACTGGAAAACCTCTACAGTTGGTGCCAAGTTCAATGTGTTGTTTTGTGTCCTCATTTTCCTTTTCCCTTCTTACACCTGAGAACAAAACCAGCTGTCCTTAGGGACATTTCCAGACACATGAAACCATGCTTGGCAATTTGGTTAATAAATCATCAATTTTAAGATGTGAACACACAAAAATTTGAAGGACAATGTGTATTTAGACAATTTCAGTTGTGGTTGTAATTCACAGTTCCCTTCTGGCAGGCTTATGAGGATGTAAATTGACAGATTTCTTGCTTATTTTTCCTCCAAGAAAATGTGAAGCAGCTTGCCACAGTGCCCCCAAAGCACGTATGGTAGGTGCTGTGTTTTTATTTTGGGATATATATATATATTTATATATATTTGGGATAATATATTTTATTGTGGGATATCACAGGCTGCTCAGTCTTCAGAGGGTTGTCTTTGCTTCAGAAATAACTCATTTTCCTTGCTCTTAAAACCAGGGATGTTTTGTTGGGCTGAAAGGGGAGGATCCTTTCACAGACTTTTCCCCAGTACAGAGCTCCTGTCCCAAGCCTAAGGATTGCATTTCCTATTTGGGCTTGATGGCTGAAAAAGGTTTCAAAGCACATGTTTAAACCAGGTCTTGTCCTCTCAGGGAGTTGTGGAGAGCTGAAAGTACCCCCTGAGCCTCATTTTCTTCATCCCAAATAATGGTGGGAAAAAGGAAAAAAGGGCTCGAGGGTTGCCAGGCACAATGCTGCCTTTTTGCACTCCCCAGAACTGATTAACAGCACAGGATACCTTTCCTTGCCCTGGTTATCAGGAGATCTTTTGCTACACACACCTTCAGAAACCTCAGAAAATATTTTCCCTAAGCAGAATGTTGACTTTGGAAAGAGCCTTGGCGGGAGCATCCATTAAAAAGTCTTTGCAATTTAGAGCTGTATTTATGTTTCTAATTGTGCTAAATTCTTGGCTAATAAAATTATTATGAAAATACAGCATACTCAAACATACTCTTGAATTAAATTACGTACGTTAACACACATTCATTATTGCTTGATTTTCTTGTTTATCCATCCAAACTCATCCGATAGCTTACAAAAAGACAGATAGAAAGCAAAATATATGGTGTAGATTTTTTGTTTTGCTTTTGCCTAAACACATTTATAGAATTACTATTGACTAAAATGATACCAAATGTTTTTACCCTTTTGTCATTTTAAATTAACAGTAAGCATCTTGAATTCAAATTCATTTGAATATATTTGTTCGTTACCATAAAGCTCTTAAAAATTAACAGGGAAAAAATTAAAGCAAAGCAGCACCAAACCAGAAATTTGAATGAATAAAAATTTCCTGTACTGCTTCCCCTCAGAATGTTTTCTTGCAGTGTAAAACACAGATGACGTCTCCAGAATGTATTGCAACTCTCAGTGAAGAGGAAAACATTTAATAAAGAAATTTCATGGTCTTTAATGAGACAATTTTAACAGATATGACATTTCTGCTTATGTAATTTCCTTTTCATCTGACACACGTATAAAGGCCACCTCACCCAAACAACCCACTAATTAATGCCCTATGTTAATTAGGTGTTAATTGACATAGTCATTCTGAGCCATCTTTATAATGTTAACTGCAGTGAATTTTTCTTCGGAGTTTTTGTTGTTGTTGTTGTTGTTGTTGTGTTTTTTGGGGGTTTTTTGGGGGTTTTTTGGGGGGGTTTTTTGTTTGTTTTGTTTTTGGGGTTTTTTTGGGAGGTTTTTTTGTGGGTTTTTTTTTGGGTTTTTTTGTTTTGATTTTTGTTTTTTGTTGTTGTTTGTTTGTTTGTTTGTTTGTTTTTTGTTTTGTTTTATTTTTTCTTCTAAGAAAGTCCTTCAAGGTCAATATACAATCCTGAGGTTTTTTTTCTCTCCTGCCCAGTGCATCACGAAACAATTCTGCTGACACAGAACTTACAGTGAGGGAAGTGGAAGAGCAAACAAGATTTAGTTGGGAAATTTCTTTAATGTGACAGGGAGAAGTCCTGCTTTAAAAAAAAAAAAAATCGTAAGCCATTCTACAGCACTTGGTCCTCTGAATGTAAAAAGAGCAGAAGAAGCCAGGAAAAATTCTCCACTGATGGAAGGACAAAATGACCTCTCAGTGATGCTGCAGCTTGGAGAAAGAAAGGACTCTCAGTTCTTTCTCTTTTTCTCACCCTCTGCAAGAAGCTTCTCATTAATCCTGATCTGACTTGATGCTGATTTATAACACAGAAACTCCAGTAAGGATTTGATGCAGTTTGCAGTAAATTGCATCTTCGGTTGGCTGACAGATTACATTTCTCTGAAGCCTTGCGCAGCTGAAGGACATTCACGTCTTAGAATAGACCATAAGACTTTAAAATAGACTTTACATATTTCATCCCCATCATTTTTGAAATGGACCAATCTAACTTAAAAGTTTGTAGTACTGTAACTTTTAATATAAAAGGGGAAGCCTCCTTATCAGTTGCTGTTCATCAGGGTAAGAATCTAAGAACTTGAGTTTGGCCTAATTCTCCTGGTTTTCATCCTTAAACAGTGTTGGTCCTTTCTAACAAAAACAATTTGTCATAAATTTGAATGTTTTTGAATATATGAGTGTGTGATCATTAGTTTTGAGGGTTTGGTCTACAGAGCAGTAAGAGAAGTAATACTTTTCTTATCTGAGACAGCATTTTTTTGGCATGTTTAATAGGATGTGATGGGTCTTGATAGCTAAGTGGAAACCTGTCTTTAAATTAAAAAAAAAAAAAAAAAAAAAAACACAGAATGAAAAAGGGAAATAACCTCTGTGTGTTTCTGTGAATGGAATTTAAGCTGGTGTGGGAAAGGATTCTAGGCTACTTGTGATGTTTGCTTTGGCTACCACCACAGAAAATATTTCAGTGGCGAAACCAAAGGTTAAATGCAACCGGCAGGAAGTTATAAAGGTGAATTGCATAAGATGTTTCTGAATAGCTGGAGTTTACAACTCCAGCCATTGCTTCTGTGCAGAGTGCTTGGATGTGCTGTGCAGTAAGAGAATATAAAATGCAAATTTTAGAGTTTGGTGAGGTAAATTTTTCCGGTTGAGATGGTGCACATCTACAGGATTAAATTTCATTAATATAATAAATGCTCTGTAACATACTTACAACATTATAAATATAATATACAATATAATTACACAATATAATTATAATATACAGTATAATTATAATAAAAGTGTGATTAATGTAACATAAATTATGGCATTTCATCGGTTTGAACAGCAAAGTATCACATGTTGCTTTTTCTAGGCTAGCCTTTCTTTGAGTTCCTGCTGTTGAAGCAGCTTGGGAAAAACCAAATGAACCTGTGTGAGGCCAGTTCACCCGGCTGAAACAGCAGAACAAAATGGCAAAATTAATTTATTGACGCTATTCTCTCTCTGTAGTTTCCATGGAGAACACACAGCAGTGCTTCTTCTTCACAGCTTTCTGCCCAAACCTTTCCAGAGCTCACCTGCCACTAATTTAACCACTGAACTGCTGAGATGCAAAGAATTCTTTGAAAATATCCTGAATTGTTGCTTTTATTGCATAGTACAGACAGGAGGCTTGTCTTCCAGCAAGGACAGTCCACATGGAGGGTGCCTACTGGGATTATATTGATATTTAATGTGCATCCCTTCTATGATTTTGCAAACTGAATGTATTCCATGCGGCTCTGCCGAGCGCTGATTTCCGCAGGTGACCGAGTTGATGAGCAGTGCAAAGCTAAAAAGCCACGTCTGGGAGCCTCTGTGAGGTATATGAAGCTCACGTGACAATGTAATTTTAAAAATAGATGAGACCCAGAAGTCACAGTGGTTGAAAGGAGCGGCTTTCAACGCTCTGAAATGCAAAATTGCGCATGGCAAGGTGTGTGAGCTGTTCAACACTTCGGAAGAGCAAGGGAAGATTTTCCCACTGAAAATGGTAGAGGGAATTCCAATAAGGAGATTCAGCTTATTTCATTAATAAATAATAATTAATAATTTCATTAATAAATAAATTATCACTACACACAAGTCACTATGAAAGGTAAAGTAGTAGTTTTAGCTCTCTAATAATTTTTAGCGTTTGGTTTGATTCTGGCTATCATAGGCAGCTTTTCTCTGTTGCATTTAATAATGCTCTTTTAAGATTTTGCAGCTCTTCCAGCAAAAGAGTGAGAGAATCCTTCCAGGCGTGACGGATCACACTGAAATAGTACTGAGATTAATGATGTGTAACCACGCAGACATCACATCTCCTATGGCATTCTTCTTTCAAATACAAGGCCCACTGTGTTTTCTACTTTGCCCTGAGTCTGATATGGACTTGGCGAATATTTCCCATCATTTTATAATGAACAAGCGCAGGAAAACTGAAAAAAAAAAAGACCTCCATGCAGAAGCAATTATAAACAGTTATATTAAAAACTATCAAGACATGGCTCTGTCACAAATGTTGGTTAAACTGAACCATTATTTTAAACATCCTTTGACATATAAATTTATACATATATGTAGATATGGATATTAATACATAAATTTCACATGGGCTGAATGAAACTGAGATTCTTGCCACTTCCAGTGAGGAACTTCCAGAAATTCCAATTTCAATCAGCAAGCCCAGATTCCAGAGAGGAACTTTTATTTAAAAATTACATACTGGACAGAATTGCATTTAGAATGCCACATTCGTCTCCTGGTGGGATTATTTCCTATTAATTTATCTAAAGGGGAAAAAAACTCCAATGAAGTGACAAGACCCAAGGGAATGACGTAAAGCTGGGCCAGGGGGGTTTAGTTCAGATTTCAGGGAAAGGGAGGAAGGTAAACTCCTGAAAGAATGCACACAGCACCAGGCATTTTGTAATTAATGGCGCATTCAATGAAATAATTCCCAAGATTATGCCACTGGCCATTTTTTCTCCCTATTAATTCTCATGTTCTATATGTGCAGATCATTGAGAGGAATTTGCTCAGCTTTGCTTGGAACTGGAGTTGTCAACAGCCACCAACTGGAAGAGTTGGTTAACTAACAAGCGTTTACCACAAAGCACTTTTCTTACGTAGCAAAGCGTGGTACATGAAAATATAATTTATCCAACCAAACAGAACTGGCATTTATCACAACATGTATTTGGCGTACAAATAATATCTAAAATGGTTTTATTGTCTGTTGTGATTACAAGGCGTTGTTCTTTACTGTGTTTTATTCCATCATTAACTGACAACGGCCTTTTATTTTTATATAAAATAATACCTCATTTTATCATGTGAAGCTGTGAAACTGCACATTTTTTTTCATTTAGCTCCAGAGGCATTGTCAGGAAGAAAAGCTTTCAAGCTGATCATTAAATAGTATCTGCTTATTACTACTTCTAATTTGGACCACAGCAGCACAGGGAATTAGTTTTAAGCAGCACCTAGCAACATAATGTTTGAAACCACTCACTAAATTCCTCTTGCATTGGCAGGAAGAGTACTTTTTACTACTGCTAACCATGGAGAAGTGGTAATTATATCGCTGCATTTCAGTTCATCCATCCCCTGGACATTCTGCAAATGAGCCTCTTTGAACTCATGTGTAACACAGACAACTCTGGGTTTGGCTTTTGTTTGGTTTTGTTGTTTGTTTGGTTGGTTGGTTGGTTTTTTAAAAAAATTTCCAGGTTGGCCCAATGTATTACAAAAAACCAAACAGAATTCCTTCTTCTGTAGACCTTTCCGTATCAGGAAATCTCATTTTTACTCACATATGTGCCCTGCTTCTTTGGAGTTGAGCTCCCAAACTTGCCAGCATCAGGAAAGTTCTCACAGGAGCCCAACTGTTTCACGGGGAGTGAAACATCTTCTCTTTTTCCTAAAAGTAGCATCCATCCCATTCTGAGGATTATTTGGGGAAACTGTGAGGGATTTGACTTCTTCAGCATCTATTTTATGAGCTATTCTGCCAAAAAGATGCACAGGACTGGAGCTTGCTTTGAGGACTTCTAATAGGAAAGGATGACTGTGAATGATTCTGAAATTCAGAGACCATAATTCTCATAGAATTCCTGCCCTGTGTAGAGTTATTTCTTGTGCTTTTCTTGCCTGCTATCACTGTTTGCACTGAAAAAAAAGAAAAAAAAAGATAAGGAATTGCCAACCAAGGCAGGTCTGGGGCCTGAGCCATCCCAAGGATAACACAAAATAATTCAAGACACAGAACCAGACAGAGGACTCAGGGCAGGGCAGGAAAAGGCTGTGAAAATACAGGCCTGGGATAGAAGCCTCCAAATGAAATTATAGAAGAAAATTAGGTGTTCAAAGACTAGATGGGACCAAGGGAAACAGAAGCCAAATTAAAAATGTTAAAAGAACCTGAAGAAGGAAGACCACGAATTTGAACTTGATGAGTAAAATTAGACATGTCCAGTCCTTGACTGGAATTCAGCATTCCTCTCCTGGTGTAATATTTTCTGATCTTGCTGCCTGAGGCTCTCTGAGATACAATTTATACAACAGCCAGGAATTCTACTTTACTACCACAGTAAATTCAAATAACTGACAGCTAAGAATCACCACCACCTGGCTGTTGTACTTTTGCCCTTTATTTAAATTTTGCCAGTTTTAGTTGTTCTTTTGGGGTTTTTCAATGTTATTTCTCCACACTATGTCTAGTCCTGTTGATAGCCAATACAGATTCTTGAAATTCCCTTTCAATTCAGATGAAAAACATAGGATTTTGCATCTTCCAACCGTGGATTTCATTTTTATCTGGAAATTCCAGGATGTACAAGCAAAGGCAGAAACTGGGAGTATTGGGGAAGGGGAGGAGAGGGGGTGGGCATTGATTCAGTCTGCTTTTCGAAAATTATATTGTAATTTTTTTTTTTTTTTTTTTTTTTTTTGTGGGGGGGGGTGTGTGTGTCTGTCCTGCTGTGATTATAGCTGGGGGACAAATATTCACAGTCATCAATGTTGCCTAACTCTGTGCATCTCAACACTGAGACAGATTCAGTGAGAGTTCGAATCCATTAAATTTTGCAGAACTCGCTTCTGATTTGTGATGAATGCCTTGATTTTTTTTTTTTCCCCACTCATGAATGGCAGTTTTGGTGACTTGCAAGCTGACTGTTTGTGTGAGCAAATATAAAGTAGAGCGTATACTTTTGTTTTTGATGCACACTACTAGACAATGTTATATATACAGCAGAAGTCCCTTTAGAAGATTTGCAGTTTTTAAAATGCAGGATTTCCACAAAAACAGACATTTTCACCCTTCAGAAGCCGTGTTTGCATCATTCAAAACAGCCAGAGTGTTTTCATATATGACAAATGCACATCTTTGACAAAAGGTGAGTTGTCACTGAAAACTATCCTTTTTCCCAAAAGCCTTGCTAATGATTCTCAGGAGGAAAAAAAAGGTCTATGGAATAAAATTATTGGTGTTCATCTCAGTAATATAGCAGGATGGTTTTGAGCTACAAGGAAAATACTTAGGAATAGCATTGCTCATTGTATTTGTAAGAAATTTTACTGCCAGGCCTTGAAAGTATTCCGAATTTGTTCAATATTTTTTTCACCTTTGAGGCTGTATTGAATCTTAGCAGGTGCCCAAAAATATATCCCCGTGTGCTTCTCTGTCTTGCCACTTGCCCGTTCATTTCATGTCCTGTTTTTACTTCTTTTAAGAAACTGCAATGTGCTAAAAAGTGAGAATATGGCACCGCTGGGACAAACTGAGAAGGAAAATGACCTTACCATGCTGGAGCCAGAGCTAAAGGCTCTGGGATGGAAAGCAAACCCCTAGAGGTCACTATAATCATAAACATCCACGGAGAGATCTAGATCTGAGTAATGTCACGACCAAAATAAACCTTCTATAGAAAGGAGCTTACAGCCAGATTTTGGGCTGTCCTGAAGCGACCCCTCCAAAGCCGTGCTGAACGTCACCAGTGATGGTTTGGCAGCACAATCCATCCTTCTAAATCAGGGCACAGTGTCAAATTGTCAAAAAATTACCAAAATAGAGTGCAGCTCTGGGGGTTTTTCATCAGAGTCAGGGAGGGGATGAGCTGATTATTTTGGAGGTGGAGTTCCTGAAGGACAGGCAGGGAGCAAGGAGGAGCATCCCAGTGCTCCAGGATGGTGTGGAGGGGAAGGCAATCCAGCTGTGGAGGAGGGAAATAAGCAGAAAACACACGAAAAACAAACTGTGCTTGTCGCAGCAGCTTGGACAGGATGGCAAAGTTTGCTGAAGATAATGAACCAGCAATCCATGTTAAATGGGTGACTTTTTATCCGTGGAAACCGCAGGGCAGGCACTGTGTTTTGTCTGTGTACTGCAAACACTGTCTCAAAAGAGGCTTTCTCATACTCTAAATGGGAACAGATCGCTTGGAAGCTCATTCTGAAAAAGTGGAACAAAATGAGCTCCTAATACTCACAACAATTGCTACAGCAGAGATAAAATAAGCATTAAATGATCTGTCCAGAACAACAACAACAAAAAATTCATAGCATAAACTGAATTGTTCAGAGCATCTCACTTTAATTTTTAAACATTCCACACTGCATATGGCTGGGAAGCAGTTTATGATGCTGTGCTCTAATCTTGCACGTGCTGACGGAACAAAATCCTGTGGATTCCTGTATTCAGTGATTGTATCAAAACCCAGATTAATTCCCTCACAACCAATTCGCTCTGACGTGAAACAGGAGCAACTTTGCAAATGTCACGGGGGCTGCACCTAATTATGCAGCAGTTTATTTGGACTTATGGCTTTCACCTGCTTCCCTAAGGTTCCGCAACATGGTTGTGTCTGCCCCCAGGGGAACGTGCTATGATTTGACAGCCAAGAGAACAAAGTTTGTGGCATGAGGGTGTTGGGACCTCACTGTTTTCATGTTCACGCTTTGCAGAATATGTAAAATTCATATAGAACAGATTTTCCAGATTGTGTTTGAAGCACTCAAAGGGTGTGCCCCTTATTAACAAAGCGCAAAGCTGATGGTTTTTTTATTTTTGTGGTGATGACAAGTGATGGAATACACAGACACTCAGGTCTCAATTCCATTGGCTGAAAAAAACTCTCCCATGTCATTTCAGACACTGGAGAATTTGCATAGTCCTGTCAGATATGATACTGCAAGAAAACAGGGATTTCTGGATTTGCATGTGAATGCCATGTGAGAAATCCTAGGGTATCCCAAATGTTTCTGGATGCATGTGTTTGGGCAACTGAATCAGACTTTCACTGTTCCTATGTTCCCTTAACACTGATGCTCACTGGCAGCATACGAAATAATTAATTTTTGTCCCTTTTGTTGGTATGGACTTATCTCATTACCTCATTACAGTAGTTCTTTGTGTTAACTTCATTAAGTTTTCAACATGACTTCTGAAAACAATGAAAATTCCAAAACAAATTGTATAAGATCTTAGATAACAATGGCTTCAAAAGAGAGCATTAATCAAGACCTAGCCCCTGGTGCCTGAATAACTTTCAAAAGAAAACAACAGTGTTTGTTTTGCTTTTTTTTTCTCAGTTCAGGCTGTCCAAACTGAACTTAAGCCTGGGGCAAAATGAGCTGAAAGAAAAAAAAAAAAAGAAAAAAAAAGAAAAAGGTTGAAACTGAGTAAAGGGAAAGAAAAGGAAGAAGGAAAAAAAAAGAATATATATATAATATAATATCTCAGTCAAGAGGAGTAGGAAGGCCCACGTCAGATCCCATGGATTTACAATGTTCTTATGACATTGACTTCTGGAAGATTGTGTTGATGCAACTGAGAGCAGAACTGGTCCAGTGCATGATTCTGGAAAAGCCACTGAACTTACTTCAGAGATATTTTTAAAACATAAAATTTTTAAATAACCTAATACCTGGTTTTGGAAATATGTTGTTGCCAAAAGACATAGAAGGACACTTTCTGCGCTTAGGAACTTTTTGTCCTCTTTCCCATTTTTGTGATTGAAGTAATAATATTCTCTTTATGACATGGAACCTGTTTCAAAAGCAACTCAGTAAGATTTCACTAAGAGATGATCAACATGTGAACCAGGGAGTAACAGCTAGAAAGCAGGGAATAAAAACTGATTAGACTGAAATATTATTTAGTACAGGTAGAGGCCCCTTTCTATACACAGACATTTATGCAGGAAAACGGATGATTTTAGACCGTCTGGCTGGGCTGCCTGGTGAAATGGAATGAAAGAAATACACTGATTAAAATCTTTAATTCTTCATTCAGCATTTGAGTTATCAAAGAGTCCAGAAAATCTTTATTAACATCTGCCTGTAAATTGGTATTATATGTTATGAGCTAATAAACCACAGGCTGCTCTCTTTGTGCATTAGTATATACAAAATAAATATACTATTCTAACAACATAACACATTTCATTGGTAGTTATAAGTAATGTACAGAGCTCTCCCTCTACCATTTGCTTTTTCTTTCTACATTTGCTTTTTCTGAGAGCTAACATTATCTTGGTCCTGCCTTATTTTTCTTAATAATTATTACTTTATATAACAATTTTATATATATATTTAATATTTACTTTTATATAAATATATTATTGCCCCATTCTTTCAGGAGAGGATTCACAGTAAAGCATTCAAACACAGTGGCAACAAAAACTGATTCCAATGAACTGCAAACTTCAATTTGCACATGGATCTACCAGGCAAATGTAGAAATCAGCCTGCTCTCAGTATGTGAAAACAGGAAACTGTGTCCCAGGTAGCAGAGGCTGTATTCCTATTATTTAGGAATTATTTAGGAATTTCCTATTATTTAGGAATACAGCCTGGCTTTCCCCAGGTGATTTCCTCTTTGCATGAAGCCCATCTTCTTAGCAGGCTTCGCTGCCAAAATTCAGATATGATCTGATTGCACTGACAGGGAGAAGAAGGAGGAAGAAAAGTTCTCTGTCACATTTCTTCATGGACAACTTGGAAACTCAAAGCTGAGACCCATTCCAGGTGTCTGTTTCCCCAACTAGTATCAGAATGCATGTTTTTTTGGTTTTTTTTACAGTTTCACAAATGCAATTTTCCACCCGTGTGATCCTTGCGGAAATCCCTTTCCCCCGTGCGCATCTCCCTCGAGTTTCGCCTTTATTATTTCGCAAGGGAAGGGAACCGACGGAAAGCAGATCATCCCAAAACAGACACACAAAATCTCAGCTCTCTGCTCGTCCCCACGAAGGTCAGGGCCGGCCACAGATCCTGGCAGAGCCCATTCCCAGGCTGGCCATGGGGTGACATTTCTCCGTTCCCACAGCTCGCGGAGCTCATCCAAGGCTCGCGGAATCACCGGGAATTCTGTGGCCATCTCCTCCTGGCCTTGGGTTCCAAGCCTCCAAAGGGAGCCACTCATGCAGGTTGTTTTGTTGGAGCACTCGTGCCTCCTGTCCGAGTGGGGTTTTTTTTGTTCCAAGCCTCCAAAGGGAGGATTTTGTTGTTTCACGATCTGTCCGGCATGTGACGGTGGCCAAGGGCCAGGAGGATTTTGGTGGCACCTGCTGCTCCTGCCACTTCTCCCGAGCCTGTGACCTCAGCTGTGACAGCTGAGAGCCTCCTGCTCTGTTTATCTGGACTCTGTTTCTGCTGTCTTCATGCATTCTTGGTCAAATAACGTAAAAACTGTGGCGCCTTCATCATGGAGAAACTGCGTCCTTTGTGCTTTTCCTGTGATTTTTGTAGTGCAGCTCTAGTGTCACTATTTCATTAGCCAGATTGGGTAGGCTGATAATTTTTTTCCTATTTGTCTGTACCTACATAAATCTGACAAGAACATCGGCGATTCATGGTGCTTTTCTCCCTCATCTCAGCACTGATGGTGCTGCTTGGAGAGAAAAAGAAGAATTTCAGGAGTTCCCTGCTGAGGATTTGTCACATCCCTTTACTGCAGCCACAGACACTGGAGGAAAAAAAATAAAAAGAAATCAAGGCAGAAGAATTTGCTGATTACTCTCAGAGATATGTTTGCACTGTCAGTTTGCACAAACCTCTTCTGCTTCTTCAGAGAGCAAACCTGGAGCTCTCCCTTGTGCACAAATGAAACAATTGGTTCAAATAACATTTTCTTAGTAGTACAACTATTCTAGCCCTGATGCTACAAAAATACAAAGCAGAACAAAAATTTTAAGGCAGTAATATTGTAATATTCGATTAGACCTGCTAATTAATACAGTCATAAAAAGTCAACAAACTTGTAAGCACTCAAGGCTTTCCCCAGATTTGAAACTGCAGGCCTTGAATTTTAGAATATTTGTATGTCCCATACCTATTCTCTTTAATTTTTATTCAGTGACTCGTTCTGAAGGGCTATGTAGGTCTCCTCTCTGAAACGCAGACTTTACTCTGTTATGTAGACAAAAGAAAGCCCAGAAGCATCATTATATCTACTTGAAGATGCTTAGTCCAGTGTTTGGGTTTGGTTTGAGAATTTTTTGTTGGTTTATTGGGGGTTGGGGTTTTTTTTATTTTTTGTTTGTTTGTTTGTTTTTTGTTTTGGGGGTTTTCCTGGGTTTTGAGCTTTGGACAGTTTTTTGTCTTGGTTTTGGTTTTTTGTTTTTGTTTGTTCATTTGTTTGTTTTGGTTGGTTGGTTGGTTTGCTTTTGGTTTTGGTGGGTTTGTAGGGAAAGTTGTTGTTGGGGCTTCTCTTCTCTCTTCTTTTCTTTTCTTTTCTTTTCTTTTCTTTTCTTTTCTTTTCTTTTCTTTTCTTTTCTTTTCTTTTCTTTTCTTTTCTTTTCTTTTCTTTTCTTTTCTTTTCTTTTCTTTTCTTTTCTTTTTTTCTTTTCTTTTCTTTCTTTCCTTTTCATTTCTTTTCTTTGTCTTCTCTTCTCTTCTCTTCTCTTCTCTTCTCTTCTCTTCTCTTCTCTTCTCTTCTCTTCTCTTCTCTTCTCTTCTCTTCTCTTCTCTTCTCTTCTCTTCTCTTCTCTTCTCTTCTCTTCTCTTCTCTTCTCTTCTCTTCTCTTCTCTTCTTACTGTTTTTCCTGACATTTTTCCCCTTGGGCCTACTGCAGAGTTGAACGCTGTTAGGAACAGGCTCCTCTTCTGTGCACCGTGTTACGTGAATAGGTTCAGGGAGAAAAATCTCAGTTTTTCATATTTTTTCAGACACTGTGTAGATGTTTAACTTGGCAGAAAGTTCAGGCACTTGGGGAGGACTGACTATTCAGCTCAGAGTGGTGGGGTATTTTTAAAAATTAATAATTTGGATGAGCAGAATGGCTCCCTCAAACCCCTAAACTTGACTGCTGGGTGGTGCTGGGGTTTTTTGGGGGGTTTTTTGCCCCTTGACCATTTTCCTTTTGCTGAGGCAATCTGCATGTCTTATACCTGTTTTAAGGGAGGAATTCTCCACACTGGCTCGAAATCCCTTAAGTGATAATTAAGCTCTTACAATGACTGCAAACAGCTGTTGAAATAGGAGGGAGAACAGGTGAGGGTGCATGACAAATAAGATTCTTGAGCTTGCTGTTCCTCAGATTCCCTTGGAGTAGAAGAAATGTTACAGCCCTGGGGTTTTTTTGCCTTTTCTTCTTTTCTTTTTTTTTTTTTTCTTTTTTCTTTCTTTCTTTTTTTTTTTTTTTTTTCCCCTTCTCTGTGATGGAAGCTGAATTGCTTGCTCTTGCTTTTCCCTTTTTTTTTTTTTTTTTTTTTCCAGGAACTCTCCCAGAGGAAAAGCGTGGGTTGCATAAACCTCCATCTGCCCCAGCTGTGATAACCTTCCTGCAGACGCTCACAAGCACAAGAAGCAGAGCTGGGACCTCAGGGAAGGCATTTGAAATCCTGCCAATTTAGCCAGTTGCCTCCTACTCCTGAATTAAGCCACAATCTTATCAGTCAAGGAGCAGGGCAGGAAATTGGGATCCAGGGAAGAAACTGATGAAGATGCTTCAGATTATTTGATTTGCGCACGATGGCAATTCTTTTTGCTAACTTTATAGGGACGCTTTTATATAGGACCAGAGGCACTCAAAAAGTTTTTGAGTCATCTAAACTAATAATCCACCGAATCAGTAATTCTCAAGCCCTGAAGAAAGGTAAAAGCACTGAACTCCAAGGTTTGGGCGTTGGTGTCCACCAAATGTTGGGATGAGTGGGAGGGAACAATTGTTTCCTTCACCTGTGAATAATGAATAGTATATATGAATGAATAATGAATGGTGAATAATGAAGACAGAAGACACAGTGTCCTCCCTCCAAAAAATTGTTTTCTTTGGGGGGAAAACCCAAACAAACTACCAAAACCAGCCCAAAACTAAAAAGAGATATAAATACAAAAAGAAAACAAAAAAAAACCCAGAAAAAAAAATAAAAACAAACACACAAAAAACTCCAACCCACTCCATATTTACTACTGACATAATGTTTCAGGAATTCAGGAAGCATCCAAGTGCCTTTTACTCTACAGTCTGGGGAAGTAAAGAGGGGGTTTAAATTACTCCCATCCAGGAAGCACGAAATTATTGTGAAAGTCTTTGCTATCTCTGTTTTCTTGATGCTGAAAAGGAAGCACAGTGTGGCTGCTTCACCTAAGTCCCAAGTCCATAATTTGAGTAGGCAGTGCAGGGTTTGGCGTTTTAGTTGACAGATGCTCAAAAATCCGAGATCTGAGTTGGAAACTTGACAAAGACAAAAGCTTGTAAGATTTTCAGGGTTTTCTATATTCATCTGAAGCAGGAAAGATAATTTTTCATGTCTGTTACTATTTTATCCAAAAATAATAGGTTACCATCCCCTTCTTTGAGCTTTAAATTAGCTCAGCCTTTTGAATTAAGCCTTCCCCAGGTTGGCTTTCATTTCAAAAGATTTTCTATTCCTTTTTAAATTCAATTGCAATCTTGAAACTATTTCAATCAATATAATTAGACCAACATCTGAAACTGTTCCCTTTTACAGAAGAAAAAGAAAGCAGGATGATAAAAATAATAATGCCTTCTTTTTTTAGCTCTACAATATATCATAATGCAATAAATTATTGCAAGGTAATGAAGCATTCCACTGGGAAGAAAGGAGAAATTAGATAATGTGCTTGTAAAATTGGCACCAAAAAATTGACACAAGTCCTCTATTCTGTCTATCATCTAAATAGGTAATCACAAATTTTTCTGTTAGGACATTTCGGACCTAGAAGTGCCATGTGAAAATCCCATTGTTTTCATTTCTTTAAAATGGAAAAGCTGTAGGATTTTGATGTGTTTTAGGTTCTTGGTGTCTTCCCACTTACTTTGTTGAAGAAAGAATAGACAGTGAAGTTCTCCTGAGGTAAACAAGGTTTGCAACTGAAGTGGGGGAAGCTGAACCACAGCAATGTGGTTCTTGGGCTGTGGCAACCACACCAGATAATAAGGTGAAAGCCAATAGAATCATGAATATTTACCTCTGGTACCTGGTAAATGCCAAGAAAAATTATTTTTAAAATCTTATAAGATTGCTAGAGATCGTCAAGACAAATTACTTTCTTTATTCAATGAAAACAGGGGGAAAAAAAGGGAGGGGGGAAGGAAAAAAGTTTTTTTACAAAATAAATCAGGAGATTTTGAGAAAAATTATGAGCTAAATACACTTAGTGAATTGTCTAAATTTCAACATATCAGCACTAAAATAGACAATTAAATAAATGTGAATTGCATGGGTTTGGTTTTTGGGGTTTTTTTCCAATAAAACAGGCTCCTAACTAAAGAGACCTCAGCATAACCTTCTGTTCTGGTAGAGAAATGGGCTAAAAAGAATTATAGCACCTCTGCATAAGCAGTGTCCGTTTTGAACTTGTATTTTTGGATGGAAACTGAACAATATAACCTCAAAAATTCTATATCCCAAGCCCTGGAGTCACTGTAGGACCTGGGAACAGCTCAAATGGAGCTGTGAAGAGCAAGAACTAAAGGAGGGGTGATCATATTAACAATATTAAAAGTCTTTGGTTCATATCTGGTAATCAGGATTTATTTTCAGCTGGCAAATCTGGCCCTGAGGAGCTGAACCAGTCACCAATTTTGAGACATTGGTCATGGTGAGAAAGGATTTAAATGTGTTTTTGTGCCTGACAAAGACTGGGGATGCCTCACCCAACCCAAATTCAAGAGAGAGGTGAGAAGAAGAAATTCTGAGTGATTTGAGCAGGCCTGAGGCAAAGGGGCCTGGGGGCATTTAAGTCTGGCAAATATTAATTAGTTTCTGAACAAAGACAAGCCCCAGGAAAGGGTCCTGACAGTGTTGACAGTCGCTGTGGGTGTGACTTATGAAGATACATCTCTGTTTTCCACTTTTTTCAGTGGCATTTAAACACATGCTTAAATGTTTTCTTGAGTATTGACAATTTTCTAAAGCAGAGGATTCGGTTCCTATATTTTAGGAACATGCGGGGAAGAAAGAAGTTAGCAAGCTTTCTTTGATGGAAAACACTTGCAAAGTGTCTGAGAAAGCAAAGCAAAAAACCAAACCAACCAACTAAACTACAACAACAAAAAAAACCAAACAACCAAACAAAAAGAAAACCCAACCAAAAAAACCCCCAAAAACCCAAAAACAAAAACCAAAGCCCAAAAAACCCCCAAACAAACAAAAAACCCCCACAAACCAGAACACCCAAAAAACCAAAACAAACAAATGAAAGGAAAAAATCAGACTTCCTCCTGATATGGAGTAAAGGGCCTAAATAGCTATTTTACTAACATTTTCTCCCAGAGCACTGGGTGAACTGCTGAATGAACTCGTAGGTACTGCTGAAGACTGAACTTGAGGAAAAATAACAGTCTTATCAAGCAAAAATACATTAGGGTAAAAGTTCTCCAGGCAGAAGAAATTTAACTAATGACTGTTTGTCCAAGCACTCCTGGGAACTGCTTTTTATATGTGAATGACAAAATCAGATGGCAGCAGACGACAGTAAACAAACATAAATGCTCTCAAAACAGCCAAGGATTATATTTTTCCCTGTTATGATTGAAAGTGTCCAAGCAGCACCACAGATGATGCTAAAATGATGCTTTTGATAAGAGGGGGTAAGGTGGTATTAGTATTATTATTATTATTATTATTATTATTATTATTATTATTATTATTGCCATTACTACCACTCTTACTACTATGATTGTTGCTATTATTCTGCAAAGTTTCAAATTACTAAATTGCATCTTTTAATTAAATATTTATCTACACTTTTCAGGAAAGAGGTCAGAGATCAGAGAAAGACCTGCACTGGTCAAAATAGCTAAAATAAATTTGGATATCACAGGCAGATTCTCATGCTGATTGCAGACAAAGAGTTCAAGAAGAGCTCAATCACAAAACAAGATTGTGATTGTAGAATTTTTTTACCTTCTGAGTTGTTGAAGATGAAGGAGTAGGGACCACTGACATTATTTATGACACTGATTTTTTTACTGAGGACATTAAGAAACCATGCAGTTTCTTTGAGAAGGGAAGAGAAATTTGAACAAAAACCCTAACAGCGGTTTGGTAGTTTAAAATTAAAAATTAGCAGTTAAAATAAAAAAATTTAAGGATAAACCTTCTCTTTGTATACATGAAAAATATTCGATATTGTGGTAGCTATTAATGCATGAAGCAGTGATTTCTGACCCTGGGGTTTTTTTGTATGTTATATTTTATATTTTATATTTTATATTTTATATTTTATATTTTATATTTTATATATATTATAGGTTATATTTTATATGTTTTTATATATTATATAAATATTTTCTATTTTCTATTTTCTATTTTCTCTTTTATCTTTTATATTTTAATAAAAAGACTATTTTATTTTGGCGAGTCACATTCTGAAGTCTTTACTCATTATTCCCCAGAAATAAATATGCACATTAAAAGGGTAAAAAATGGGTGGAGGGAGAAGGACGGGAGAGACCTGAAAAAAACAAACCCCAAAGAACACAACAATTTATTTCCCATTTTTCCAAACACTGTTCACGTTTCGTTTGTTTACATTGCCACGCCCTGCTAGACTCCGACCTCCCGAATTTACGCAATTTTATCCTCTCAAAGCACTCCTGCAACAGGTACACAACACAGGGTTAGGCTATCACAGCACTCAGAACAAATTCTGCACACAGAAAAACCTCTTTATCTCAGAAAGGAAGGGGCGATAAGATTAAATGCCCTTCACAGAGGTCTAGGAAAGTTGTCTTTTCCTGAGCTTCCTGAGCTCTGTTCCAGGGCTTGGGTCCTTCAACCTGAGGTTTGCAGACAGAGAACTTCTCTCCTCGGTGTGTTTGATGTACAAGTTCCAGAAAATACGTGGAGAAAAATATGAAATTCCTGCGTTATGCAATGAGCCATCAATTTCAGAGCTCACAGGAAAGGTCTGGGGACATCATGGCTAACACAGGCGGATCAAAATAACCAATCAATTGGATTTTTTTCGTCCCCTAAATTACAGCAGCGCACGAGTTGTGTTGTATGCCAGCGCAGAATTTTAGCGGAATTACCTCAAGAGGTATTTTTTTCAGAAAGTAAAGGTTGTAAGAGGAAAGGAGTATTTTGGTTTGGAGCAGAACTGTTGTTTTTATTGATCTCTTTCGTCACAGTGTGAATGTGATGATTATTCCCAAGGGATAATTCTTATTCCCAATTTGCCAACTCCTGTATGGTTATGCTCATGTTTTACGTAAACATGCAGAGGTAAATGTCCCTAAACACACAAGTATTTACATAAACATATATTCCCTGGAAATGGGAACGGGCTGAGTCACCATTCCTGGGAGCGCTCCAAAAACGTGCAGGGCTGGCACTTGGGGATGTGGCTTGGTGGTGGAACGTGGCAGTGCTGGGTTGGTGGCTGGACTCGATGAATCCAGAGGTCTTTTCCAGCCTAAACCATTCCACAATTCCATGGAAAGCACGCAATCACACAATTAGTATGTTGTATGTTGTATTTAAATAATAGAGATTATGTATGTTTTGGTATTACAATGCAAGGCCTAATCCACTTGCCTCTATTTAAATAAACCTTGATTTATTCTAAATAGAAAAGGAACATTTTCTAGAGTGAAGAATGAAAAATTTCTGAGTTTCCTTCGTGGACGATTAATATTTATTGAATGGGAATTGGAAGAGCAAGACCCTAGAGCATCCACAGGTGTAATATTCACAGTGTTCTCAACCCACTAAATGCAGAAAATACAGAACCACCAGCACAAACTGGCAGGATGTGTTTTTGAAGGATGAGATGCCTATTTCAGATATTCTTACACAGGAAAATGACTGGTATTTGATGTGGGTGAAGATTTGTCATTGCTGTCACAGAGTCACCTGAGAAACTGAGAGAACTTTTAAGATCTCTCAGGTCCTTGCACCTCTTTGGCAGGAGCTGAACCCATTCATGTCCTCAACTTCTCTCAATCCCAAAAAACTTCTTCTGGAGAGTGGTGTAAGCAATTGAAAATTTCCCTGTTTCAGGTTTGTTCAGGCTGACTATGTTATTCACTTTATTCTTTAAAAATAATGCATTATTCATAACGACACTTTCAAATCTGCTTTAATCTGCATTTATGAGATGAAGTATGTGCAGCTGTGAACAGCCTTTCATTTAGCATCAAAATAATCTGGCATTAAGCAATAGTTTGCAGGGGTTCATTAACAGAAGTTACAGATGATTTTGATCAATTTGTTTGTTAGCAGCTAGTCTGTTTATTACACAGCATTTTTTACTCCTGTAGTGTGTTATTTTCTTCTTTCTTTCTTCTGCACCAGGTGCAGAATTAAATCAAATAGCACATGCTATAAATAATAAAATAAAATTAAAAAATCTTCATTGTTTCCTTCTTCCCCAGTCACTTTTTTGCCTTATTTAAACAAGTTTGGTCTGGTTAAAGTCTTCCACCGTGAGTTTTGCAGCATGGACAGTCTGTAGTGCTTCTTCATGATGAGTTTGTGCAATATGAGACTAATTCATGGCTGAACACACACCAGAATTGATGCAATTGTACACCAGAATTCACAGGGCTCTTGTTTGTTGTGGTTTTGAGCAGTAGTGGGAAGACCACTTAACCAGTGCCCCAAAAATGTATTCCTTGGTTCTGCAGAGGTGTGAAAATATTTGAACTCTGGGGAGAATTTTATTAGATTTTTATTTTTGAAGACACATTAATAGAAGACTACTAATGATCAGTATGCTGTGCTAGAATCAAAGACTCTCACTGGAAGGAGAGGAAATCCTTAAAAGACTAAGATCAGTTACTAAGATGATTCTCCACCCTATTGAACATGACATTATTTGACAACTGTCCAATTATAATATTCTTTCCCCGGATCTGAGAGCACATAGGAAGTGATAGGGTTTAAGGTTTTATCCACAGATATCCATGAAAAACATTTCCACCGTTCCTGACATTCAGAAGACAGAAGATGTATTCTGAACCACAAATTCCTCAGGTTCTTCCCTCTCCTCCTAAACCCTTGCTGAGACTGAACCTCTTGTTCTATGTTTCTAGTAAAAATAACATTGTAAGATTTCCCCAGCCAAAATCATAGAATAACACCCTTGTCTTCAGCACTGCAGCAGCATCTCTGCTGTGATTCTGAAAAGTGACATTCTCATTTAATTGGACCAGTATTTGTGTGCTTTTTACCAGTAATGTTCATTTCTATTATGACTGGACGAAAATCTTCCACAAATTTTTCCGCGGCTTCTCAGCGGGAAAAAAAAAAAAAAAAAAAAAAAAAAAAGGGATTTCTGATCTGTTTTTTTGAAAATTCCTGCTGCCTACAAAAACATTCCAGCACCGAACTGCGAAAGCTCATGGAGGGAAACTCTTGGCAAGTGACCCTCAATAACCATCTTGATTTTCCTACCAGCTGGGCTTCCCAACCTGAATTCACTGTTTGCGACACATCACAGCCTTGGGACCACCAGAATCCTTTCCCCAGGAAGAAGGACCAGAGCGAATCGGTTCACAGGTGAAACCCGAGTTGTCTTTATGGCAAGAAGTGGGAATGTTCATCCTCTGGGCTATAAATGCTGGGTGGGACTCTGGAAAACTTTGCTTTGGGGTTTTGCAGCCCAAACTGGAGATTTTCACTCAGGAGACACAGGCATATCCTGTCCTGCTCCCACCAAATCATCTCACAGATAATATTACCGTATTTCATTTCCAGCAGCACTGCTAAACAAAGGCAGTTTGGGGAGAATGAGTGAAAGTTTCTTAATTTTGGTCTCCTCCAGAAAAGTCTCATAGAACCCATCAGTTGCGTTCTGCAACCATCAGTGTAAATGTCAGTCCCATAATTTTGAGAAAACCTTCCAATCTCTGCTCCACAGCTTAGCCTATTTGAGAAGAGATATATTTGCCTGTCCTCCCCAGGGTCAAACAGGAGCAGGTGAAGGGCACTGGAGATGCAACTAACAAACTTTTCATTCACAAACCAAGCCTTTGTGAGACAGGTTATAAAGAGAAATAATGCAGACAGTAATCCCAAGCCTGTTTTTCCTGGAGACTTTTCAAGGCAGAACACCATCAGTGAGTGCCAACAAGACATATCCTGTGCTCCTATGACTAGGACTTAATCATGACATCACAGAAATATTAAATCTTTAATCTGTGTACACAGGTGTGCCTGGCTGGAGCACTCACGTTGTTTTCTGCCCTCGTATGGGGAAGAGACAAAAACTATGAGTTATGTTCCTTAAATCTCCTGCTTTGGGGACCTTCACAAGGGCTGGGGGTCATCTGAGTTCTGAGCTGGAAATAACTGGGTTTTTTGGTATTTTATGGCTGAGTAAAGGGAATTTTGTCTCTGGACTGGCCCCACGGCGCTCGGGCAGGACACAGCCTGTGGGAAGCTCCAGGGCAGCAGCCCTGGCCTGGGAGGTCTGCCTGCTCCAGATTGCTCATTCCTCATCAGTTCTGCTCCGCTCTGCTTTCACCATCACACGGATTTGCAACTCACATCAGCTGAGCCAAGCAAACTTCAGTTTGTGCTCCCCACACACACACACCTGAGGAGCTGGAGTGAAGAAAAGTGAGGGCAGCTCAGCTGCTGGGGCAGACCCAGATTACATCTGGGCATTTGTGTTTGGAGCATTATTGCCTTCCTCAGCATTGCTTAGAGAGTTTCATCACCGTTTCTTTCTGATGAACCTGACACGGTCAATTTCCAATGTGCAGAGCAGTGATTCCATCAGAATGCACTGCAGCATGACAAGGAATTAAAGTAAGGCTTATCCTTTTCAAACGCACAGTCCTTGGGTTTTTTCCTTTGCATTTCCAACCAGAAAGTTTTCTCCAACCTCATGGTCAGTGTGCAATTGATTTTTATCTGATTTTCCAGCCCTTGTTTCGTGAGAAATAGTGAGTAAAGCACGGTATTTCTTTATTGCTCTGTCTGGACCACAGACGGTGATAATGATCTTTTCTGGTGGAGATATCTCTTGCAGGGCAGCTGCTCGCCTTTGCTGTGAAATCTGCCTTGCATTCTTCCCCAGCTGCATCCACTGCATGATTAATAACCTTTGGACCGACACCTTGGACATATATCCCTCTCAACATCTTTTTTTCTTTTTCTTTTTCTTTTTCTTTCTTTTTCTTTTTCCTTTTCTTTTTCTTTTTCTTTTTCTTTTTATTTTTTCTTTTTCTTTCTCTTTTTCTTTTTCCTTTTCTTTTTCTTTTTCCTTTTTTTCTTTTTTCTTTTTCTTTTTTCTTTTTCTTTTTCTTTTTCTTTGTCTTTGTCTTTTTCTTTTTCTTTTTTTCTTTTTCTTTTTCTTTTTCTTTTTCTTTTTCTTTTTCTTTTTCTTTTTCTTTTTCTTTTCTTTTTCTTTTTCTTTTCTTTCTCTTTTCTTTCTTTCTCTTTCTCTTTCTTTCTTTCTTTCTTTCTTTCTTTCTTTCTTTCTTTCTTTCTTCCTTCCTTCCTTCCTTCCTTCCTTCCTTCCTTCCTTCCTTCCTTCCTTCCTTCCTTTCTTCCTTTCTTCCTTTCTCTCTTTCTCTCTCTCTCTCTCTCTTTCTCTCTCTCTCTCTTTCTTTCTTTCTTTCTTCCTCTCTTTCTTTCTCTCTTTCTTTCTCTCCTTCTTTCTCTCTTTCTCTCTTTCTTTCTTTCTCTCTTTCTCTCACTTTGGACAGTGCTGGCTAAAATATTTTACAGTCTCTTGTGTCATTTACCTTACACTCTTCCTTTCTCCCTTACTTTTTTGGAAAAAAAATATTGTCCATGTGCTTCTTTTCTCTCTCCCTTCTTTCTATAACCTGTCTGCTGGATTTGGGGGTCAGGAATTTGGTTTGGAACTTCCTTCCATTTCCAGTCAGATCGTTACGTACATTAAATTATATTTTCGTGGTTTTGTCATTACATATCCTTGTTTCACCTCATTCTTGATGGCTGCCAGCCCAGAAAGTTTTCCCTTTTGGTGACTTTGCTATCAACAAGATGAATAAACAGTGGAAACCTGGTATAGCCTCTATCCTACTGAGGCATTAAAACCTGCCCATTATCACTTTATGTTCACTTCTTTCACTAAAGCCGCCATTCTCTGGGGGCAAATGTCAACTGAAAACATAAACTTTCTTCTGCTCTATGTGCACGGTTATGGAAGAGAAGTTTGAAACATGCATGTTACTGTAGGAGCAGAGGAGTGTAAGGATTACAATTTTTGTTGTAAATTCGGGTGTTTGAGAGCTCAGTATTTTTGAAGGTCTCTGACCATACCTTTGTCCTTGACAGAGGTTTCCAGAGGTCACTCAGCAGCCCAGCACAGCATTTGCTTGTCTGTGACCGTTCCTGACACTGGTGCCTGAGGACCTCAAAGAAAAAAATATCAAGTTATGTAAATAAATCATAGGAGCCAAAGGTTTAGATTAAAAAAACCATTGTGCACTATAATAAAGCCTTTCTCTTGTGAGTGACGGGGCCCTTTCACATTTTATCCTCCTGAACTCCTGGTTAAAAGAGTAGCAGGGCCTCAGAAACATATCATGCACTTCCCTTCCCTTCCCTTGTTCTTCATTAACGAAAATATTTAGACAAAAAGGGGTCCTTATTTCCTAACAGTCCATCCGCCTCTCCTGTTTATTCTCTACCTGGTGTCACAGTCCTCTGAGTTTTGGCAGGGTAATAATTTCCACAGCAGTCCTGCTGGGATGTCACAAGCAGAGGACTAGGATTTCAGATTTTTTAATAAGTAGAAAAAGAAAGATGAATACTTAAACAAAGGCTCTGTCTTCAAGTAAATATCCTCAATAATGTACAATGAGGAAAGAAAAACAGGGGAAATGTCTAAAACCCAGGCAGAGCTGCACAAGAACAGTTTAGCTTTTTCAAACTTTTCCACACACTCCCAGATGGACTTGAGGAATGCCATTGCCTTTTGTCTTCATCCTGTGCTAGAAAGCTGCCTCTGTATTTTTTTTGGGCAGAAGAGAGTGCCTGGCAAACTTTCAGACTTGGCTGAACAAGATTTTAATGACCTTTTTCGCGAAGCTAAATGGCATGATCCCACCTTAAACAGAGGGCTGGATTCCCAAAATAAATAGAGAGAATTCCTGTGAGATGGAGGCACAGCGAGGTGGGTGCAAGACGGGCTGGGGAGAACCAGGCAGTGCTGCTGTTGGTCGTGTTTAGTGCTTGGGGCTATGGAAAAAAAAAAAAAATCAGATGTGGTTCTGAGGAGGCCCTCAGTAGTTTTTTTAAGGTTATTGTCACCTGCACTGTGGATCGCACCAAAACAGATCGGTGGCTTAGACAAATTGGGTGGGTTAGCCAAGCACATGAATAACTGAGCTTGTAAAATTTTAATTACAAGCGCTGTGAAGCAATTAGAATCTGAAACCATGAGCACAAACCTCCAGGTGTAGCTCACATGCCTCGGTTGCAAGTTAAAATAATCACCAGGGGCCAGATTGTGCCATCGGTATTCCCACGGGGTAGGTGCTTATTCTCCAAGTAAATCTCTTTGAAACCCAGCCTGTTCAGAACAGCAAAATGTGCTGTAAATAGCAAATGGCCATGTGGCAAAAAAGAATCCTCCGAAAAATTATACTTCCATGTCTTAGCTGTCTAACAGAGTTACTGAAATAAGGCTTTAAGTGAGATGTATTTTTGCTGCCACCAGAATGCTATTTCAGTGATAGCTATCCAAACCACAGCACTTCACAAGACTTTGTAGGTAGGATGGTACCACTACAGTCCTGGAAAAATCTGCATTTTTTCTGAGACCAAAACACACTGATATAAACCCCAAAGTTCTGGGACCTTCAAAATATAATGTGCTGTTTTCCACGGAATATGTCCCACTGCAATTCTGCAGATACTGCAGGAAGGTAATTTCCATGCTTTGGTTAAAAGAAGCAGCACAGTTTTAAAAAAGACTGGTATTTTAAACATTATATTTTATTTTCCAGCAATGATAACATCTTACGTTAAACACTTCTCTCGACAGCACTGAGTTCCTTACCTGTCTGTCTTTGAGGAATTAAGTCCAAAATTCCTGAAAATAAAGCACAAAAATAAAAGGTGGCCCCTGAGTCAGATAAACACCCTGCTACCCTCTACTTCCAGCAAGTTCTGGGACTGCATTTGCATTTCAGGTGTGTTTTACATGGACCAATTAGTAATAATGGTGATGTGTTAGTAATGAATGGGATGTGTTTCCTTACACATGGCTGTAGCAAGACATTGTGTAATTTGTTCAGACAGTGGTTTCATTTGCATATGCAGTCATTAAAGTTATATTTGCAAATGAAGTGTCTATTCATGTGGGATAAGTACATACACTTCTTTTTTTTACTATTTGTACTGTATTTATTTTTTCAGGTGAACGTTTATCTTGTTAGTTTGCCCAGTTTGCATAAGTCTTCCTTCTCGATGGGAGCAATTGTAGCAATTATCTACCCCAGAAAATGTGTTTGCTAGCATTTTTACCTCCATATCTTTACACCGAATTGCCGAATATTGTGATGCCAAAACTCTTTTCATTACATGTGTATTTCCTGAGTGGTTTACCTGCGGCAGCATTGTCCCAACCACACATTTCCCACAGATTTTGGGGTGGTTTTCAGGCTGGCACTGAATTCTGTCGGTGCAGGTGAATTTGCAATGGGTTCCACTACAAGCTGAAAGCCAACCTGATTTCCCCTACTCTATGCTAATCATTACACATGCAAAGACACCCAGGAAAATTTTTTTTAAATGATAATTTAATGCCACTGGGGGCATTTAGGGATTTGGATGGGTTTCTTTGGGTGGGGTGTTGTCTGGGTTGTGGTTTGGGGGTTGTTTCTTTTCTGCTTTTGCAAGAAATTATGAGAAATTAATTTCATGCCGTGTCAAAGGCGAGAAGAGAAACGACACGTGGGGGAGTAAGTAAAATCAAATCGTGTTCCCCTGCTGTGCCAGAGTGGAACAATCCGTTACCTGGAGATCAATTACACGTTGGCAAGTGGTGGCAGGTTTCTACTGCAAGAATTTGGCCTTAAATGATGGGGTAAAAACAATACAGACACCCACCATGGATGAATTGTGTGTCACTTGTGCACTCTCAGGACCTGCAGGTGCACGGCCACCAATTATACATTAATCAAAATGTGCTGTGAACCCCTTGGGGCCGTGTCACCGAGGGAAATTTGGCACAGAACTCAAGGATTTTTTGTTCACAGTACCCAAATTCAGGCAGCAGTAAACACTCCAAAGCCCCCCAGCCCTCCCAGGATCAGACTTGGGAAACAGGATATGGGACCCAGCATGCTGAGTAGTGAAAAATACTCTGCTTTTATGTGGACAACATTAAAAATAACAGGAAAGCCAACTTCTCACAGAGCCAAGGATCCCTAAGGATTTTAAACAGGAATTGTCTTTCTGCAGCAGCACATCTGCAGGTGCAGATGGAAACATCTTTAAGCAGGAGTCGCAGAGTGGGTTTTTCTCAGCTATGGATGATGGGAAAATGTGTGTTTTGAAAGTCAGGGGAACTCCCATAGGATCTTAGGGTGTTCCTGGTTTAAACTGGATAACCTGCTTCCACAAAAGTCAAGGTTGGAAGTTCTTTATTTTGTGACTGAGGAGTCAATCCTTGGATGGCCAAAGGGGCTGGATTCAGGCTAGGCACTACAATAACAGCATGTCTGACAGCTCATTTCGGAGCACTGTTTTTTTTGGTTTTTTTTTTTTTTTTTTTTTTTTTGTTTTGTTTTGTTTTTGTTTTTTTTTTGGTTTTTTTTTTTTTTTTAAAGTTAACAAGGATAACAAGGATTAGAGCGAGAAAAAAACAAAACCAGGATCTGGGAAAATTTATCTGGTGAGGGGACACTGATGCCGTGGTTTCTGATATTGTTGGGGTTTTTAAAATCAAATTTTCATCAAAAGGTTTTTTTAAATCATTTTTTTTGTCTTCTCTCTCACCTTCATAAAGTCACACGCTGTGATTGCCTTGGAAATACAGCACCCCTTCTGTAATGGCTGGGCTGCTTTGACGTCTTTTTCCTTGTTCATTACCCATTTCTTCTGTGAATCATTACTGTAATTGTGTTCTAAGCATATTTGGGTTTGAAAAAAAGAAGTATTTGTGTCTAAAAATCAGAAGACTGTGGAGCTTTATGGTGTCAGGTTTACTCTCTTTTATATTAAGAGAAGAAGCCTTTTTTTTTACATTAGATGAATGAGAGGTAATCAGTGTTCCTACATTTTTAGGACTCACTGAGGTCCTTTCATGGGCAAAAAGTTAATTTGTAGGACACAAAACTATTATTTTTTTCAGGATTTTATCAAATGCATTGCAACTAATCAACCAATTTATTATCTTTACAGTAGGAAATAAATGGCCCTTTGTTTGCAGCCTCAGGCTTTCCTGGAAAAGTATTGAATAAACTGTGGGTCTATATACTACCACTGTAAGCCATTTGATGGAATATTTTCCTTAAATAGATACATGTGAGATAAATATTTTTACAAAATATTTACTGGTATTTTCCTTGGTGAAGACAATAAGATTTTCCAGCACTGTGCTGAAGAATTAGAATTAGAAAACAAATAGGAATTGCCTATTTTCATTTATCAGGATGAAAGGAAGATCACAAAAGCAGTGAAAACATCAAACTACAAAAAAAACTGTTCAATTTGTCATGTATGCTTTCTTTTAAATTATTAATTTTAGAAGACATAGCTTTTTTAAGGCTTATGGGATGCATATGGATTTAAATCTTACCTTCTGAGCTCGGGGGTAATATTCAGTTTAATAGGAATAAAATCTGTTGGTACTGAGGAGAGAGAGAGACATTGTGACTCTAGAGCCTCACAGAGGTAGTTGGAAGTTCTGTTGTGTGCAGGAATTGCAGGTGATGTGAAATGTCTAAAAAAACTAGAAAGACACTAAAAATTCAAGAAAACCTAGAATTTGGCATTTTCTTGTTTGGTTGTCTTTTTTTTTTTTCCCTAATTGATGCAGTTGTTAGGCCAAGTTGCTACTCTAATGTACTGTAATTCTTCAATTATTCCTCTGCACTACCATGCACTTGGGCAGCAGCAATAAAATGAAGTTATTAAATGTGTCCCATATTTAAAATTACTCAAATATGTGCACTGATTCATAGTATGCAACTTTCCCTTACACGAAGAAGATTAAAAAAAAAATTAAAAAATTCCTTCTGCATGTTCCATTACTCTTTTTCCTGTAGGAAGTTTCATATGGATCTATTCAGATTGAGGCATTCTAAGGAACTGTACTTTTTTTGCTTTCACAGGTAGACAAAATTAAATATATTAATAATTAAGTTTACGGTTAGAACATTAATGGGCTCTGAGGAGCTACCCATATATCCAAATACCATTCAATTAAGGGTTTCACAGTGTGATCAGAAGGAAAAAATGTGATGCCTTTAGTAACAAAAGATTTTGCACTATGGGAATGAGTCATTTTATCAAAAGGAACTAGCCAGAACGCTAGGCCTCTAAAGCTAATCTTTTTCTTTAAAGGCAGAGTGTGTCTGTCGGTAATTTACTTCAGAGTTGCCTGCAGCAATGAAATTTTTAAAGTGTTTATTAATTTTTAAGTGTATTTTAAAATTCATTTAATGTATTAAAGTTTTTTTAAGCATTTATTGAATCTGCCGCAGAGGGAGCGCTGGGGTTAGACATGAATTGAGCTGGAGAAGGTGCAAATGACCTCTGTGTGCTGACCAACCCTGCCCATGGTGCTGGGGGTGGATTAAATGATCTCTAAGGGTCTAAACTAAGCCATCCAATAGTTGTTGTTTTTTTCCTGTTTTTTCCCCTATGTATTTTTTCCAATTTGTTTTTTTTTCCTATGACAGTTCTCTGTTTCTCCATTCACAAGATCCCAACCCGCCCCAGCTGCAATCCCCTTTTTGCTGCCCCAAAATTTTGGGGAAATTATTTGACCTGGGAAGTCCGAGATGAGTTACTGCTGCTGAGTTTGCCAGCCCATGCTGCACAAAGGTGCATTCTTTATTTAATCCATTGATTGTCTGAATAATGAGGAGCCTGAAACAATCAGGTGTTTACCGAGCAGCTTTGAGCAATAGGAACATTGAGTACATTTCCAATGTAAAACACCACCTGAGGTTTCCTTGCCTTTTAAGAAAACTTATCACGAATCTCAACATAAAATAAAACGTTTATTGGCCTTTTTTTTTTTTTCCCTGTCCTCAAAGAATGCTGAATTGCACGGGTGAAATAAAACATGTATTTGACTTCGAGATTGTACTGAAATACGATATTACTCCAACCTTCCTTTGCACTTGTTGCTGAGAAGAGAAATTGCAGGCAAAGAAGAAAACTTCCAGAGCACTTTATTGCTGCATAAATTTAATTCCACGTAAACAGGAAATGTCTTCCACATAGGGACAGCAATATGTTTATATTGTTTTATATTGTTTATATTTACCATAAAGGCTCAGTGCATACGGTGGGAAGGACACAGATTTGCAGCTTGGGTAAAGCCAGCTCCTTCTGGCAGGGCCTGGAGCTTTCCAGGAGGAGATTTTATACCACTGGCCTTTATTGATGTTTTGTTGCCCTCTATTCTGTGCTGTGAAATGTTCAGCATTTCTTATATAAAGCTCTGCTTCAGCTATTCTGTTAGAAAGAAAATTTTACATAAACCACAAGCAACGTGGGTCTTTCTTGAGTTTCCCTCTGAAGCCGATTTAAAGTGTAGATATATGAGGGTTTTTTTCAGTTAGTATTAACGAAAACAAAACATTAGTGAACCACCTTGTTAAACGGTGAACTGAAGCCTGCTGTGATTGAATTGCAGAAGTAATTGCATATGGAAATATAGGATTAAAAGATTTTATATACTGAGTGTAACTGTACTTCAGTAAAATATCCTTGAAGATATTGTCCCTTATTTCCATGTGAATGTTCCAGCAGCCTGTGACTTCAAAAATGAGTAGTAATCAGTTTTTTTCTTTTTGTTGCTGTGATTTTCCGGCTTTAAGCTCCCCAAGCATTTGCATTTCTGCCCTAGGTGTGTGAAAGCTGTGACCAGAGCAAATACATCAGCACTGCTGTGGATTATCCAGTCCTGCCCCGGCTAAAACAAACTCTGATGCTCACGGGACACTCAAACCAACTCGTTCCGCGAGATCCACAGCATTCTTCTGCTCAGACATGAGGCTGCTCTCGAGAGCTTCTGAGTCAGAACTGGTTCCTTCACCTTTTTTTTTTTTTTTTTTCCTTTTTTTTCAGGGAAGTCGAAACTTTAGAAATCCCAAGCGCCAACCAATAAAAGAACTCACAAAACCTGCTACGGCTGGGACCATTTTCCAAGGTGATTCGGGTGGCAGCCAAAAAATCGTGTTACCCTCATTGGTTTAGGTGTTTAAACCCCTTCAAAAATCTGGCTTTCACCTGTGCGTGTTGTACTTAGACATCAGAACACTTGCAGCCATTCTTTTTCAACTTACATTTTCTTCCAGAAGTTCTTTAGGGTATATAATTTCCATGAACCCTACACTTACCACACTTCACGTGCTTTCCTTCCTGCTGCTCTTCCCCTTTTTGTTTGGTATTTTTCCTCTAGGAAAAGAGTATGGAAAAAAAGTTGGGTACTGGATTTTAAGACCTTCACCTTTTTCTTAGTTTAAGAAGCCAATAAATCATCAGATATTCAACCTTATTCTGCGGTAAGCCCTAAAGCTTTGAGCCCAAATTTCCAAATTTCTCTCTCTCAGTGTCATCACAGCTGTCAGCTCTTTGCAGCAGCAATAGCAACCTGTCTTCACATAATTGGTATCAAAATATACAATGCTAAAAATAGTGAATAAAATACAATTAGAACTCTTCAGATACAGCTGCTAAAAGTTTTGACCTCAGAAGTTTTCCAGCAGCGACCCACACTTGTCAGCATCAGTTGCAGCTCTTTAACCGGGTTTGGCTGTTTTTTTCTTTCTTTTTTTTTTTTTTAACTTTTCTAGGAATATGAGTAACAAAGTGGCCAGAGGAAAAGGAAATTTCTCGCTTATGCCAAGTGAAATTGAACAGGCCATTTTTTTAAAGTTTATTTTACTGGAAAGCCTGCCAGAATAAGTCTGTAGAGATCTCAGACCAGTCAGGGAGAGAGACATTAGGCTTTGCTTCATTCTGCTGTCATCTACTCAGGTTTCACTGTAGCATCAGAAGGTGAAGCAACTGGAAAAAACTCCAGAGCAAAGGGAAAAGAAGATGCAGCAGCTGGTAGCAGATTTGGAGTCCAAGGCTATTCTCATTGCTAAAATCTCTTCAAAGTATTTATCAGACGTACAAAAAGGTAATAATGTCAGGATAAACCCCACCAAAACTCCTGGGAAATGGAGGTTTCTTGACTGAAAGTACTGAGTTTATAATGCCATGTCAGGCGAGATAATGTCCTCAAAGTTCTCAGAAGCAAAATATACAATAGAAATTGTATAATGCACTCAGCAATAAACATAAATTCTTCTGCTTAATTGCATCATTTAGAAATAGAAAATGGGCAAATTTCAAAGCCAAGTCAGGAACCCGAGCCTTAACAATAAGTCTAATCATATAATTAGCAAGGTATGAATAACCTTGGGTGAGGGAGCCACGGTATCAGTTAAAGTGGAAAGAATGCAGCCACCACACTCGTTAGAGAAAGCACTGAAAAATAAACAGAAATTCTGCAGTTCAAAGTTATTAAGCAACTGCACTTTGAGGAATGAATATCAGGCTATGCATTTCTCTCTGTGTGTCCTGTTTATTGAATTCACCGCAAAATTATTGCTAAGCAATGAACTAACCTGGGAAATTTCTTTGGTATTCTCTCAGTTTTGTTGCTACTGCTTTTTATTTGCCTGGAATACATTTTGCTAGCACTTTGTAAATGTTTATTACACTAAAAAAGACAGCCTAGGCAAACTGTGGTGTCAAGTGGGCAAATTCCCTAAGGATATGAAGACTACAAGACTGCATGAGAAAGCACAAGGTCCACACTTTCTCTCATGTCTGTAGCTGGCTAAAAAAGGAAATGGAAATACCAATTACTGTTCCACCTTGCTCAGACAGCATGGTGGGAGCAATCCATGGGGAGAGAGAAGATATTTTTTTAAAAAGGGAAAGAGAAATTTCAATTAATCCAGAGCCACACTGTCTGACCCCCGTACAGAATGCCACTGAGCTGACCAAGAGCCTCACAAATGTCAGGGATCACTCAGAGATGCTGTCTAAGCACTTTCCTTCTTTTTCCTCAGAGGATTAAATCCCACAGGATGGACAGAGGAATGGTCCTGACCACAGCTCATCAGCAGCTCGAGGTGGAAGAAAACGGAGGGGCATTACAAGGGTTTTTTGGTTTTGTTTTTTTTTTGTGGGCTCAGGGAAGGTTTTTGATTCTTGTTTCTACCATTTTGTGGCTGAGTATAAAACTCATTAAAATCTGAAATCTCATTAATTCCCTGCAGTTTGTAAGGACAACTTTTACCTTCAGGAGAGCAATGCTTCCCCACTGCAGTCTTTCTGCTGTACAGATAATTTAGGGACTCTCCCACAGACCGAAGCTCAGTGTCTCCCAATAGCCACCTGTGATCATATTTAAGTATTTTTTACTGATCTACAGCTCCTTTAAGACCCACATTATTTCGTTTAAAGGACCATTTAGCCACAGTATGATGAGGAAAGTTTAGGTAGACTTCATATCATTTTAGGGCACAGAAAGTCAGTTGTACGGAGGAGATTATGGGATATCGAAACCCTGAATGGACCCCATTCATGTGACAGTTTAATTTTGTCACATGCCATGAGATGATTTATCCCATTGGCCCCATCTGGACCTTACTGTATAGCATCAAATTGGAGGTTGGTAGAAAAATGATAAAATCGGTTTTCCACCCAAGAAAACTGCTGCGACAGAAACTCCTTTGTTAGGCAAATCACAGCACTTTTGATCTTCTTGTTTCTGTAAAAATAAATATTGGAAAGTGTTAGAAAGTATCCAAAGGCCCATTTTTAGATTTTAAGTGTATGTTTTATTGATAATTTCAAAATAATTATTTGCTTTTGGATTTCCTTACAGTGTTTCAAAGGGATTTGCATTCCAAATAAAATGTTTCACATTTATTAAAGTAAAATGCTTACGTTGATCCAGTTTGGTCCTTCCAGACATGTGAAAGTATTCATGAGCTTGAAAACCAATTTTCTGACACGGCATAACTAGGATTATGACAGAAAATATTAATTAATACACTATAATTAGCGAGCTTCATAATCTTGCATAAAGCAGGGAATCACTTCAGTTAGTCAAAGAACAAATACCCTCTAGCCATGTAAGAATTTAGTACATCCACAGTAAATTCAAAGCAAATATACTTTTCCAGGAAAGTAAAAGCTATTTCAGAGTCAGTCTTTTTGGAGTGAAAAATCGTCATTTTCAAAGCCACTGCCACCAGGTTATATTCAAATATTCGCAGTAACAAAAGGCTGTAACCTGCAACTTCATCTGATGGGTCTTGTATTGATTTCACCTTGACGCTGGAAAAACTAAGACCCAAAGCAGGTGAAATGTACAGCACAGACAGATTTTGTTAGAATTTCTGTGTGCTTTACAGAAAGAAGCAGGCATTAAATTCTCTTTTGACAGACACAAGAGGTGGAGACTTCAGTGAGGTTAAATGGGCAGGCAGTCATGAGGCTGGGAAAGAGCTCTGGAAGGACCTGCTCCAAAAGCCCTGATGTTCCCATCAGAAATGAGCCATTTCTGACGTTCCCATCACAAATCAGAGCTGGGGAACCACTCAGAAATGCCTGTGTGGGTTTGGTACAGCAGCCCTATAAAAATCCCGAAGTGCAATATTAAAAACTTTTAGAATGGATTATTGCTACTTATCACCTAGGCCCTGATGAAGAAAAGAGCTTAAGCATCACTGCTAATCCCTTTGACTTGAATGAGCTTTGAGTCAGTTGCTTTTTTGTATTCATACCCATTATTGTAAGTGTTTTCTGATGCAAAACAGAGCCCAAGTTGGTTGTATTGCCTACTTGCATACAAATGCCGTGGTTGTTGTTTCGTAGGGTTTAGTTACCAGATCCAGAAGCATGGAACCTGTCCAAAGACCCCAAAGCAGCATCATATCACACTCCTTATTGGCCAGCATCCCACGAACACCAAATAATATATGTGACAGTGTGAGGAATTTGGGGCTCTAAAACATCCCTTACTCTTTAGAGCATCACTTATCCTTTGAAATGTCTTTGGAGCAATTGCATGAAAGAAACGTCCTAGTCAAACACAGAAATGTTCATTGTGGTTTTTCCTGTGATTTACAGAAACAGAATGTATGCGTTTGTGATGGTGTTTGCTTAGGCAGAAGAGCCCAGTGTAATATTTGATTCACTGAGGAAAAATCCAGAAGGTTAAGCTAAATGTTTAGTTAAGTCAGACAGTTAAAAACAACAAAACAAAACCACACAAAGCCACCCCTCCATTTGTATAGTTTCTGTAGGACATTTAGAAAACATTTTCCAGAATAATTCATGAGAAACGTAAACGTTAAGCTGAGCATTTCCGCAGGTCTACCACTACTTTATTTCACAGTCATAAATACTTACATTCAAGATATAAGGTTTTCTCTGTTTAGGATAAACAATTGTTCTGATTCCACTCTACTCTTAATAATTTTTGCCTCGGAAATGTTTAGTATGAAATGAGATCATCCCATACATACAGACATGCTCATGACTAATTTCAACACTTGAAAGAAGAAAATGTCCAATGAAAGCACAGCACAAAGAGAAAAGACTTTGGCAGTAGCTCTAAACTACAGCAATGTAGCTACAAGCATGGCTTTTGGGGAAAAACCAGCTTTTAATCAATATTTGGCTTATGATCAGAATGTTTCTCTCATTACTTTTATTCCTACGTGTTTACAAGGAAGTGAGAGCCAAAGTGCGAATGCGAGTACTCTATCAGTAACCTTGGAAAATCTGACACCTCAAGAACTTCACAGGTATTGCTTTCTACTTAAACATGACGGGAAAGTACCAATTCCCAAAGATGTAGCCAAATAAATGATATGCAGAGGTGTCCATCTGACAGGAGCTGCCGTCTGAGTTGAAAAATTAGTGTTCTCATTAATACTGAAGTCCTAAATAAGTTGCCAGATCAGTGTGAGAGCTATCTTTGTAGAAAGTAAATGATTAAGCTTTTCTGGAGCCTTGAATGAAAGAATTGTTCATTTTTAAAGAATATATCCCTGAAAGGATATGTTTGTACAAGGGGGAAAATAGCTTTGCACTTTGCTTTGGTTTAGTTTGGTTTAGTTTCTGTAAAGAAAGTATATGTCAGTTGTGAGAAAACAGAACAAGAGCAACACAGGAAGGAAGAAGAGATCCAAAAATAGTATTAACTATATTTATATGTTATTTATTCATATTTATGTATTTAAAGTAAAGAAAACGGGGCCTGATCTTAGGAATTTTGAAACTGGTGCAAAGTCTTTCCCTTTTTGTTTTGCTGGGGCTCATCTCATGGAGGGTAGAAGGACAAATATGGGAAAAAGGCCTTGATTGCAGGGTCTCCCCCAAACCCTTTCCAGCTTGTTTTAGGGGTTTGCAATAATCTCCTGTAAGTGTATTTTCCTCACTGTTGTGTGAACAAAAGTGCATCTCCCACAGAACTGACAACAGAAAAAACAATGCAGCGGTTTCAGTCATACTTTAGCCAAGTTCATCTCTGTTTTTCTTTCAAGGCAAGTATCACCTAAGGATGCTGCAGTTTTGTTTGAGATAACTCAAGATGTGGATAGAAATCTCAGTGCAACTTTCCAAAGCTGGCATTTATCTCTAAATCAATGAGATGTGCCGGGGGGCCGTGCAAGTTCTGTGTAGGTGTGTAATTTTTAGATAATTTTTAGCAACCCTTAGAACCTCTAAACACCTGAACCTTGATAAATACCAGTATCGGTTTTCAGGGACATCCTTCCAGGAAGTAATAAGCTCTCCCTGTAGAACAAAACTAATTTCTATCTGACATTTATTGCACATGTTTATTGCTTAAACAAATGGGTCATCTCAGGCTATAGAGTGGGGAAAACAAAGAAGTTTGTAGGATTGCTACCTCTTGCAGATTATGTAGAAAATAAAAACATATTTCAGAGGTGATTAAGCATCTAAGCACTTAAGCCCTACTATCAAAGGCAAAGGATTGAAATGTGTATGCTGCCATTTTTTCAAATGAAAACAATATGGCAATACATGGAACATATACAGAGCAAGTTTTAATTTTTAACTCTTGCAAGAAGAAGGGCTCAGGCTGATTTTTTTTTTTTTTTAAGGATGGGATCCTAACTAAAGGAGCAGCTCCAATAAACTGAGGACTTTACTCCTGCTTGTCATCTTGGTGGATCTGCAGGGACAGTCCTGCAGCTCTCAGGACATCTTTTCTCTCTGCAAACCTCTCCCCCACAAAAAGCTCAACAATTTATGGGTTTTGTACAGATCGTGTTCCAAATGTGCACCTGGAGCGAGTGATCATTCCCCATGTCACCCCCAACACCTGTGGAATTATTTTCCCTGCTGTCACTGGAGTCACACAGCTCTAAGCCAGCTCTTGCAAGGCCATAGGGTCCCGGTCCCTTCCCTTCCTTCCCTGCCCAAGGCATGGGAATTTCCACACAGCTCCAATCCTCGAGGGGCCACCCACCCCCAGCTGCTGACAGCATTTACGAGACACTGTGCATTTCCCAAAGAGGGACGGAGCCACATTCTCTGACCTTTCCTTTAGCTCTCACAGCAGCTTTGTTCCCCTGACTGTGCTCGGTCCTGCCTAGCTGGGTTCTGCAAGACTGGCTGTAAAACCAGTTTTAAGGGTGGATGTTTATGAGAGGCACTGCTTGCTCGTGAGCTCCTCAAACAGCCAGAATCCAGGAACTGAGTGTCACAGTTATGAGTTCAGAAACAAACAATTGGGATTATTATCCTGTTTTTTTTCCCCTGCTGCTTTCGCCAAAAGCGTTGTGGTGCCGTGGTGTGAGACCAGGAGCTGAATTCTGAATTGTTTTGTATGGAGAAGAAGCAGGATGAGAAAAGGTCCACATAGTCCAGATAAAGCATAAAATCTGTGACCAGGAGTGGCATGGCAGTGGGAACACACACACTGAAGCTCCTCAGGCAGCAGATCATAAAAATCACAGGAAAAATATAGGTAGGCAATGACTCGATTGCCTCTCCAGATACAGGAGTTAGGAGACATCCAGAAACACATCCAACAGAGCCACAGTCTGGCAGGTTCAGCTAAAACAAAAAGGAAATACGAAAATGGTCAAAAAGGGACCATAAAAACTTAATGGAAGCACAGTCCAGCAAGAGCTATTAAATATAGTGGAAGAGTCCTTGGAGTGGCAATTACTGGAGGTTGTGACTTTTCTGGGAAAGTACTTGTCCTCGGTTCTTATTTTAGGTATCCACTGTTGAGGGCCATTTCCTTTATTACTCCAGTTATTTTTGTGCTTTTCTTCAGATTTTGAAAAGACAACACTGACATTATTTGTTGTGGTCATATCTATTTTTTTTTTTTTTAATTTTCCACAAGTATCACTGCATATACCATGGTGATTTCTCTGCCCTGTTACTGCAGGTGCAACTAAATACCACACTCTTTCCCAAAAACAAGGGATGCTCAGCACTGCAGGCTTAATTCACTCACCTCCTTTGGCAATAACCATCCCTATCCCACAGAATAATTGGGAAGTCCCCATTTCCCTCCTCCTTTTTGCTACACTGGTCGTACTTTATATCTGACTTCTTTATCTGGCAAAATTTGTGAAGCAAACCTCGCAGACCAGAACTGCCAGCAGTGCAACAGCTTTCCTTCACAACAAATCAAGTTGAATTTCCTTAGCGTAGTTATTTTGGGGATTGTTTAAAAGACTCCATGCAAGCAGCCATTTTTTGGCACACATTGTATTTCCTCCTCTTCACAGGCAGAGTGTAGCCAGAGCTCATCCCCTTGCTTCTTGCTGGCAGCCTCCACTCCCCACAGTCTGGGGAAAAGCAGTTTGAGAAGCTACCGTGGAATTCAGTCCAATCAAACTCAGTGTTTATTGTGATCCTACTAATTTGCTCTGCCAGGAAGGTCAAGTGAGCAGCTTCACAAAGAGCTGTGTGACAGAGCAACTGTCAGGGAAAAAAAAAATCTATCTGGTGGTGGTGGTGACTTCTGCTGAGTGGAGCCCTGGATCCACGGAAAGAGGAAGGACCTGAGAGTTGGATTAAATAGAGTGGCAAAATAAGCAAATTAGGTGGTGAAATCAGCAAGTTAGGTGTCTTAGTAGAGGCTTCAGCATTTCCTGTACACACACATCAAGAAATATTGAATGTAAAGCCAGAGATGAGATATGCAGATTCCTTCTGGTCTTCCCTGGAAAAAAAAAAAACAACCAACAACAACAACAACAACAACAACAACAACAACACAAAAAAAAAAAAAAAAAACCAAAAAACTAAGGACAGACTTCTGGAATTGTGTCCAAGGTGAGTAGAGAGGGTCTGGGTATTTCAGCACATGTGTGTTCCACCCTCTGTGCTAACCTGTGCCATGTGCAGTATTGGTGCCCAACTCTATATTGACCTCAAAATTTTCTTGCCTGATGAACAGAACAGAAATAAATCACACATCTAATGTCACATAAACTCCTATGCCCAGTGGCCATTTTCCCACTTCTACTTTTTTTTTAATCTGCTGTGAATGTGGTGATGAAGTTTATCACATTGTATTTGTGCTTTTTGTATTTCCTGGGAATATGAGGAAAAGTGCACCAGCTAACTGACCTAAAAGAGTAAGGCATTCAATATACCTGCCAGGGACAAAGTCAAAAAAGCCTTCTGACACTTTTTTCATTTTGAAAGTGATTAATTATTTCTATTTTTTTTCACACTGCTGTAAGAAGAGTAGTAGCACTTCCACATTTAATGAAAAGAGCACAAAGAAATATCCAAAAACCAGACTGAGAGCAAGCTCCGGTTTTGACTTTGACTTTACAACCTTGCTCAAAATAACAGGAAACACCGAAAAACCTTCTCACAAACCTTCTTTCCCTTTGATAAACCTACGCAAATACAGAAAAACTTCACCACCGTTCACAGGTGCAGCTTTATGATTCCAAAAGGAGCAGGCGCGTTCCGCGGAGGACCGAAACAAAATTCCTACGGAGCGATCACAAATCTCCTCGTGCCTCGGAATGACCCCTGCTTTGCTTCAGAACTCTTTGTTTCGGCCCTGGTCCCTGGTTGAGACACCCAGCCATGGGAAACGGCGATTAAAATCCTCCTCCTAACACACTGTGGGAAGAGTCCTTTCAGCTGCTGCCATGGCTACAAGATATAAGCCAAGGTCATTGTTTGTTATGATTGTAGCTGTGCGGAGCCTGTTCTGTGGTTTGTTTTTTCTTTTTTTTTAACTCGACAGCTGTTGTGTATCAGGGAAATTAAATCATGTTTGAGGCAGATACAAAGTGTAGGATTTTTCTAATTCAGGTGAGTCATGCTGGTATTTCTGCCTTTCCTGCGGTGCGATCTCTGATCTCCATTAGGACCACACTTTAAATACAGAATAACACACCTAATTGCCCTGCACCAGAAAAAGGGTATCAGAATGTGTAACTTCACATTAATTGTTTGAAATAAACTGGTAGTTACAGAAGGGAGTTAAGTCTGCATGCTTGCAAACTTCGACATTTTACAGATGCATTTTCTGAAACTAATGACATTGCTGGCAATCTGTACTAGTGCTTTATTTAAGTCGTATTATCCTCTGAATTAATCAGATTTATCAGATTTATTCTGTGTGGATTTAGTATCAGTCACTCACAAGCAACTTCAAAAACGAGATCAACAAGGAGACACGGTGTAAAAAATAAGGACCCCTCCCTTTATAACTGCAAGGTTGATTTAGCTATTCTTGTGGATATTTAAATTTTTTTAAAGTTATATTTAAGTACCTGGACTATAAGAAAACCTGTAGCATGCTTTAAATGAGACCTCTGCACTTCAGGATCACTCCCATGCTTGGTGAAACTGTATCATAGGGCGCAAGAAGCTGCTCCAAAGCTCTCTTCTTGTTATTTTCAGGCAACAACAGAGGTAAACCCAATTGCTAAAGTAATTTAAAGCCAATCCATGATTGTTCTTTTGCATATGAACTGGAATTATTTCTTCAGGTGACTAAATGCAGGTCAAAATTGCTGCAGCAGTGTGGCAGGGTTTTGATACAGAGCAGGAACCAAGGCAGTAAATGTGACATGGTGTGATGCTGGATAAAAAACTAACTTCTTTGGGGTAGCTTCTCCTTAGCACAACACAGAGAGCTAAAATGCAAAAGGCACAACAGGTAATGTTTTGCATTTTATTTACTTTCTATTTTTAAAAGCCGCTTTTCAAGTGTAACTCCCTAAAATGGATAACAATGGCTATGACAGGTATTCATCACAAAAGAGAAATATTGCCAAGACGTGTATTTCCCCACAGGAAACTTTCCATATTTCTGTATTTTCCTTTCAAAAATGGTGTAAAACACAGCGCCTCACATCTCTAGATGAAATATGAGTAGTCCCAAAACATCCACTTCCTTTCAAAAAAAAAAGTTATGTATATACACTCATATAATCCAAACTGTGCTTATCTTCCATTTCATGTGGGCAGTCATGTAATACGTGTTGTTAAATGCATCCATGACCTCAGTTAAACCTTACAGAGCACGGTCTTATTTTCCACCATTTCCTTTCTGACAGAGCTGACACCGAGCCAAGGGAGCAGAGAGAATCCCTGTCCTGATGTATAAAGGAATAATTAAGGGCATTACTTTTCGGGGACCGAATCATCCAGTTTCAGAAAAACATATGGAATAAAGCACTTCAGAAAGGATCGCTGAGCTAATTATCTCTTTGCTTTCAAGCCTTAGCATATTGCAATATTTCTGAATGTAAACAGACCGAAGGTTTGTTAAGAGGGAGAATACTGGATGACAAATTCTTGGGTAAAATTATTTACAGGAAGATAGGAAATGAGTCAGGATTCTCAGGAAAAAATAGCTATCTTACAGGCGTCTGAAAAAATGTCCAAAGGGTTTTTTTAGATGGAGAAAGGAAGGGGAAATGTATCAATAGGAGTTACAAATCACAAATTCCTAGCTTCCTTCTTAGCTGCATTCCAACTGTGTCTTAAACTTCTAGTACTAGGCACCAATGGGCAAAAGAGAGAGATTGTTTGGCTTTATTCTGTATATTAAAGACTCCTTGATGCAGGCACCAAATAGAACTTGAATAAGTAATTTACTCTGCTTCTGAAATTCTTTGGAAATATCAATAGCACTGCACAGAAAAGGTTTCTGAAAGCTGCTTCAGGAGCTTTTGATATGCAATGCAGAATGCATTTTCATATGCTAAGCAGAATAACAGAATAATTAGTATGTGGTGTCTACAGTTCTGCATGCTCAGAAGAATCCAAAATGTTCACGGGAAGAACAAGGAAGGTATCACAGCAAACAATCACTAAGTGACATTATTTAAACTTTGATATTTAAAAAAAAAACTGCTTTCTAGTTGAGTAAAATAAGATTTCAATAATGTCATGCAGGACATTCTTTGGGGATGTTTAGCAATTTGCATGAAGCAGAATATGAGACGGGTGTCTTTCTGCACTCTCAACTGCCTTCCTTGCATTGGTACCAAAAAAATACTGAAGAGTCCGTCAGGGTCCTTCCTAGTACCAAAAAAAGTCGCATTTCAATTAGAAATTTGAGGTGGATTCAGGTGACTTGAAGGGCAGGGGAGTGGTGTGGATCCTTTTCGTTTTGCAAAGCGATTGAGAAGATTCTCGCTTGTAAAACACAAGTTTGAAGGTGACACTGAGCGTGGATCTGCTGTAGGGCTCCGCAGGGGGATCCGGCAGGATGGAGCCGTGGGATGAGCCCATGGTGAGGGACAGCCAGGGTGAGTGCCACGTCCTGCCCTTGAGTCACAACAACGCCTGCAGCTCTGGGCTGGGGAAAAGCATCTGGAAAAGCTGGGAAAGGCCCTGGGGGTGCTGGGGACAGCAGCTGGACATGAGCCCAGGGGTGCCCAGGTGGCCAAGAGGCCAATGGCCCCTGGGCTGTCCCGGCCGTGGTGTGGCCGCAGGAGCAGGGCAGTGACCGTCCCTGTGCTGGGCACTGCTGAGGCCACAGCTCGAGTGCTGTGTCCACTTGTGGGCCTCTGCCGACCAGAGACTGAGGGGCTGGAAAGTGTCCAGGGAAGGGAATGGAGCTGGGAAGGGTCTGGAGCCCCAGGAGCGGCTGAGGGAGCTGGGAAAGGGCTCAGGCTGGAGCAGAGGAGGCTCGGGGGGGACCTTGTGGCTCTGCACAGCTCCTGACAGGAGGGGACAGCCGGGGCGGGTTGGGTCGGGCTGTGCTCACAGGGGACAGCGACAGGAGGAGAGGGAATGGCCTGAAGTCGAACCAGGGGAGGTTTAGTTTGGAATTTAGGAAGCTTTTCTACACCCAAAGGGTTTTCAGGCCTTGGAACATGCTGCCCACGACAGTGGTTGAGTCACCATCCCCGCAGGGATTTGAGAAAACCTGTGGCACTTGGGGACATTGATTAGTGCTGGCCTTGACAGTGCTGGGTCCGTGATTGGATTCAATTCAGTTTTTAAGGGTTTTTTCCCAACCTAAATGGTTCTGTAATTTCCAAGAACACGAACCCAGGGAGAAAGGGCTCGTTTTTCCAGGTAGTCTGATTAGGTTTAGAAAACACAATGGTTCAAACAGGCAGGGCTCACTGACATTGTGGCAGTAGGTTTGTCATTGCCCTAAGAAAAGTTAGAATATATAGAGAAACTGCAGAGAGCAGCTGCGTCCAAGGCCCTCTCCAGATTTGGAAGACAGAAGCAGGTGTGGGTATTTTTCAACTAAACTGCTGTCATTTGCTTTAAAATTTAACACTTCAAGGTTAATCAGATCCAGTCTGACACTTCTATTTCCATTTTAGAAGGTCAGCTTGTAGCTCCACCGCCCAAAAAAACATTCACTGAAATCAACTGGGGAACATCTCTTAGCCTCAAGAAAGGCCCAACTTCCACACCTCCAAATCATTATTCTCAAGCTCTTTGAAAAGCTGATGATTCCCTGGAAAAAGAAGTACACATCAATCAAATCTCACTGACTGAGGCCTTTTTTGTATAGTACTTGTAAATTATTTTATTGTAATCCTCAGGTACACATATCTCAGCAGTAAAAAATGGCTTTAAAGGACAATAAATTTCCATATACTAAGAAAAACCATATGCAGATGATTAATAAAGTTTGGTTGGGATTTTTGTTTGGTTTTCTGGGGTGTTGGGTTTTTTTAAACACAGGCCTGCTTAGGTTAAATTGTTACGAGTGTATTTGCTGCTGCTTCCCAAAATGCTTGTTTAAATTAAAATTCCTCCAACTTTGACTGTGACAGACTCACCTTCTACTGTGTGATGGTCCTAGGTTATGATTTGGCAAAACAGGAAGAAAATTACCTAATTCATTCTCTGCACTCGTCTAAGGTTATTTCAGTCTTTCCAAAACTGCAGAAAAGTATTTTAGGTATGTAACCTGTATTTGAGGTAGTCTGTGTTCCTCTGCAAATATTATTCATTGAAAAGAAATATTTAGGGTATTTTTATAGAGAACAGCTCAATCCCTTCTTTTGCAGTTCCCAGAAAGGGTGATTATCACAGAATGAATGGCCAGACGATAGTTAAGCAATAATTTTCTGTCAGATCTTGTGCATTATTTACGGTCCATCATTGACAGTACATTGTAGACACAGAAAGGTTAATTTCCTCCTAGATTTTCCTCTAGTAGTCTAAAGATTTTAGGACTTCTTTTAATATGATTTCAATATGATTTTTTTAATGTGATTTCACCTCTCTCCAAGGTCCTCTGTCTATTTGCTTTTGCAAGTTTTTCAAATATCTATTTCCTTTTGGGATACTTATTTCAAAATCCTGACAATTTTTAAGGGTTAATTAAATGTTTATTAAAATTAAATGTTAATTTTTAACATTTTTTATGTTTGTTTCTACATCTGGATGCAAATGCAAGTGTGTGGAGCCTCAGTCTTGGTCTCCGAAATGTCTGTTTAAGGCAAGTATTTCAGAAGTTCTCCTTAAATTAATGTCATGGATTACGTTGTTCTTTCAGCCATGTAGCTGAAACAACAATAGGTCTCATTAATTAATTAATGAGAAGGATAAGAAAGAAAAGAATCAGCTTATCACAAATACATTCAACAGTTTAGTCATAATAAGGTGCTCTTATCGCCATGTGACCTTTCAGGATACAGGATTGAGCAAAATGGGCACAGCTTTCTTTATAAAGGTCAGATGCAGTTGAAATTTCTCCTCCACACAGAATGGAATTTATTTTACCCTCCAAGTTCTCACAAGGTGAAAGTTGTCAACCAAATTCAGTTCAAACAGCTGATTCTAAGGTCCTGGTGTTCCAATACCTTTGCCTTTTTAGGTAAGAAAATCCGCAAAGATTAGAATAATTTCTCTAAAACTCCTCTGAAATTGAGTTGTTTTCATGTATAATGATGTTTAAATCTCAATTCCCACAAGTGCCAGATTTCTTTTCACCTTTGGAGCAAGAGCATGTTCAGTTTTACCAGTTTGATTTAAAGACCAGAACGTTGTTCAAGCTGGTCACCCCAAAACCTGCACACAGCTTAAATGTGGTGGTGAGGAGGGAGGACAGAAACACAGTGGTTTTAGTTATATGAATAAACAATGGTACAGTTTTTTTGAATCATCTTAGTTTATATCCCTGCGTTTGGGGGTTTTTTTTATATTATAGCAGCATTTCAGGGCTTCCAGAAGGACTGAGTTCTTATTTTGTTACTGCAAACACAGTAGAGTCTGCCCACTGAAAACCTCTGGTCTAACCAGAGACAACAGGAAAACCATGAAGAGAACATGGAAAGTCACAGAAAAAAATTATATCTAGTTGTTACATAGCCACCTGTTGATGACATTAACGTGTTCATATATTTCTTATTAGCTTTCTTGTTATTTATTTCACCTTTATATGTTGTTATATATATTGTCCATCTATGATAACCATGTCTGAGCAGACTTTACCAGTATAACAACCTGCACAGAACTGTCAAAAAAACTCAACTGTTTTACAGATAACTCTTTAAAGGTCCATATCCATGCTTATCGCAAAAAAAAAAAAAAAAAAAAAAAGGAAAAACAAAAAGAGAAAAAAGGCTGAGAACATTGAAGGCAGGTTTTTCTTATTAAGAGTAGTATTGTATGAGTTCTTTAACATCCATTGTCAGGCCACTCTCACATTACTGCAGAAGATTGACTGGAGCATGAGAATTTCATTTCTCATGAAAGGTAAACCAGACAGACCTGTGCAGCTGGAAAAATTATAAAAATTAGAAGATGCGAATATCCCATAGATTCATCTTGGCCTTTTGCCTCTTAAGGAGAAAGTAAGTCCAGCAACATAAATTATTCACAAAATCGGGACTGCAAAATAAGGAAATCTATGAATCACAAAAGTCATAGCTTAACCTTTTATTATGCTTGCATTGTCCCTCAGGACTGCAAGGCATTGTGCTTCTGGAATTAGGATACTAGACTCAAAAAAGAAAATGAGATATTCTTCCTGACCTCCTGCTCAGGAAGTTAGTAGAATGGTATTTATTTTCAGTGACTAAACCCTGAGTTAACTGTGCCCCAGACCAGTACAGCAAACCATCTCTCCCAGCCGAAAGTGTTTTGCTTTAGCCTGTAAATAACTAAGCACATTTTTCAGCACATAAGAACCTCAAGTTGCAGTAATTAATTAATGAGACATCACAGTTGAAGAAAAAAGTGTCCTGTTGATTAAATCCTTGGACGGGAATCAACAGCTTCATCGCTTGGACGTATTAATTTCTAAATACCATCGCTGTGTGTCCCATCACAGGGAGCACAATGGCCGAGGGAGAGGCACCCAATCCATTGGGATTGACACCCTGAATAATCCAGCAGAGGGGCAGGGAAGGGCACGGATGAAGGCTGTGGCTCACAGCTGACACACGGCCTGACCTCTCTTTGGTGGAGCATGAAATGGACTCGAGAGGCTCGGTGCTCCTCTGGTTTTAGAGTTTGTGCTGCTGTGACAAATTGACAGGCAGGACGGTCCAGCCCAAAGGTGTGATTTCGGTAGGTGCAGAGGAATTGGATGGTTTGGCAAAAACCTTTTTTCACTGACAAATGGGAGATTTTTGAAATTTGACTGGAAATGAGTTGTCAGATATATTTTCCTTCTCTTTTTTCCTTCTCTCTCATCCCACTACTCTCTTCCTCCCACCGAAGACAATGTAGTATTTAGAACTTGTTTTTCCTGTTTCCATTTGAATCCTTTTCAAAGTGACGGAAGATTGGTAAAAGAAATAGGTTACTTGTATTATCTTCCTTCAATTTTTATATTTTTATAGCTTGGGAGTGACCTACTCTGCCACAGTGAGCTGCATATTCATTACATTCCTGAATATATGCATATATGCAAATTCTTTCAGTGGATTTCTTTGGCTATGCGTAGGGGTCTTTTGAGGGTCTTTGGCAATTGTTCAGGAACATCCTATTCCACAAATTTCCCTTTCATTGTTCTGGATCTTCGAATGAGCCTTTTCTCCTTGGGAATATCTCAATTATGTGGTCAGGTCAAGACGCACTACTGTTATCTTTCTTTAATCTGACGCTCAGTCCTTGTTCTCAAAACTAAGACGTCTGCTAGTATATTTTATCACACATTAATCAGTGACATAGGTATCAAACATTATTGTGCTAAAGTCAAAAGAATTTTCCAACATCTTCCCCCACTGCTGCATAGACTTATTTTTAAAGAACTTCTTGGGTAATACTATCAACCATTTTTTAAAATTAGTTCCTTGGTTTTGCTTTCTTTTCCCTACCTCTTCTGTATCTAAAACACGTTTGCCTCATGTTCTATTCCTATTTTCAGTGATTTTCTTCTAAATTTTAGTTCCAAAAGGAGAAAAAACCCCAAAACTTCTGAAACAAAGCTGAAATTGGTTGACAGTTACCATTCAGGAAATAATGCCTGACTCACTGTACAAATGTGGCACCCATTCAGTATAAGGTTGGTGACAGAAATGTTTTTTAATTTATCCTGGCAAGGATAAACTAAAAAAATCTGAATGGCCATGCAGGAGTCTCCAGGTTCCTGAACTGTTTTCCAGAATGTCCTCCCGTGATTAAAGTACAGATCTTCTTATCAGATCTTCTTCCAGCCCGTGGTGGGTACAGCACATGGCCTGTCCCAAGCACAAGCACTTGCTTAAAAACATGAAGGCTTTTTCATATTATAAATGAAAGGAATTTCTCCCCTTAGATTTTGCAGTGCACCTTTTTTTTTTACTGTTTTTGTGTCAAGATTAAAACAGCAAAGAAAACATTAAATGTTTCCTACAGGTTTTTAAATTTCCTCTCCAAAACCTGCCATTTCTATGACATTCTTCACAGATTTCCACTTCCAGAGCCAGGAGAAGTTCTTTTACTTGGCATTATTTGGTATTTTGTGTAGACACATGGTTAAAAATATTTTTTCTCCAACAAAGGAGGTGCTGGATTCCCGATGTTCAGAATTTGCCCGAGTGTTGAAAAGATAAACAGCACTGCTCCATTAACATCTTAATGAACTTACAGGAAAGCCCATCAGATGTCTCCAACTCATGTTTCACACATGCTGAACAGTTTCATGTTTCTTTTACATTCCTTTGAAGTCCTTACACGAAGAAGACCATCACAGGATATATTTCATTTTTTTTAAACCTCAAATATTGAGAGCAGTTGCACGTCTGACTCTGCTGATCTTTGGCATACCAGAGAGAAAACAAAGTGCCAGGGCTTTGTCACAAACACCACCTGTCCCAGACACCATCAGCCACCAGCCTTTTGAACTTCTGACTCCGCTGCAGGCACAGCAACGAGAAGGAGGAAAGGGAGCTGGGGAAGGACAGAAAGATTTCAAGGCAAAAGCTCTAAAAACAAACTGCAGTTTCCTTCCAGCCCGGGGAGTACACCAGAAACGTCCCTGCCTGAAACAAAGCCAAGGGAGGAAGGGTGAGGTTGAATTTTGTGTTTTGCAGTCTATCTCAATTCCACGTGGGCATTTATTATAGATCTGGTCTGGAACAGAGTTATTTCTGCATCAGCATAGAAGAGACCAACTTGTTTCAGCATTTGCTTCATAAAATAGTTTTGCAGTTTCACAGGTACACTCCGAGATGGACCATTTCCAAGGTCCTTTCAATCTGTGAGACATATGACAACTGTGAAACAACACAATTTTCAATCTGAACCCTTTCAGCAGTAATTTTCAAAATACTTTAGGAGACTGAGTGGAAATCTAGTATTTTATTCAAATTTTCAGCAATTCTTGCATTGGAATTTCAGGAACTGCATTCCAAATTTTATAACCCTATCAGACTCACTGTTTAATAAAATGAGATTAAGGCATTTAGTTTTTCCCAGTTCAGGTGGGGCAGTTATCTGCAGGGTGATGGTAAAGAAATTGCTCCTCTGTGATGTCAGTGTATCACAGCCTAGAAGGCTAAAAACATTTCATGGAAATTTTATCTCAAAGAACCGAGTCATGGATCCCAGGAATACCAATACTGTGGATTGACATTTTTGCTAACAGAACATCCCATGGGTCAGGCTAGAAAGCAATAAATAATATTACTGTCCAGGGCAGACTGGGAGCTGCAGACAGGGTTTTTCAGGGAGAGCCTCCCACTGAGTCACCAGGTGTGGAAGGGACCCCCTGGCTTTCCAAATTCCTTCTCAGAGGGGAGTCTGGGTGCGGCTGGATCCAATCCCAACACCAAACTCAGCCAGCAATTTATGTCTAAATGATTGTATATGTGCAACAGACCCTTTGGATTAAGGATGGCAAACCAGACATAATTATATAAAAGTAAGTTATTTATTATAGTTGCCAGATGAAGAATTGTTTGCACCTGGTGGGTAAACACAATGCTCATTCTTCAGAAACCACTGGCCTATGGAACCACACAATGCTCATTCTGCAGGGAGAAGAAATGGAAAGCCACCAGCCCAGTTGTGCCAATTTTTATCAGTTCATCGGGCGGTCAGGTGTGATTTTGGCATTGTCAACCACCAGCGACCATCAGAGACCCCCCAGGACAGAAGAATGCATGAGCAGAGGAGAAGGAACACCCCATCCCTGATTTCAGGGAAATTATTATTGTTTGCAAGTTTTTCTGGGGAAAACCCATGACAACGTATGTTAAATATAGTGTATAAACAGGAGCTTTTCCTATACTCAGTGTGCTTAATATTTCGGAGGAGATTTCATGCTTAAAGATTAAAGAATGAATAAAGAATGCCTGCTGAATAAAGAATAAAGCATACCTGCTTCTTAATGCTACATTGGTGTTAAGGAGCTTTTATTTTCACCCATTTTTGGTAACATGATAATGATAGGACAAAAAAATTTTAATAATAATTCTTTGCTACACAATAGAGGTAGCTGTAACCATTGTATAGCATAGTGCACTAAGTTTGAAGCAATATCAAAGCAATTGCATTAAAGCTAGAAAAATCAGTTTTTAAGCAGAGGTTGGTGATGCTCATCCACACTAAGACCGCGGTAAATCTCTCTCTCAGCCTCAAGAGATAACCTCGAGGTTATCTCTGGGGTCCCCACTCCAGGGAGGAATCCCCACACGCACTCCAAGAAGGGTTGTGTGAGAATATCCTCCCTTTAAAAGGTGGAACTGGGCTTTTGTAGCATCAGGTGGTGGACTTTCAGTCAGATGTCCCCAGGCCTCAGATAAGTTATCAGTAATATCACTGGTTGGTTCATTTATCAGGTACTTTGCCACACCTTCCACATCCTCACCTCACTCAGAGGATGTTTGACTTTTTGTGGTGATGAGTTGGGCTGGTCTCAGCATTGTTCAAAACTGAAAACTCCAAGGTTTTCCCTTCTCATTCCCAGGGCTTTATCTGAGGTGTTTTACCCCCAATTCAAGCAGAGCATCCTGCTACAATTACTCCTCCCTCTCTTTTTTCCTCTCGAAGTGCTGTATGTGGGTTGGAATACTTCTCAGATGGTTTCCCCCCTCTCATTCTGATTATATGGATGGAGAAGCTTTTACTGAGGAGTTGTTTTGATTGTTAGGAAGGTCTGTATGAGCTGAGAGCAACACATTCACCTTCAGAAAGCTCAGCCAGCTGGAGTGCTGGGATTCTGGGACAAGAAATAGTGCTGATTTAATTACTTACAGTGCTTTCTGACTGAAGACTGTCACATCAGGAAGCTGCTTGGCAGAATCAGAAATGGTATCTTAAGGACACTTGTGCTGCCTAAGGTAAAGCAAGTGTTGCAAGGCACAATAGAGACTTTGAAAAGCAGCACTGGCTTGTTGTGATTATAATTCTTATTTATGTCACTTCAGTTGTCACAGACTCAGAAGAGCCTTAGAAACTTGAGTCATCCTGGATGACATCCAGACCTCCTACATACAACCTGTAAGAAACGACTCTTTATAAATATACATCTTAAATATCCTACCCGTTTTCTGCAGCTACTGTTTGACATTCTGTTGTCTTTGTGTTATAAGAGCCTTATGCAGGGCAAATAATATACTATTTCTTACTGTTTTCCTCATAAGACCTTAAAATCCCTGAAACAGGTAGGAGTCAGCTTCTTAATAACATACACATTACTGAGAAAAATAAGAAATTATTAGGAAGTCACTGTTATTCTGGTACATGGTGCATTACTCACATGTTCCTGTAGACTGGAATTCAACTTTTTATATCAGCACTGAGTGAATATGAATGAAATACTCTCAAAGTACTTAAAACATCCTGGATCTGCCATCAAACTCTGAGAACCCTAAAGGTGATTGGTATTAACACTTCAACAGCTGTGGCAGATGTTGAGCACTACTAAAAAGGCACAATTTAGTTTTTGGACCAGAGCTGGAGGAGTCTATGCCTTGCTACGCCTTTACCATTCTTGAGAACACCGATTAACTAGATTTTTTTTTTAATCGAAAATAGATGCTTTATTTGTTTCCCTGGTGCATACCACGGATGATAAACCTGTCACTTGAAATCATCTGAGGTCTGACCTGCACAGGACCTAGCAGGGTGAGTTTTATATCCCTTTCTGCTCCCTCACTGGGTACTACTGACTGCCAGCCTAGCTTGCCACTAAAGGAATTTGGGTTGTTTAAACATTGTGGAGTTTGTATTTGTTTTGTTGACATTCAGAGGGTGTTGTGTGTTCAAATGAAATATGGGGCCTTGGTAAAACTCTAACATCCATCTTATCAGCAGCATACCATTTTTCATATGTTGTTTCTGGATCTTTGAATTCCAAATAAAATGTGCTTTTATAATATCTGACACGCAATTGAGCTTCACAGCAGCTTATGAACTGCTGGATTCTTTAAAAAATTGTGCTGGCAAGTATTTAAGTGTGGAAAATGTCCCTTTTAGAGCCTTGTTTAGTCACCCACTACATTGTCATAATCTCTCTTTTAATTGCTATATATTTATTGGATCCTGACAATGAGTTGCAAAACATGCCTCTGATGATTGCATACATTCAAACACGTTTAGGTAGCACTTGCCTTAAGCAATTGGTGCTGTGAAAGCAATCCTTATGTAAAAGATGTGAAAAAACCCTGTAAACTACAGAGGAGACAACGTTCTGTCATCCTCAGAAACACACAGTCAGTCAAACAATAACACCAAGCATGCTAAAACAGTGGAAAAACCCCAAGCACTGTACGTCAGCACTCCAGGATCTTTCACAAAAGGTTCTTGAAGCTTTGTGACAAGACACCAGACATCAACCTTCTCCCTATCTGCAGCAATAAAATCATATGCCACCTAGGACATGAGATTTATTTTTTCTGTCTTACATGCAGGAAATGTTTCCTCATGCACTAGAACACTCTGAAATATGTGGAACAGCGCTGTGAAAAACCTTATTGGGATAGTATCCTAATAATGATAAGTGAGGAGTGAGGTACGCCAGGGCAGATTTCTCTGTTGCATTTAGACATCTGGAAAAATGATTTGCACAGAGTGTTCTGTCATCTAAACAGTTGCCTTAATGGGTCATCATTCTTTTCTCTCTACGAGAAGGTCAGCAGCATTCACAGATCACCCTGATGTAACAATTAGCATTGGCACCTGATTCCCTCTTACTCTGACAGAGCAAGGCATGAAGGAGGTGCCAGCTATGCCAAGAGGGAAAGAATGAAGAGGAAGGAGTGCAACACGAATTATAACTTGGGGAAAGGGGGGGCGGAAGTCACTAACGTGATTAAACCAAAGAATTCCTCAACAAAACAATGCTCAGAGACCTGTTTCTATCACAAGTCCTTGTTATGACACTGGCGTGTCTCAGAAACAGATCACATCCAGTGCATGGCAGATTCTGCCTGAAAAACCCATTAAATAACAATATTAGAAGGTGTGTGACTGACTGCCCCGCAATTTGAACATGTGTCCTCCTCTCCGCGTGCCTGCACTGCCTCTCGCTCGAATTTAGTAATGAAGAAGATTAGAGCTGTCAGTTACATACAAGGGTTAAGAACTCCAAAAGGATTTATGATCTCTGTGCAGTCTCCAGGGAGAATAAGCAGACTGCTCCCTGCCAAAACACTCCTAAGCTGCCCTGCAGTGAGGAGCATTACAGGAAAAGTACCAGAGTTAGACAGGGGGAAGGGGAATAGCTCAGGAGTAGGGAAATGCAGCTGTCAGCATCTTACCTGCTGTGTCTATTCTCCATTCTTACTTCAGAGTACTTCCTCTTTTCTTTCAAGAAATGTATTTAAATTGGCCCAAATTTGATGCAAAGTTTAATTAATTCAAGTTTACGGAGTACATCTTCTGCTGCATGCAGAAACTTCCTCAGAATAATGAATTTGAGGAGCTCAGAAATAATGAACTGCTAAGAATAGTGAACTACTAATGAAGATAGCTCCTTCCTCAATTTGCTTATTCATTGCTTGAACCAACATTAATAGTTTACAACTGATGGATGAGACAATTATTATTGTTTTAGCACTCTCCCGGAGAATAGTGTTTATCAAACTGCAATTAAAGATTACAGCATTTTAGTATCTGAAAATCTGGAAATATAATTTGCTTTTAGCTCCTCTCATCTAGGCATCAATAAAAGAAAATCTTCTGGAATGATCACGGTCAAGCCTCTTGTCAAAACATAATCATATCATCTGCCCCTGCCTTTTGCACAAATTTACCAGTCAGCAGAGGTCTTTCAATCAGTAATTTCTCAAAGTCATCCTGAAGGGGTTGTTGAGAGGACAGAAGCCCCAGATGAGGAAAAAAATCTGTGATTCGACTGCAGATCTGCAGCTGAGGCCAACTGCTTATGAGCCGCAGCTGTGCGAAGCCTCCAGCTGGAAGAACACACATTTCCGTGAATATCAAAACCATGCCTCACCTCGCCGAGCAGTCCACGTCTCCACAGCTGCATCAGACTGTGGCAAGGGTGATGATAAAGGTTTACAAGAGCTTAAGCTCACCCACACGCTCAATCACGCGATTCGCGTAATTTGGGCTGGCATTTTAAAAACTGCCCCGTTGGCATCGGATCTGCTGCACAGGAGCACAGGCAGTGGGGGTCAGCCCAGCTCTGAATGTGGGAGGAAGGGGAAGGGGTGCTTTTCATGGCACAGCTTCTCACCCTTGGTGATGAAAAAGCAGAGTTTTGTCAGCCCCAAAAAGAGAGGAAAACAAGCCAAAGGGAGGGTTTCGCTATCTGGCAGAGGGAAGGGCCATGACGACTGCACCTGAGTAGCCTTTTCAAGCATAATGTTGCATGTCCTCACTTGTGTAGCAATTTATATCTTGTTTGCATAAGGTGTGTGAATGAGATGCATCTTTCCTGTGAAACGGGAGCATTTCTGAACAGTTATGTAATAAAGGTATTAGCGTGCCTGTCTGCATGCATAATGACAAAGGAAAGGGAGAATTGTGGCTGAAACTGGAGGAAAAATTAAAAGGCTTGAGGCTTCTCTATAGCTCCAAATCAAACTTCTGTACATCTTTGGTCAAAACCTTTCCACATGATAAAGCACTGATAATAGGGAATTATTATTCCCTAGACACAGACAACCTAACTGTGACTCTGAGCCTCAGGGACTGCAAAAACTGGGTAAGCAGGGTAAGATTTTGATACCTGTGTATATTAGATTGACTCCAAAACACACATTCATAGTGCATCCTCAGTGTGAAGTAACTTTCTTATGATTTCATTGGGTGTTTTAATCAGATGAGCAGCCACATGTAACAAGTCATAGGAGAAAAAAGCCCAACAGATCACTCAGAGATGCAGTTCCACCTGAACTGTGCAATTCAGCACAGCCTGGGTTAAATTGGCTACCCGAATGACTCATCGAACCTGGATCATTACATTGGAAAAGAGCTCTTCTGGAAGGAAATTAATGAGCTGAAGGTACAATCTAGCAAGACCCAGGATGCCAGCATCAGTTCCAAGCAAACAGGCGGTTTCTTTATGGAACACATGTATTTTTGGATAGCACTAAGACAGTGCCATAAGGAACTGTAGGAGGAGAGCAGATTACAAGCCAGAATCTCAGAAAAAGTCAGAGGCAGGAAACAAGCAGAAGAAGCTGTGGGGAGCCTGTCTAGATCCAAAAGTCTCTGTGGAAAGACTGAAGTTAGAAACTGAGAAGATACAGAAAGAGAAAGACAAGTTAATATATCTCCAAATTATATAATGCTTCCATTGTTATCCCCGTCCCTTTCATGCCAGCACCAACAACTTCAGAAATTTTATTACTCTTTTTTGGTCAGGAAATGAACTGAAGCAGTACTCCAGCATCTCCTTTTCCCTTTAGTTCCAGTGCTCAGCTCCTGTGTCAGTTTTGTCACTTCAACACCTGACTTGTTCCTTTTCAGGCAACGCAGGACATTTTAGCCTTGTGTGAATCCCTTTCCAGTGTGGTTCCTCCTCCATGTGGCCCAGAAGTCCCAGGCAGATGGCTGATAGCAGTTCACTGCATTTTGTCTCTAGCCACTCACTGAATACGTAAAAAAGTCAAACCAAGAATAAATACAGTAAAGCAACCACAAAATTATCATGAATACAGCTCCTTCCAGCACTCCACTGTTAGACACTAAAATCAGTGTAAAACAGGGGAAAAAAGCTTAGTATTTCTTGTTTCCTCAAGTCTCAGGATTTGGTTTTTTGCTTGTTTAGTGGTAGTCTCATAGTCAGGTGACAGTAATTCCCTGTAATCCCTGACAAATTCTTCTGAAGTTTTCCTGTTCTGGAATATGTAGTTTTTTGGGATTTCTCTCAACTAATTTTACCTGTTTGAAAGTTAGATGTCTTCCATAAAATCTAGGTGGCTTCTCCAATGGAAAGACAGGCGCTTCCCAACTATCTTACATTTCTATCTTCATGTGGCTGAATCATCCACTGGAGATGCTTATCTCTCTCCATTAGTGCACTGTGAGAATAGGCATGTAATTTAAACTCGATGTTTAAATTTAGATGGTTCAAAATCCAAATAAACCAGTCTGTTAGTGAATAGATCGAAAAACAATTGTGGACAAACACTATTAAAGGCATTTATCATCAACTACACTAATGTTGAGATGTTCAGAGCGTACTGGCTAGACCATTTTCTTTGTTCTGGTCAATATTAGGACCACTCTGCCCATGTTGGCAAGAGTTAAAAAGGGCAATGGAATAATTTTTAAATCAAAACCCTGTTGAATGGCAGTGGTCCATTTCAGATGCATGTGATTTATTTCTGCTATGTTGAGTTCTGATCCTATGTTCTCGTGTTCCTATGTTCCTATCCTAGGAATATCTTAGCCTACATTGAATTATGCTGAATTCTGGTATTGACTGAAATGTACAAGAGCCTTGACTATCACAGGAAAAACAGTTCCTAGACGTCTTTAATTGGCTTTGCAGGATCAGGGGATGCTTTTGAAATCTCTGATATGAATGACAATTCAAGGAAACCCCCAAAGACATCCGCAAACAAAGCCTACTTATTATCAATCTGCTGATTCAAATATGGGGTTTTTTTCTGGTTTCTAGGATTACCTTTCCACCCCAAAATTGGAGAATTATAATCACAGAATCCCAACATCTTGTGCAGCACGTATTCAAGGGGGATGCAGTGAGAAGCACTGTAGCACTCCGGAAACGCCTGTCTTCACTAGTTTTGCTTGTTTGTGTTATTCAGAGATATCTGCCATCTTCTTACAAAGTGACTTCATCTGAGAAACTTGCAATCCCTTACAGCCAAATGTCAAAGAATGCAAACAGCAAGGCAGAGAGTGTAGAAGTTTAATATTTACGTAGTGTTTTAAAACAGAACATCTATTTCAACATATGTAGGGGTTGAGATGCCGTGGAAAAGGCAGAGCCCTCGTCTGAGAGGCAGTGCACCAGCTATTCTTATCCTGCAGCTTTCCCTCTTCTGCTTTTCAGCTTTAATGAGATTTCACGAGCAATTCTCGTGTGAGTTTCCACATCAATTTACACATTGCCATGTCCTTGTCAGAGTAATTTTTAGTAATTTTTTTTTTTTGTCTGGAACATTACTAAGAGGAGAGATAATTGGATCATGTGTGCAATTTCAAACTCTTGCAGATTTGTATAAAGTTTAATCATTTCTTGTTTATGTTTCCCATGACTTACAGAATTGGGAAACAGGCCCAAATCAATACAGTTAAGTATATGCCTTGTGTAAATATGGTCACATCCCAAAGAGAAGTAATAAGTGGGAGGGGACTGGACACTAGGCAGTTTTTTGTTGATATTTTGTACATCAGTACATCCTGTAAAAAGGATGATTACCTATGTGGCACTCTTATGGCCTGCTTTTCAGAAACTAGAATAGTAACATTTAGTCGGTTTGTAGTTGTAGTTTATCTGTTTAAGTACAGGTTTAGTCTTTTATTATTCGAAATCCTGGCAACAGATATTTAGACACTGTTGGATTTTCTAAATCCATGCCTTTATGTTCCAGGTTGTCGTTGAGAATAACCCAAGCCCAAAGCACCAACCCAGGCACTGGCATTTTGATATTTCTCTTGGAGTTAAGGCTCCTATACAGTACTTGGGAAAGCCTTTCTCAAAGGAATGGCCTTTCAGAATATAAAGTGAGCACAAGCCTGAAAGAAAAGCTTAGGAGAGGAGCTTACGACTAATCTGATTCAGCCAGCTGATAGGCATGTCTCTTTCTCAAGATAATCAGCCTTCAATTCTTTCCTGGTGGTAGCAATCATTCAAGAAGCTTACTTTGGACCTGCTAAACCCCTGTTCTTGTCATTCACTCGCACTGGCTTCCTCTCGTGTGTTCCTCAAACTCCAAGTGTTTTCTGCACAAGTCCTCTGCTGTCTCTCACTACTACGGATCTGTCTTCCCTCATGATAAGTAAACGTTAAGTAATAGTTGTCAGGCGTGTTGTAAGCGGTAAGGAAAGGCTGCCTGGGGCTCGTGTTGTGAATATTTCAGCTGTGGCACCCACTACAGTCTACCTCACATGTGGATGGACTGAAAACTCCTGAGCGGTCCTAATCCTAACCTCGGTAACGAGGTTATCGTGAGACCCAGCAACATCCAGCCCAGCCAACATCCACAATAAATCCACTGCAAGCTCATATCTGCTGCCTTCAACCACACAGAGCTCTTTTCTTTCAGCCTCTCCGTTTGTTTTCTGGAGTCCAACCTTTGTGAATGCTTTGATAGACGGTTCATAATACAGGGAAGGTTGGTTTACTGAATTTTGCCTTCTCAGCCTAACTAAACAATCCACTTCTGGGGCCTTGGGATATTTGAAGTTGGATCTTCCATAATGTTTTTGTCCTGGGGAGCACGCTGTGGTTTCTAAATATGAAAAGGTAGTAAGAAGAATGGTAGAGGACAGTCAACTGAGTAATTCCAAAGTTTTGTGCTGGACCAAGATGGGAAAAAAGCCACACTAAATTATTATCATAACTTGCATCTCAGCCTCTCTTCATCTATTTATTAATTTTTTTCCTCCAGTAATGACTACAGAGTAAGCATGAACAGGTCCTCGCTTATCATTGTAAAAAATTAAATATGTAGAAAGATATACTGTTGCTTTTTTTGGTGCTTTCTATCTAAAGTATATTGCAAGGCTCTCTGAGGTACATGATGTCCTGCTTGCAGCCAGACAGCCAGTGAGAAGATCAAGCGTTCTGTGCTATGCAAAACTGAAATTCTGAGAACATTGCACCTCCTAAACATTAGCCTGAAATCAATTTACCAGAGTACAAACCTGCATATCATCAAATAAGAAAGACCTTACTTGCTAAGAAGTAAGAATGTGGAAGAAAAGTGATAGGAAGATTAGGATAAATGACCAGAATCCAGATGACCAGAATAATTCTATTTAACAGAGATCAGCATAATCCAAGTAAACTTCAAGTTTTAAAATGTCCAGCAGCACCTTTGTGCGATATGATGCTTCACATCCACCTTGTTCCTATCAACACTTAAATGATCATCCTGGGAAGGGTCCCTGCAACAGCATTAAAAATCCTTCTCACTGCTGCTCTGGCAGATGTTCAGAATACTTTATTCTGGTTCTGCTTCACCTCTGGGTTTGTAGGGCTTTTGGAGGCATTGGGGTGGCCCTGCCCAAGTGCTCCGGGTGAGAATGGACGCGTGGTGCTCACAAAGCAAACACAGTGGCACAGGCGCAGAAATGCTGATCCTGGCAAACCTCTGCAAGGGAAGCAGCTGACCAAGGGGGCAAGGCTCTAAAAGAATTTTATTGCCAAACCTGCTACCAAAACATGAGTGTTGTTTCCAACTCCCCTACTACTGCGCATCTCCCGAATAGTTTAGCACCCTCAGTATTGCTACACGTACAACTCTGTGAGATCTCAGCCGAAGGGACATTCTTTTGCCTCCCTCTGTAAATATTTAATTACTGGCTACGGCATAACATCCAGTTGACATAAGCATGCACACATCCTGGTGTCTACATTTCCATTACCTTACAGTCACACAATATTTGTGTGCATCACGCTGTGTTAGAACTCATTTAAATGTTTTGCACCGTATAAAAATCACTGCGCAGCATATTGGGTATTTTCACAAAAATCTACACAATCATAAACTGAGAGTCTCTGATACTTAAAATTCAATTCAATAATACTCTAAATGTATTCACATGCGTAAGAAAAATACTTTGAAAAATTCTCTTAAAATTCAGTGATCTATTTTATAGAAACTGGACTTACAGAAAAGCTATTCCTGCATTTTGAAATATAGCAATGCTAAATATTACAACTTATACTGCATTGTAGCTCCAAGCTCTGCTGTAGTATATAAGATTTCATCAAGACATGTCAAGTATCACAGCAATATAGCAAATCTAACCCAAGATTCAAAACACAGCAGAATGCATACAAAAGCTCAACATTCTGCCTGAGGGGCATTTGTAAAGAAGTAGGTTTTTTGGATGTGGGATAGCTTGTTCCATTTTTAATGTTTTCAGTAGAAAACAAGTAAACTCAGCACTTGAAGGTGAAAAGAAATGTGAAAGCACTTATCAGTTCACGAATGTGTGGAAAAGATGGCACCATCTTTGGTTTTGTTGTCATTAAAATCATTGTTTCTCCAGAGAGCCTCCTCTGCAACAGAGTCCATCAGCAAACGCCAGCACTTCAGCACCACCCAATTCTATTCCTAATCTACAAAGCATCTAGTCGATTTTGACAGAATTTAAATGTGTATAAAAATGGTAAGTTTAAGTGTGTGGCTCAAACCAGTTGTTCTTCTGACAAAGTATTTTACGTCACATGAATGTAAATGCCATTAATTAAACTGAAGCTGACCCCTTTCACTGGGGATTTTAACTTTACTCATATAGCACTTAGTTTGAGGTTACTCTACTGAAATTAATCGGTTTTGCTACCATGAGGGTTAGATTTAAATTTTAAATTAAAAAAAAAATCCCAACTGACAACATATTTCAATCCACTTGACAGCGAATGGTAGGTTTGTCTAATGCAGATTTCTAACTTTTTAAACTTTCCTAATGATATAGAGGATACAGTTTAAATCTAAATTCCACCAAAACTTAGTAAGCAGCACGCTGCAAACAAAGGAAAACATTGTATTCCTCAAAGTGCAAGTTGTCAAAGCACTTCATAGTTCTAATAATAGCTTTCTGGCATTAACAACCTAGAGCACAAATGACATCCGCTGAATATTTGTTAATTGTGTTTTTGAATTGCTTATGGCTACACCAGAGGATATATTCCAGGCTCTGATTTCTATTAATAGATGCCTGCTTTGGAAAGCATAAAACTCCCTCTGTCCTATCCAACCTCTCCATAGCTAAGACAGCAAGTCCCCATCTTTTAGACCACCTGCTCTCAATAAAATACAATAAACTGCTGCTCTCCCATAATATATAAGGAATGCACAATGTGTAGTTCTGTGAAACCCTTTGTGAGCCCTTAAGAAACACACAAGCCTAATTAATCTGAGCCAGCAGTTGTATTTAATGCTTTCCCAGACTCCAGTGTGCTGTAATCCTTCAGGAATAGGTGAGGTTCAGTTCAAAGGGATGTTTATCGTAGCTATCTAAATGTATTGAGATTAGACTTGACTGTAAATAGAATAAAGTGAACTTTCTTACTAGGCATCTATTAATTTCTCTTTTGATCACTCGGAAACAATTCAAGTGCAATCAGGGCCCAAGCCAAAACCTGGAACTGTGTGGCTATAAAGTTTAGACAATGTTTTGATAACAACTGTTGAATTTCAGAAAGTTCTAACAAAAGCTCATAACTGCATTTTAGCTCTTCAGCTTTACTAAACTGACTGAATCTAAGGAAGGGCCAAACGTGTAAATTTTGCGACCTAAGAATCCAACTGCTAGGCCATATTACAGGAGCACAAATAATCTGTCCCACCATCACTGTTAAGTCCCCCTCTGTTTCCACACTCATGAGGAAGACACGTGGTGAAGTACTTGCTTCCACATGAGTGTTTCCAATAGAAAAGATAAGACTCATTTTGAAAAGTCAGAAGTTGTCAAGAGGGCAACATGGTTTAATCCTGCAAATGCTGTGGAATGATCTCCTTGGGAGATGTAATATTGCTGCAACAAAACCAGATAGTCTAAAATTTGCAGTATTTATTAATAACATATTATAATTATGGTGCAAATAACACTATTAAATTAATTGCTCTTTTCCTGTAATGAGGAGAAAGTCTTTTAAGAAGTATTACCCTGTTTTTCCAAAAATGCCCTTGAAAAGTACATACTCACTGCAGACACAAACATTTACATGTTGCAGCTCGTGGAATAGATAAAAAAAAATTCCATGAAAACATATTACGTATGTATTGACAAGTTGGATAAGAATGCAAAGACCGATCCAGGAACATGTATCTGCTACTTTTGGCGTGGAATAATCCTGACATTACACCTGCCCTGGCTAGGTGAAAGATTGCCTAGATATGAAAAGGCAGAGCAAACACCAACAATGACGCTTTCATGTGAGAGACTGGAGAACCTTGTGGTGTGAGGGTAGGGCAGACAGAAATGTCTGCTCAAATGGGCTCTCCAAGGGCAGAGAATCAAAGCTACTTAAACACCAGATGAGAGAGAGGCAGAGGGAGATCTACCAAAGTGGGTTTTATTGGGCAAACATATATCCTCAATGTCACTGGGGCAGTTGATTTGTCTTATCCCAAAGCTACAGTTACACACCTTCTGAAAATCTGTTTTCCTTCCTCCTCACCCTGCCCATTATTGTTCTCATGATCTGAGTCCAGTGCACATTTTTCTTGTCAGATTTGCCTCTGTACACCGCCTGGGGCTGTAATAACCCTATTGCTTCTTTTCAAGAGGAGAAAAAGAATCAACCTGCACGCACTGCATCCAGAAGCAGACATTTTATTCACAAGTGGCAGAATCCTGTTTCAAACAGCTCTCTTCTCACAGAACGGGTGACAAAACCCTGCCCTCTCCAATCCCTGCCTGACAGCATCAGCAATCCTGAGTTTCGATGCAAGCACTGGCATAACCCCTTGGTCTGTGTGCTTAAACTCCGCAAAGTTTAAGGAATTAGCTGGCCTATCTGCTGTCCACAGCCACAGAAGGAGTCAGGACCCTCTGGAGGGAGGGTTAGAACCTGACTAGGCTGACTGCCTTCCGGACGTTCTCCCCTACACCAATTCCAGAGGCACCTCAGCTGAACAGATTAATTCATTTCACGTGAACTGAGGCTACTGTGCAGTACAATAAATTATTTTCCTCAGAGAATAGGATTGCAAAACTAAAGGGCTCTTAGAGTTAACCTTTAACTGGAATGGCTAATCCAGTGTTTTGTCTACTGAGGGCAGGCAAGTTCCTGGTGTTCCCATCAGAAGAGGAGGACAAGGTGCTTTGGCACAGCCAGACGGTAGGATGCTGGCACTGGGAGACAGTTCAAATGGGAGCCCTGGAAGAGGGTGTTCTATTGCTGTCTTTGGGGAATTCCCATTCAGGTTAGTGGTGCAAAAGAGAAACAAGGAAAAAAAGCAGCAAATTTATTCACAGAGAATGGATTTTTGCTGGTGAAAAGTTACGTTTACGCTGGTGGCTTTGTAAGGTGGGGAACAAAATAAAGGCCTGGCTCTAAATGACTGTGGGGAGGGAGAGAGAGAGAGAAGGCAAAGGAAGAAAAAGAACAGTCCTATCCTGGCAGGAAAAGAATGGTGAGAGGGAGAGGAAAGAATTTTCCCTGCATACTTTCCCAAGTAGGAACACCACTGAGGAAGCATCTGATTTAGTTGTCTGAAGGTTGTTTGCATCCTTGAATCTTTGGCACTAATTTGACGTACGAAGTAGTTACTCCTGTATTTACAGCCAAGGAAAACAAAAGTACAGCATTTCTTTTGTGAAATTAAGAAGACAACAAATGATTGAGACCAAATTAGTCACACGGCTTATAACATTTTTGGCAAATATATCTGTGTACATACATAATTGTTTAATATTGTACTACCTAAATCAGACTATCATAGTTAATTCATGTTTAACTGAAGAACCCCTACTTTTCTGTATGATAAAAGAATGAAAAATTGTGGTTTTTTCAGTTTTCATTTCCAACAAAGTTTTAACACAAAACTGGTAATGTTTTATCTTCCCTCTGTATCCATAGTTCCTGTGAATTACTGGAACACATTTCAGCTAGTGTGTTAGGATGATGAACCTCTAGAGCCATTTCTGAAAATTCACTCTTTTGAAGAAATGCTACTTCCCATGTAGAAAATAAATATTAGGAAAATACAACTGGCAGAAAGATATCAACTTACAGACCCACTAACCAGACTCAGAACAAGGTAAAAGGGCATCTGCCGCCAAATCAGTCTCCAAACCTGAAAAGAATTTGAACAGAGGTTACAATATTTCACAGACAAGACAAGACTAAAACAAACAGATTGATAATATAATTTGACCTTGGAGTTTCAGTTTGGTTTTACTTTTTAAATAATAATAAATTAGCCAAGCATTTAATTTCATTAACTCAATTTTTATGATTAGATTTTTAAAAGAAGCACAACATAAAAGTAAGTTAGAGACAATCTCACTGCACAACAATGGAAAAATTATCCAGCAGAACCTAAGATTTTTCATAGTACTGTGTTTGTCCCTGATATCTGCAGAATGACTCCACTGGTAAAAAATAGGTCTTGAATTTGATGCATGTCCAAGTCAGAATGAAGGTGAAGAAATCAAGAGTGACTTCAATTGTGTGTGTGAAATGTGTAGTGTTCAATCTGACATTAGCCAGATTAAAAACAAGAATTTTGGTACATCTGGATAGTACAGAAAGATGTACAACAGCTGCAAAAATTTAAAAACATACTATGTACTATTACTTTTTGCCGTAGATTTCTAAACTTTCTGCCTTTAGCCCTGACCTCTCCTTCCTGTGCATACTGGATAAACAGAAAACAAAGTTTTTACTGTGAACTCTCCATGAATGATACTTGTATTTATGAGTCAGTTATCTTAAAGGAATAGTCATTCATTGACTATTATTTATCAAAAGAATAATTCTTTTCCAGAACTGTAAGGACCAGATCATGTGAAGCATTCATAGCTAACACAGCATTTTTAATGTAAACTTATTTTCTAATTTTAGTGTTCTAGGTGGTAAAATCATTACATTACATAACATAATGTTCTGAAGTCACCCTGGTTTCTTTGAGAAAAGTAATTCCTTCCCTTTGGGCAAAAAATGATATATTGTAGTTTTTTAATTGAAAAAAAAAAGTTAATGAAATATCATCAGAAATCTGATTGAAGAGAAGATGCAAACAAATGAAACATTACTAGATTATGAAGTCAAAGTTCCAGTTTTCACAGAGCACTGCTAAGCATAAGTTTTCAGATAATCCCATTAGGGAAGGCCTTTCTGTCTTAAACATACTTTAAAATGTCTACACTTTAATATGAAGATACAGTAGTAATATTTCATAAATTGACAAGACCATTTATTTGTATCTAATTGCCAAATGCTTGAGATGTCAACATTTCATCAACCTGTTGACAGAGAAATAAGGAATCAGTGGAGTGACAAGCACCGCATTCCAAAATGCCAGTTTCAGCACTTACCTATTTTACTCATTCAAAAAAGAGAAAACACCTTGTTGAGGTTTGACCCTGGCTAAATGCCAGGCACCTACAACATCTGCTCTCTATGCTCTCTCCTGCTGCAGCTATGCAGAGGAGTGGGAAAAAACTAACACAAACACACTAGACTCATGAGTTGAGATAAGCTACTGGTGGGAGGACACAGAGACACAGGGCAAAAGCAGGCAGGTTCCAAACTTAAAGTTGCAAAGTGATTTATTAACCTAACAGAGTCGGAGGATAAATCAGAGGTAAAAATAAGCTGTTAAGACACTGCTTCTTCCCTCACTGCCCTTCCCTCTTAAGGCACTGTTTCTCCGCTCACCCCCTCCCTCCTTCCAATCAACAGTTCCGGGGCAGGGGCAGGGCATGGGGTTTTCTCTCTTTAGTCCATCACCACAATTCTTCTGCTACAAACACTGTTTCTCTACTCATCCCTCACCCTATTAAGATGGCGTTTCTCTGCTCACCCCCTCCCTCCCTCCTTCCAACCAACAGCTCTGGGGCAGGGGCAGGGTATGGGGGTTTTCTTTGGTCAGGGTCAGTCCATCAGGGAGAAGTGCATGGCTCTACTTAGCCATGGGGGTCCCTCCCACGAGGGACAATCCTCTGCGAACTTCTTTGGTGTGAGTCCAATCTCACAAGCTGCATCCCCCCAAACTTGCTGCAGCATGAGTTCTTGTCCATAGGGTGCAGACTGCCGAGCCGAGGCTGAGCTCAGGCCAGGCTGTTTCCATCCCAGGAGCAAGGCCTTTCTCTCTCCTGCAGGGCCTTTGCAACTCTCAGTCTCTGGGACTCCCACTGGATCACAGCTTCCTGCAGGCATCACCTGCTCCTCTGGCGTGGGCACCTCCCCATGGGCTGTGGGGGATTCTCTGCACCCCCTGGACTCCATGGGCTGCAGGGGGATCACCTGCTCCCCCATGGCCTTCACCACGGCCGGCAGAAGGTTTTCAGCTCCGGCGCCTGGAGCACTTCCTCCCCCACCTTCTCCACTGACCTTGGTGCCTCCATGTTGTTCTCCCTCACATATTCTCACCTCCTCCTCCTTCTCTGCCTAAAAAGAAGTGCGTGCTCACATGGTTTTGATTTCTTCTTAAATATGTTTTCACAGAGGCGTAACTAACATCTCTAATTGGCCCAGGCTTGGCCAGCAGCATGTCCATCATCTTCAGAGCCATCAGAGATTGGCTCTGCTGGACATGGTGAAAAACTTCCAGAATCTTCACACAGGACACACAGGAGCCATCTTTGTTCCCCACCCTACTCACTTGCAAAAACTGGACCAAGCAAAACCACCACACAACTGCTCTCCTGTTGGAACATGAAAATACATCTGTTAATATTCTACCAAAACAGAAATAATTGTCAACTTAGCAAAGTAATTGTGCCATCCATATTGTAATAGAAGCAGGAACTTCCCAATAAATGTGCTGTTTGTTACTTCATGCAAAAGAAGTTTTCCCCAAATACTATGCAGAATTCTTCTTTATATTTAATACAAGAGCATGGTACAATGCTTATGGATGGACTACAATATATGTTCACCCAAGGAGCAGAAGTTGTAGGGTCAAATGAAAAAATCCAGTATGAATCATGACAGAATCTTTTATGGAGGTCACTGTCCGTGCCTCACAACTAGGCTCAGTCACTAGAAAATGAAATCCAGGGAAATTTGATGTAAATACCACCTCTCAGTTCTACTTCCAATTTCTATTAAACACATTATTAAAAAAAAAAAAAAAAAGGCAGCCAAATGAATAACTTCAGTGGCAATATTAAAATATGTCTGGTGAGAGATAAAGTGTTTCAATCTGGAACTCCAAGCTCCTTGCTAGTGTCCATATTTTTTGCCTCTCTTTTTTTCCCCCCATGCACCAAACTGCAAAATGATGTTTAATGAGAGATTTCTTTTAGCAATCCACCTCTGTTTGGCATGCCTCCTAAACAAACTGCTCAATGTTAGTGGACCTCAGCAAGTTTAATGCTAAATTCATTCTTCACTGCCTTGCTGAATAGCACAGGAGATAAATACATGCTTACTAAATTTGCTAAGTTGCGTGTCTAGTCATGTATATAACACAACTATTCAACTGAACATTTGTTTCAATACAGTATAGGTCAGTGAGAATTTTTTAAATTTCAGTGGCCTAGAGGAGTACTGAAAACTATAATCTGGGATCAGATACTTTTCAACCTGCTAAAGCTCAAGCTCTATTACTGACAAAGGTCGAGAGGAAAGACAGAACAGAAGAAGTAAAGGAATATAAAACAGAATACTAGCAATAGCTTTAGGAGAAAGAATCAGATAGTGATTCAAAATTTTGCACATAAATGAGACAAGACAGTGGCAGAATGGAGGCAAATCTTTGTCTAAGGTGTGTCTTTTCTGTGGAAGGTAGCTTGTCACACAAGGAACAAACAAACACAAGGTTTGTCTTTACAAGGCCAAACAGGAGCACAAAAGTAATGAAGAAGCACTTATTATTTACATCACAAAACAGAACCAAAATATTCTTTGAAGAGTTCATACCATAAAGGGATAGGAGGAAAAACTGCTGCTTGCTGACAGAGGGAAGAAGGAGCACTGCAAAAAGACAAAATTAGTAATTTCTGCATTTTGACATTCTGGTTGAGAAGGATAACCAGACCTCAAAAGCAGAGGATGTTTACAGACAGCTGCAGGACAGTATTTCTAATGCATTTTCTTCCAGCCCATCCTGAAGATTAAGGAGTGCCTAAGATATTAATTTGACATAAATGGGTGATGACAATAGACTGCGACGTGTGGGGGTGATCCTTGCCATATGTTTATTGACACAGTTGAACAAGTTATTTTTGAAACTGGATAAAACAGACTTTACGACATGTGGGACAGGAATGAGCTATAGTTACAGCAGAAGTTCTCCCTCTTGGTCTGAACGAGCTGCCTACAGGATGTTTTGAAAATATGAACCAGTTAATCGATCAAAGCTGCAGCAAGTCAGTGTCTGTTTCGATGATGCTCTAGGTACCTTTCATCAAGGGGGAAGCAAATGATAAAAGTAGATTCTCTTTTGAACATTTCTACCAGAATTTGCATCAGATTTTGTGCTGCCAGTTTAGTTTCCCAGCCTTTATAAAGGTACCTGATGTCCACTTTTTCCACCAGGTGCCTCTGTATAGAGGTGTTTTCCTAGGAACAGAAGCACTGCGTGAAGTAAGTTAATGCAAACAATCATCTGGAAATCCTGTCTCTAAAGGGACCAGTGCCAGATGCAAGCATGAGGAAATTCAGATAGCAACTTATACACTGATTTTGAGGAGAAATTCTGCCCAATTCTTGTTAAGAGTTCACATATACTATGACAGAAACAGATTAAGAGCTTTAATATTTTCCTCTGCCTGTAAACTGCTGACGTTTTATTGGTCATTTGAACGGCTAGGTCTTTCTTCCCACCTACTTAAGTCTATGACATCTGCATCAGCAAGTTTATTACTCTGCATGTCATCATTTTTTAACTTAATTGATAGCTCCATTATAGTTGAAAGACTGACTGTAGCTCCATTTTCCCTCTTCCAGTGCCTTACAGCATTTTGCACACATGTACTAGGCTCCTTCCTATTTGACCCCTCATAAGGACCACAGCTTTTTTTCAGTCTCTCATTTTTTAACTTCTAAAAATTTTTGTTTCTATTTTCCAGAAAACTGGAAATTTTTGTCTATGATGCTTTTTTTCTTTTAATGCAGACTAATCAAACTGTCTGTACGATTTCAAAAGGAGATGAGTGAATGATTGAAAATTATTATAACAATATATAATATATATATTATATACTGTTACATATATATAGTTATATATATAATATATAACTATAAAATTATATTTCATGACATCATAAAATAACAGAATCATAGAATGGCTTTAATTGGAAGCAACCTTTAGAATCATTTTGTTCCAACCTCTGCCATGGGCAGGGACACCTTCCACTGTCCCAGGCTGCTCCAGGCCCTGTCCAACCTGGCCTTGGACACTGCCAGGGATCCAGGGGTAGCCACAGCTTCTCTGGGCACCTGTGCCAGGGCCTGCCCACCCTCACAGGTTTCATCCCTTTTTCACCTTTTTAGACCATGATGGGGTTTTCCAAACTTTTTTTTTCCTTTGAATCGATCACATTTACTTAGAAGTTACTATCTACAACAGTAACTTCTCCAATGAATTTTTCTAACAATAGTCTTTTCCAATGAATTTTCATAAACATTAAATTTCCTTAGCTCTCCTGGGGACCATTCATTCAGGTCACCCTGAACTTATCCTAGGGAAAGAGTTCAAAAACATTTTTAATGATAAGAAGAAAAAAAATTTGGATTCTAGCCCTATATAAAGACATGGGGCTACCTTTATTTTTTTTTTTAATAAACCTTGGTGTAATGATTTTCAGAGATTAGTGATAAACTCTTTGAAAGGATGCAGGTGAGTCACTATATGAGCATTTAAAGGCTTCAATAGCACATACAAAAATACCCCAAGAAAAAAGAGCACTTGACCAAAATACTTAGCATTGTTCAGGAATACAATATACAGCAACTTATCCTGCCAACATATCTTTGAAAGTTACACAAAGGACCTACAACTAGTATCTGTAATGCAATCTGTATTTCTTAGTCTGAAAACAAGGGGAAAACAAGTGCATTGCTACAAACCTCCGTTTTCAGCTTCCACTGCTTATAAGATTAGAATGGATTTGACTGCCTTCATTATTAGCAATTTCCCCAATGAATCTGTGGGTGGAACAAAAATGTGGAAATGAAAACTGAGAGGGTATTGTGTGTTCAAAATAATCCACCTCCACTCTCACAAAGTAGATTCGATTCAGGCTGTCATCTTTCTGTGCCTCAGTTTTCCCATCCGTAAAATGGTTCAAGCCAGAATGTGCTTTTTTACCAGTACTAAATATCTTCTTGCACCTTAGCTCCCTTGTGCTCCCACACTAATTTCCTGTTCTGAAGGCGAAAGGAGAGGAGAGTTATTAAAACTGCTTATGAACAAGCTTCCTTGATTCCTTCCCAGTGGCTGCACTCCAAATGCTGGACGCATGCTGGGACACAAGTGCCCTGTGCAGACATCCTCAGGGATGTGGTAAGGGTTCATCTTCCCTGCCTGATCTCCAGGGATCCCATCCTCTTGATGCCAAACACATACCATAAGGATCGCAACCATATAGAATATTTCCCCAAGGATTTGAATATGAATTAAAGTTAAGGAGTAAGAGATGAGAATGCTGACATACGATAGAAGTAGTGTAATGCTCCTTTCCCATAATCTTAACTTCCTGAATATGTAAATGCTACAAACTCATAAACTAACACTAAAAAGAAGTGTATAATGACTGGATAAACAACACTTGATGCTTATGGCATATGGGACACATTTAGTTTGTCATATCAGAGGGGGGTATAAAGATTTACATTCAGATAATTAGATTTTCCCTCCAGCCTGAACCACTCAGTTTTAAGCTGTGATAAGGCAGGACAAAAACTAGGATTTTTCTAAACACTGAATTAAGTAAGCAAAGTGGAAAAAACCAAAACCAAACAAAAGGATGACCATAGCATAAATTATTGGTAACTTCCACTCAATTTTGATAATGAGTGTTTATAGAACATGAAAAAAAAAAAATTAATGGACTAACTCTCCTAGTACAAGAACAATTAAAAGAAAAGGACTGAAAATTAATTGTATGAGTAGAATGTGGTTGGCTGGCTGGAGCTTCTGGAAATATAGATATCTGTGGACACTGGTGGGCTGCTGGCCAACCTGCCTCCTTTGGCTTTTTTACAAAAGGGTATTTGCTCCAAAGGACATGCATTTCAGAAGATAATGAATGGAATACAAAGATGTAGAAGATATTTTATCTTCCGGAAACATAATTAAGTAACCAAACAAAAAGCCCCAACCAACCAACCAAAAAAAGGCAACAAAAAAACTTTGATAAAGGAAAAATGAGAAACAGAAATGTTTTAGCTGCACTCCTGAAGGGTAAGGCAGTTCCTTATCCCTGTGTTCTGGCTGTCTCATGACTACATACAGACTACAATCTCCAGAAGTTTTATGTCTGAGACAAATTCTTGCCTGTAGTTCCAGACAGCAAGGAGATGAACTGATGAAGGAACTGAATCATGCAAAATTGACTTTGCTCACAAAGAAGTGAGAAAGAAAGAAAGAATCAGAACAGGTTCCTAGCTTACAGAGAAATTAAATAGGAGGATCTCTGGTGAGACAGACTGTATGAGCTCTGTCCTGAGTGGCTCGGTTTGGAATCAAAATTAGTCCTCTCTAAGTCTGGACTGAAGAGTTATTAAGCATTCAGAAGTACCTGCAGCTTCATCTAATAAAATTCCTTAGAGATTGACACATATAGAAATTACTAAAACTAGAAGCATAACCAGAAAAAAACTCACAAAGAGTATAATTTTGCTTTGAAAATACATTAGACTGCACAAAAGGCCTGTTTGTTGGCTTATTTCCAGAATCCTTGCAAGTAAGTTCATCTATATTCTCAAATCATTCTGGATGTATCTGCCTATAACCACAGCACTTTAAAATAATGAATTCCATCTCCCTTTGAATAATTTCTTTCTCCTAACCCATGTACGTACACACTGCAATTTTCAAATGCTGGGCAAAACGAGGAATGAGTCAGACAATAAGTGCTCTGAATGATATGTGATAATTGAAGTTCATAATTATAAGGTCTGTCTTTGCATTTAATCTCACTGTGTCACATGCACACCTTGGCAGTAGTTTCTAGAGCCTGTGGGGCTTTGCTGGTCTCAACTGGACCGTTATGGGCACAGGATGAAAGGCACTCTCTTGGGTACCAAGACAACCTGAAGTTTAAAGATAAACCAGAGCCCTAAAACTAGACATGGGAACTCACACTCAGGGCAGGGAGCAGGTGCTGAATATCCTTCCTCCAGGTACCAAAACTGCACAGTGTCTTGCAAAAACTTACATTTCTGGATGGACATGAGATATCCCCTGCACCTCACTCCGAAGCAAATGCATTGGTGAGAGAGTATTAAAACTGGAGCCCTTTGAAGAAGCTATCCAAAACCTATCTTGCATGCTGCTCTTCCCAGAATGTTAGGAACACTAAAATTTTAGGGATAACATAAGTGTGGACCGCCATGTCCATAAAAACAAGGGCAGTGAAATACTGAAGACATATACAGACACATCTAAAGCATGATCGGAACAAGAAAGGCCCCCTTGGAAGAGATTTTCCACCACCACATCCGGCTGCCAGCAAACGGATTTAATTTCTAAGTGTCTTAATCATAGGATTTATCTGGCAGCCTTTCAAAAGTGTTGCTGCAATTACCTTTTTTTCTTGTAAGCTAGGATTAGTGTAATACAAATACAGGTAAGTTACCACATGACAATACCGTATTTGTTAGGACTTCATCCAGATTTCTTGGAAAAGAAAGACTGTATTACTTAAACACTGATTTAGATGAACACCTGTAATAATTATAAAAGACACAACAAACAGCACAGTAGGAGAATACAAATGTTAACTCTGCCTCTATTTTCTATGGAGCAGGAAGGAAAAAGAGAAGGAAAGAAAGGCTATAAAGGAAGCGAAGAAAGGGGGGAAAAGGAACAAAGAATCACGCTGTGCGTGAGCTGGGGAAATGGGGAACAAGATGCAGAAACAACATTTGTAGATGCCAGTGACGACTGCACCAAGAGGCACCTAGGTAGATGACATACAAGAGGGCAAATAACCCTCATTATGGTTAAGCAGCACATGGACAGGACCTGTTCTAAAATTTTAGCACTAAAGAACTGCATTGAAACAGTGACTGTACCTTACTCTGCAGGGCCAAAGAGCATAGAAAACCCCAAAATCCACCAGACATATGCTCACCAAAACAACAACAACAACAAACAAAAACAAACAAACAAACAAAAAAAACCCCCAAACCAAAAAAACCCCAAAAACTCCCAAAACCCCCCAAAAAACTAAACCCCCCCAAAAAACCCCAAAACAAAAACAAACAAAAAAACAAAGAAAAAAAACAAAAGAAACCCAAAACAAGACCAAAAACCCAACAACAAAAAACAACAACAACAAAAAAAAAAACCAACTAAACAAAAAAACCCCCCAAAAACCAAAAAAAGTCCAACAAAAAGCTGGTGAGGAGACAAAATTAAAGAGTTAGATTCTTACAGGTGCCAACTGCAGAAAAAAAATTATTTTGGAGAGATGACAAATTCATATCACCAATCAAGAATGTCTCGAGAAAGGCTGAGAGGAAGCTGGCACAATCAAACAGCAGGAATAAGGCAAGTTACTAGAAGAAACCTTTTCCTTGCAAAAGCTAAAGTGTCAAGATGTATTAAAAACAGATCAAAACAGATCGTAAGCGTGAGATGACTGCCCCAATAGAACATACAGAAAAAAATTAAATTAGCACATATATCTGGAGCAGCAAGCCCTTCAAGAGCCTAAGGCCAACAGATGATGATGATATAAAGAGCCCTCAGAGAAGAAAAGGCCCTATCAGGTAGGTGAAATGAGCTCTTGTCAGCTCCCTGCATTTTGGAAGAGGCAGCAAATGGCTCTCTGCCTCTTTTTTGCCTTTACTTGCAAAGGATGAATAGGAGGGATTTGCCTGAACACTAACAAGGAGACAAGCCCAAATGACACTCAGCCCTGAACTCTAGAGGAATTCAAGGATGAAACTGCTGAATTACCAACCCTGATACACAGCATCTTAAAACAAGTTTGGTGCATGAGGACATGGGCTTTGCAAACAACATACACAGATTTAATGATCTGAGGGGAGATCTGTGGATCTACAGGCTCGTAAGTCTGGTGCCTGACATCAGACAAATCATGCAAAACTTGCACATATTAAAAGGAAACTCACAGTGAACTCACAAACTGAACTCGTGTGCACCTCTCAAAAAGGATCTGTTAGAATCAGAGAGCAGAAAATGTGAGGAACCGTGTCCACAGGAGCAAAGACTTAAAATTAGAGTTCTTCTGCTTGGAAAAGAGGCAAACAGGAGTGAGATCTAGTCTAAATGACCACACAGTGGTTATAGTATAAAATGTTTGCATTTTCCAGCGTTTCACATTCATTACCAAATGAGCCCTGTGATGTATCTGGCAAAGCTGGCAAATGTCAAGTTCAAAGTAGAAAAAGGAGGCAGTTTGTCAAAGGATTCTGAAACCTTCCACAGCTCCTCCCTTCTCACTTTCTAAAGAAAAAAATCAATTCCTAATGCTCTATGGTAAACAATTTTGGTCAGCATAAGAGTAATTTATTGTTTACTTTTATTTAAGGTGTTATGCTTTTTTCTTCACCAATGACAATCAAACTCTAGTGTGGCGATGTTTTAAGTAGTGGTATGACAAAAGCCATTTAATTATGATCTTAAATTGAATATTCTTTTCTTCTTCCCTCAAAGTGTATTTCTTATTTATTGATGACATTTTAATTGGCAATTAATGGGAATCTATATGCCTTTTAGTCCCCCTTACTAAAGGGGGAGTTACAGAATCTCTCACCCTTCTCATGGGTTACACGAAGTCTCAGAACCTTGATAAAGACTTGGTTCATTTTTCTCTTACTGTTGTTGCCAGCTTCTCACACAGTGGCATTTCCTAATCTCTTTGATCCTTTTAACTCTGAGAGGTCTGCATTTTCCTCATCAATCTTTTTCTTGGGCCCTCCATTTCCTTGTCTGTCTTGGGGACTGTGGTGGCATCCTCAACTTCTTGCTTTCCTCAAAGCCAGTATTTAGCATTATATCACATTCCTAGAACCATGGAACGATAGAATGATAAGGGGTTGGAACGGACACCAGGCAGGCCGTGGGCCTCACAGACATAGCCAACACACATCCACTTATCCATGAAGAGTGTGCTTTAAAATACCCAAACATTGCAATATCATCCCATCATCATCAACTGTGTAACATCCATGGGATTTCACAAGCTGCTTCCCTCCTTTGTTTTCACTTATTTATACAGGGAACTGACAGAAATTGCCATTTCCAAGTCTAAACTATTTCCAAACACCTTATCATATGATGTTCCATGCAGATGTTTATGTCTGCTCATGACAAATGTACGGTGGATTTTCTTTGCGTATCATCTGCTGTTTGGGTGCTGTTTACTTTCAGTTCTGAACAAAAATCTTTTATTTTGACTCATTCCCTTCATCATCCACTGTTTTTCAAGTCCTTGCACCCTGACAAAAGTAAAAACTTCACCTCGGCTTCATCTTTTATTTTCCAGTTTCCACACAGATTTTATTTTCTTTACACTCTGAAAATTTGCCAAATTTTTAAAATATTTTATCATTTTTCTTTTTTAATTTGTGAGTCCATCAAATAATATCTCGAACTATTTTGAAGTATATGATTTTTATTGTTTTTCTAGAACAGTGCTTAAACAAGAAAGAATCAATGTACCCACCTTTTCAACCTATCGAGGCATCCTCAGCTTTTTTAGGCATGTACACATCCCCAGAATTGAAATACTTCTTCCTCTAATTGTTATGGAAAAGCAAGCTTGGTTTTATAGCTCCAGTCATTTTCTGCTGGATGACGTCACCAGGTTTGTTGTTAATTGAAATAAAACAGTAGAGATGTGGTGAGCTCGAAAATGGATGTTGGCACTCAGAGTTTGCTAGGCAGAGGAGAAAAATATACAAAACTGCGCATCAGGGGAAAAGAAAAAAAAAAAGATTTGGAACCAAGAAGTTACCAACAAGAATGTTACTGAAACAGAGATGTGGCATTGCTGAAGAGGCCTGACTGAAGTAAATGTTTGCTTGATGATTTTTAGCACCTGAATAAGGTGAAACTGTTTTGGAGACACAGCTCACCACTCCAGATACTCCGTGAGCTACTGCCTTCAAGGATAAAAACAGTAAAAACACACAATGAAAAATGACTGGTGAGTCCCTGTTTAAATTCTGACTATGCAAGCTGAAGTATTTTATTCCCATCTGAGGTTTCTTTTCACAGCCTCAGAGCCAACTTCGTATGCTTTAATGGATTATCCAGGCACTTATGTTCCAGTAAGAGTGAGAAGGCAGAACGACCCCACTTCTCAAATTAAAGAACCGTGTATGCTTCTGGAGAAAGAATAAACTTTAAGAGAACAGGGACAAAAAGCTGCAGCAGAGAAAACAGAAAAATACATTACAGACATTAGATCTATTATGCAAGTGGTTTTTACAGTGCACTTGGCAGAGATCCAGAGGCCGGGAGGCGAAAAAGGGGGACCGAGGGGTGAGTGTGAAGGGGTCCAGGGGTGTGAGGGGCTCAGGGGGTGTCTGAGGAACCAGGGGGTGTGTGAGGGGTTTGGGTGGTGAAGAGCCACGGAATTTGTGAGCACATCCAGGGACAAAGAGCATGATGGCGTCACTGGAGCATCTCCCCTGTGAGGACAGGCTGAGGGAGCTGGGCCTGCTCAGCGTCAAGAAGCAGCAGCTGAGAAGGAACCTCATCCATGTGAATAAATATCGAGTGCGGGGTGACAGGAAGAGGGAGCTGGGCTCTGCTTGGTGATGGTCAATCACTAGGGTGAGAGAAACAGCAGGAACTGATGCACAGGAACATTCCACCTGAGCATGAAGAACTTCTTCACTGTGCAGTGACCGAGCACGAGAACAGATTGTCTAGGGAGGGTGTGGACTCTCTGTCTCTGGAGACATTCCAAGGCCGCCTGGACACAATCCTGTGCCATGTGCTTTGGGATGACCCTGCCTGGGAGCAGGGAGATCTGACCCATTGTTGTCCCTTCCAACCTGGGCCAGTCCGCGGTTCTGTGGGGTGGGTGAGGGACCACGAGGTGTGAGGGGGTTCGTGTGAGGAGATCCGGGGATGTGTATGAGGGGTCCAGGGGGGTGTGTGAGGGACCAAGCGTGTGGGAGCACTGGGGGTGTGTGTGAGGGGAACTGGGGGTGTAAAGAGAGGTCCGGGGTGTGTGTGTGAAGGATCGCGGGTGCGGGTGAAGGGTCCTGGGGTGCGTGAGGGCCTGGGGGGTGTCTGAGGGGACAATAAGGGACAGGGTGTGTGTTTGAGGGCTCCGGGGGTGCGTGAGGGCCGCGGGGTGCCTGACGGGTCTCGGCGCTGCCCGAGGGCTCCGCTCCCTGAGGCACCGCGCGGTTCCGAGCGCCCCCACGCTCCTCTCGCGAGACGTGGCGGCGGCCGGCGGGGCCGAGCCGGGCGGGATCGCGGCGCGGCCCCCCCGCCCCTCCCAGCGCCGCCGCGGGGCGGATGCGGCGGGGCCGCCATAGTGCGGGCGGGAGGAGCCGCCGCCGCCGCCGCCCGGCCGGGGACGCGCTCCCGCCGCCCCCCTCCGCCGCAGCCGGGAGCGGGCGGAGCCTGCGCGGCGCCGCGGTTTTTTCCCCCCCGCATCCCTCCCGCCGCGCCAGCCGGCGAAGCGACCGCGCTCCTGTCTGGGCAGAGCGGGATCGGGCGGAGGGACCGGAGGCGCCGTCACCGTCACCTGGCGCTGCGGCGGGGGCGGGGCGCGGCGCTGTGTCTGCGGCAGCCCCGGGGCGCTGCTCGGCCGCTTAAAGCAGCGGAGCCGCCGGCCGGGAGGGGCGTTCGGAGCGGTGGCGGCCGCAGAGCGAGGGGAAGGCATGGAGGGCAAGGAGCTGGCGGCGGGGTCCATGGGGGATGAGGGCTCCAAGGATGCGCTGGGCAAGCCGCTGGGTCCCACGCCGAGCCAGAGCCGCTTCCAGGTGGACCTGGTGGCCGAGGGGCCCCGCAAGTCGTGCGGGGACGTTGGCGTGGCGGGTAAGGGAGGCGAGGAAGCCAAGGGCAGGTTTCGGGTGAACTTCGTGGACCCGTCGGCCGGTGGCGAGAGCCCCGGCGAGCCCGGGGGAGGCAGCTCGGAGGGCGGCAATGTGAGCGGCGTCCAGAACGGCGGCGACACGGTGATGAGCGAGGGCAGCCTGCACTCCGGCGGGCACCACCACTACTACTATGACACCCACACCAACACCTACTACCTGCGCACCTTCGGCCACAACACCATGGACGCCGTGCCCCGCATCGACCACTACCGGCACACGGCCGCCGACCTGGGCGAGAAGCTGCTCCGGCCCAGCCTGGCCGAGCTGCACGATGAGCTGGATAAGGTGAGAGCGGCCCCCGGGCTCCCCCGGCGCCGGGGGTGCGGCGGCGGCTCCTCGGAGCGTGTCGGCAGAAAAGCTTTTAAAAAAAAAAAAAAGAAAAGCCAAAAGCTCGCCGAGCCTCGAGGAGGCGCAAACAGCGCGGGTGCATGGCTTGCGTCTCAGTTCTATTATTTTTTTTGGTCTTTTCGTGACGCAGTGATATCCATCCCCCCCCCACACACACGTGCTTTTGGGAGATGGTCCCTCAGTGCGAGAGGTATTTAGAGCCGTAGGTCTGTTTTTCCCGTAAGCCAGTGGGGGTCTCTGACAGGTTTTCCACTTCCAAATCGCCTGGAGCAGATAGGGTATTAATTCGGGGGGTTGCCATAGGAATTAGTCTGGGAAGGGTTTGAAAGAGACGCTTTTTAAAAAAAAAAAAAAAAAAAGAGGATGCGCTTGCTTTGGTAGCGGCCGGAGGTTTGTCTCTGCGGCGGTGAGCCAGAGCTCGCTGGATCCGATGGGATCTGGATCGGATGCTGCTGGATCTGCACAGGCACAGATCCTGAGCGAGCTTTTCCAGAGCTGCTCGGTGGCCCCTGCCTCGCGGTCAAGGCTTGAAAAATTTTGGAGCTGTGCGTCTCAAGCTTTTTCTATTTTGGACTACGAGTCCCGTGTGTTATTTGAGACGAGTTGACAGTGAGAGCCTTCTTTGCATTGCAGGCTGGCTTGGCTAAAAGACCAGCTTTAGCTGAACGTAGAATTAATTTCACGGGGTTTGTTGTTTTGTTTTGTTTTTTTTTTTTTTGCCTATCATCACTAGACCAACGCTAGGTATATTAAGCTATTGCAGTGCTGTTTTCTCGCAGTTTGAAAATTGCTGTATGGCTGTGCTCAGAGAAGCCCATGTTCTAAGTGGGGTGTTTCTGCTGGATTTAGGGAAATAAAGGAACACATGGGCCACGTTCCAATGAAATGAAGAATATTTTGTTTCCAGAACTTTTTTTCATCCCACTTTTCGCACTTTATAGGTGGAGGTCCATGAGGAAACCCGTGTTCTTTCCAGATTTACCTGTTCCACACCGTTATTAGGTTGCTGAGTGTATTAGCACTGACATGTGGGATTTTGTTTTGGGTTTTTTTTGGCGGGGGGTGCTGGTGGTGATTGTTTAAGTGTACTTTTTGAAACTGACTCTGGAATTGTTCCAGTAGAAATAATTGGTTGGTGTATTATAGAGATACTTGTTTGTGACATCTGAGATTAGATCTCAAATTTTAATTGCTAACCATAACTGCAAATTACTCCTGCCTTCCAGGTTTCTTCCTGATAGACTACAGATCACCATCTAGCCCTAAGTTAGTGTGAAATCGAAATTGGCAATTACTGCCTTGTGCTTGGGCTTAGGTGAAGTACAAATAAAACACCTATATGTCTGCTTGTAGTATATGTGAAACCACACTGACTTTCTGTCCTTCTGTCCCCTCAAATTTCTGATTCCTGGTCCATGATGGGATCACCAGGTGTTGGATACTTAGCTTTCTAAGCAGAACATTGCTCAAATTTCTAAAGTCGGCAGACAGCTTTTACGGTGTGTTAATGTTGCAGCAGTCTGGAAAGCTCTTTGACACCATTAAGACACTCCAGTGCAGAATATAAAATATTCTGGAATATAATTTCTAAAATTGTAATTTCTTCTTTAAGAAGAAATTAATGACAGGCAATTTTCTTTGCAGTCTGTGGCATAGAGGAGCGGTGGACAACCTAATTACAGGATCATTATCAAAACAGTTTCATTGTGAGCATTAATTAAGTCAAACTATTAATTTCTTAAATGTCATTAATTTGTTCTGCAGTGTGGATAGATGTACATGTGAAGATAACATCTTTTTTCCAAGTCTTGTCCTATCTGCTTGGGCCCCTCCCCTGGTAAAATAAATGTTGGGGACGGAATTGATATAAAGTATTAATTTAAAAAAATGTAGCAGTGTAAAGTTCAGAATTTAAGTTGAAGTTCACTGGATTAACTCAAGTGTTCTGTTGCAGGATGTTTAATGTCCAGGGCATTTAAAGCACTAGCAACTACAGCTCAGCTAAGCTTATATGAAGGAGGGAAGCCATTATTTTTGCTTCCAACTTAGCAAAACACTTCCCAAGATAAAGCTGTGAACACAAAAGCTTTTAGTAAGGGTGTGTAGTGCATGCTAATTGCATCAGATACCTACATTCCTCACTACCTCAGGAGGATAAAATACATCCCATCCGTGATTATGTACTTGGTTTGTGAACACCGAGTGCTGGTAACTCCTGAATTGGTGATGCTGTACTTGTGTACGGATGACGTTCAGAAAGCTGTTGTGCTTTTCTTCACTGTTTTCAAGGGGCTTACTGTCTCCTAAAGTAAATTCTCAAATTTACTTTAGTTCCTGCTGACTAGCAGGTCTCTATTGTTAAATAATACTGTGCATTTGAGAAGGTATTTCGCTGACTTCTGGTAGCTTGAAGAATTACCTCGCTCTTCAGCTGTGGATTTTGTACCAGTTGATCAGGTACAGCATGTCTGTGCAAAGCAGCTGGTACAAATACCCTAGTATCCTTACATAAAGTTTACCCTGTGTGAATATCTATTGTTGTGCCTCTGCTCTTGACCCAGTGCATCAAGATTGGCAGTTACTTTGTGTTAAGAATGATGCAAAATTGTTTACCAGCAGTATGGTTCACTGCTTTGAATGCAGCAATTTTATCTGGCAGTTAGAGTTCGTGCTATGCTGTTTGCTTTTAATAGGTAGAATAAATGCGAGGCAGTGCTGGAGCATTGTTGATGCTAGTGCCAATTATAGAACAGATTTTTTTTTTTTTTTTCCCTTTACCTTTGTTTAGAAGCTTCATCTGTCTAACACTTCTACTGATTCTGTTCTCACAGAAAGGCAGTGTTGGAAGAAGAGTCACTGTTTGAGGAAGACATGCACTCTTGTGCTGGAGGCATCCCATTTCACAAGGGTCTGTCCTGCAGTCCTGGTGGGATAGTGTTCATGTGGTCATTCCAGCAGTGGCTTTTCTTTGTAGTAAAGGGGTTGTTTTTGAAACTGGCTGTGGAAACACAGCTGGGTGATGCTGCAGTACTCTGAGGTGGATAAATTGCATAATACTGGTCTTGGTTGATCACATCGAATTCCAGGTGAGGGGTCTTGTCCTAGTAAGTCATTGGCTGAAGATAGCTTGGGTGATCAGTCTGTTCCTTACCCAGTTGGTATGTGTTAATTTCACTCTGCTTTAGAGAGACGAGGGAGAGAATTTGGGGATGCTGTTGCAGTTGCTATTTTGTGGATAAAGGGAATGTGTGGCAGGAGCTCTGGTCTCCAGAGATGTTGAGGTGAGAGGATGTTTATTAGCAGAAAACTGGGAGGGAAGTCAGCATACCATGACACACAGGTTTTTGTTGCAGTGGTGTCCCCTGCCCTCTTGAGGGGATCTGCCTTTAGACAGTGGGAAGATTAAAAGTCTCCTTGCTTTTCTTAATGTTCTTTTCCTGTTTTACAGCTTAGGAAAATCTGTTTTGCCTGGGTTAGCTACGTCTGTACATAAAGATTCATCCTGTAGAAGATACTGTACATGCCTTTGTGTTCCTCAGTTTATCAGTTACAGTGTCATAATATCACAGACCTTATGCTTCTGACAAATATATAATCTTAGAGTATTCAGACCTGCACAGTACAATCCAATGGAAGAATTTGGGATTTTTTTAAAATTTGAGCATATTGCTTTTCCTTAAGACTAAATCTCGCTATATATGAGCGGTTCTAATTTGATCTTTGTGCTGTCCCTCGCAGCAGTGGTGAGTGATGTGGCGCAAACCAAGCCCTCTACTGGCAGCTCTGCTCTGTTTGTTAAATACGCACCAGGAGCACTGACAGGCTACAAGGTACTGATCTCAGAGGGAGATCCTTACACCACCTCCCCCCCCCCAGATCAAATTATAAATCAAAACAAAAAGAAATCCCAGGATATTTAAAAACACAAGTGTGTTTTGCTTCCTCCCACACAAAAATCTGTGCACCTGTCATCTGAATTTGGAGACAAGAGTAAGAAAAAAGGCATTACTGGTAGTCCTAATGCAAATTGAGGGGGTTTTTTTGTTTGTTTTCACTCATGTTGGATGACTATCATTGTTTTCAGTTGTCTTCCTGGCTTTGATAAGTATTTTCTCAATCATTGCAGTTTTTCCTCTTACCTGATGACTTAAAGTGTTTAACATAAGCACAGTGAAAATGTCTTATGTATGGCACTGCTTTCTAAAGACAATGTATTCTGTCTTGAGAATGTTAAACAACTGCTGTACCTCTAATATTTGTTTGTTTTTATTTTCTTTCAGTTCGTGGTTTATGTCTGCTTAGCCTGTAACGAAAGCAGAACTCAGCTAAAGGTGCATAAAAGGCTAAAAGATGTTTGTAGGGTATCAAGTTAGCTGACCACGTTATGTAAGGTCTGTCTTTAAAAGCTTCTTCCTTCCCTCTCACTGAAGATTGAGACCCTCTTGCAGATAGTGTTTATTATTGCACCACTTTGCTGAATCTTGTTTATGGTCTGTAGGTCTCTTCTTTCTTGAGTCCATTATTTTTAATTTAAATTACTTTTCCTTCTTGCTGTCCTTCATATATGTGAGCAGAATTTGAATCTTCTTTCTGAAGTTCACTGTACTAAAATAAAACAAGAGAAGCTCTCTTACACTTGGTCTTGGTGCTGTTGGACATCCCAGAAGCCTATAATTGGTAACTGTTCTTTCACCACTTTTAAACAGAAGTGACCTTAATGCACCTGTACTCAGTGAGGCTTTACTTGCATCGTGCAGAGGGATGTTTTCATGCTTTTTCAGCCTGTGTGGAGAATCCTCACTTTGCTTACCCTAATACTCCACTTAATCACAACCGTTTTTATCAAGGAAAAAGAGAGTGTACTGCTCTGTTTACAGGAGTAAATAATATTAGTGCTCTGGGGCTTGCTTTTTATCAAGACCTTATATAATTTGTATTTCTGTGTTGCTTGATGTTTGTATCTCTTGAATCTTCCTGACAAATCTTTAGTCCAGAACACTTACAGAATGCTAAAAAACATGAACTGTCTTCAGCAAACTGCTAATGCTGTTCTTACTACTTTTTTTGTTCCATGTCCCAGAGAAGCTGGAAATAACAACCCTTAACAGCTTATATAGCTCACAGCACAAGTGTGGACTGCTGCTGAAAGGGGTGAACTTTTTGCTGTCACAGATCTTAGCTGGATCTGATACAGACCTGATCTGGTTTACAGAAAGCCAACACACCCTCAACTGCAAAATCTTGCACTGCGTGTGGTGATTCAGTTCCCTGGTCCAATACTTAAAGGGATCTCTGCAGCTGACTGCACACAGGCATCAATAAAAGCATTCGAGTGTGCATTCCTAAGACACATGTTTATTTACTTACAAATTTTATACACATGCTACTGTACAGATCGTGTGCATAGTTCAAAGTAAAACTTCAAGAGTGATCTAAAGATGAAATGAACACTTTCTTTTTTATCTTTATTAACATTACAAAGAATATTGTCACACTCCCAGTGGACTGTTACAGAACTGGTTAAAGAGGAAGGTGCTGCAAAATTCATCTTCAGATTAACTTTTTTCCTTTTTGGTTCTGCACTTGATTAGACCTCAGATGATTTTCATTCTTGAAGAACATTCTTGCAGGGGAGGAGCTTGGCAAGATCAGTATCTTGGAGTAATTTAAGCCAGTGTACTACATCTTCTGTTGAATTCTTCAGATTTTTTCCTAAAGCCTCATATAATATTCATTCATGAGCAACCACAAACCCATTTCCCCCACTTCTTGGTGTAGGTAATAGCGGTCACACTATGGTCATTTGTCATTATTGAGCTATCCAGTTTTTCAGCTTAAGTGCATGAAAGGTCTTTGATTTATTTCTGCACTTCACCATACTGATTATACCTAACAAAATTACTGAATTTTCATTTTATGCATAAAAGCTAACTTGTGGATGTATTATCTGTGCCTGATTTAAGGATAAGGTGATAAAAAGAGTAAAAAATATTCTGAAAAATTAAAATTTAATTTTAATAAGAAGGCTTATTTCTTGCATCTTCATTTTGCTAGTTAACTTTCCTTCTTTGAATCAACTGCTCCTACTTCAGATGATTCAGTTGTTTGGGTTTTTTTTAAATTCAAAGAAAATAGCTATGTCTGTTTCAGCTGTGAAGGAACTGTGATGCTAGATTAATGTTTCAACTTGGTCTGACAGTTTACGTGGCAGAGACTCCTAAGACTATTCTGAGTAATACTGCTTTTGAACTGTAAGCAGTTTGGCAACTTTGGCTGAAATGTGGGTGCTGTGCCAGTGCAAGTGAGTGCTTTGCTGTGTGAATGTACCAGCCCTGCTCAGTGCTAGCTCAGGGGCTGTGCTGTAGCCATGTTCACCACTTTATAATGTGACATTAAAAATTCAGGCAGCACTTAAATGATTTTTTAGGATTATTTCAATGGGTTTTTTAGTCTGTTGAAAGCCAACAGGTTAAATGTCGTTTTTCAGGAACTTAATAAATGTGGAACTAGCCTATAGAAATGGGATGTTTTATTAAGGTTTTAGTATTGCTGTGTAGTGCCATTTGCTGCCTGTTTCTTACCTTTTGAATAGAAAGTGTACCATTCAGTTTTACCAGAATTAGATGTACACCGAAAGCTGTTAAAAGCAAGAATGCCTCAAATTTACCATTTTTTTTCTCGGGTGGGGGGAGATGGAGAATAGAAGATGACTTACGTGCTGATTTTGGCTGGGGTAGAGTTCATTTCCTTCCCACTCTCTGATACGGGGTTCTGTTTTGGATTTGTGGTGGACATAGGGTTGGTGATACAGGAATATTTTTGTTGTTGCTGAGCTGGACTTGCATAGAGCCAAGGCCTTTTCTGCTCCTCCTGTGGCCATGCTGGTGAGGAGGCTGGAGGTACATGGGAGGGTAAGAGGGGACACAGTTGGGACAGGTGACCCAGACTGACCCAGGGGATGTTCCGGGCCATGTGACAACAGGATATAAAGTGGGGGGAAGAAGGACGAGGGGACATTTTGGAGTGATGGAGTTTGTCTTCCCCAGTCACTGTTAGATACAATGATGGCACCCTGCTGTCGTGGAGGTGGCTGAACATCTGCCCAACCATAGGAAGCAAGGCATTAATTCCTTGTTTTGCTTTGCTTGTGTGTGTGGTTTTTGCATTCCCTATGACCTGTCTTCATCTCAACCTGTGAATTTTTACCCTTCCAATTCTCTCCCCAGTCCCACTGGTGGAGGAATGAGTGTGTGGCTGCTTAGGGGCTGGGCTGCTGGGGCTGAACTATGATGACTTGAAATCTGAGGAGTCCAAAACAACTTCTTGACAAGACTGAAATGGATTCTCTTTTGTACTTAATAGCAGAGCATTGTATTTCTCGGACTATACTTGAGTATGCAAAACTGCTCTTCAGGAGGCTTGCTGATGGGATTTACTTCAGCTCTTACGCAATCAAGTGTTGCATCTGCTTCATTCTGGAGTGTATCAGGCTTATGTGTTTCAGATACTCACGAGAAAACTACCTGTGTTCAGAGCCTGGATCCACTTACCTGAGAAGTGTGGTTTCTTCTTCCAAGACAATGGATATCAAAAGGAATATTGCAGTCAATGCGCAGTGAGGAATAATTACTCTGATAAATCATTCAGAGTACAGTGGTGGTTCTGGAAGGGGCCAGATCCATCAGTTCAGAAATGACGGTGCATTTTTGAGGTGTGAAGTAGACTGTATATTTCTTTCCCTCAAACTGAAAGGATTGCTTGCCCCCTACACTTGTGCAGGAAGTCATGCCTCCTGCTGACTGGAATTGTGGTGCAATTTTCTGTTAAACAGAACTGGAGAAAAGAAGTTTGGGCTTTTTTAGGGAGGCTTGTTTGTTTGCCTTTTTGGGGGTTTGTAACATTTTGTTTTTACAGTGGCAGACCGTGTTGGCTATTTCTTGATGGGAAGGCCTGACTTTACCTACAAAATTTCTGGGAGTGTAGACCATAAGCATTGTTGGTCTTCCACACTGCAGAGCTACTGGACAGGGGCCTTTTCTCATTTGTTTCTGATTTTCATGATCAACTTGCCCAGAGTTTTCATACCATCTTCTACTTACAGAGGGATATGTGAATCAAGATGTAAAGATGTGGGGAAGTTTTCTTTATTTTGCAAGGTGCTCTCATTCTTTAATTGATGTTTTTGGTGGGGGGGAAAGGCAAATATTATTCATATTTCTGGTAGGATACTGCTCCTGCGTACCTGCAGACGTCAGCAAAACTTTGCTGCTTTATCACATGTAAAAACTACTTCAAAGGGATATAGCCTTCATGTAGTAAGCTTAGAGATTTGTCGAGAAAACTGTGTGCTGTGAGACATTAAAGTGGTGCTAATCTTCATAAACAAATCTCCTATCCATCCTTTGTAAGTACACCACCTTGAAAGAAAGGATTTACTACTAAGCTGGAATCAATTGCTTGAGTAAGTGTCTTGATTAAGTCTTGCTGACTTAGTTGATACATTGTACTACATGTCAGAGTTGGGAGGATGAGTGAATGATTATCCCTTTAAAAGAATTAAAGTAAAAATGGCTTTTAGAATCATTATTTATTTGTGTGTATATACACACACACAAAACCCCACGTTTCTCTATTAAAAGCAGTGTGCAAGACAGAAATACAGGCTGATGGAAGAGACACATAGCTAATCCTTCAGTTGACATGTTAATTGCAACTATAAATTTCTTCTTTAAAATTGCTCTGCTGTAATCACAGTACAACACTCTTTAATTTCAGCTTAAGATAACAGTAATGTTCAGTGTTTGCTGCAATCTCTTTTAAAATCTCTGGAAGTGGATGCCAAAGGCATTTGCTACTATATTTTAAATGTGTAATTGTAGAGAAGTTAATATAGTCAAAGCACTTAAGTTTTGGTCTCTTGGCTGCAAACCTGCAAAAGATTTCCTTTGATTGAGGTGAGTAACCAATGTTTGAAGCTGTTCATGTTTGATTCTAAGGAATCCCAAGTTTTAGGAACTGACTGTGTTTTATCTCAGCCATTTATCTCCTTCTGTTCTAGGTAACTTCTGGATGCCAATTAATGGCTTAGTAGGCTCTTTTAGGTTAGGACAGTAAAGACACTGGAGTGGGAACGATGGCAAATTTGCTGGTAGAATTTGTAATTCATTCCTGTTTCATAACCAAATAGTAAGGTATCTGACTGCTGAAATTTCTGAACTGCTGTCAACAGCAATGACTAGTCATTGTTCCCTGACAGTATTCATTTTTTGAGTTTGTTCTTTAAAGAAAATGCTAAAAGGGTGTTTAGGTCGACTGAGGTGTCTTGAACATGTCTTGTGCCGTATTTTCCTTTGCATGTGTACCTGACTGGGTTTTTTCCCCCACTGGGAGCAATGTTAATCAGTCAAGCTTCCCATCTTAACTCCTGAAAAACCTGAGCACCTGAATCTCTTTTGTTAACTTGGTAAAACAATTTTTAACTAATAAATAATCCGATATTTGTAAACTGTTCCAGGAGTCTGTGAAAGACACTGGCTTTCTGAGTAGGAACTTTGAAATGAGGAGTATCCCTGTTTGAATTAGCAAAAATTCAGACTGTTAGATCTGTTGGTAAGATGTAAATTAGTGATGTAATTAAGATGCAGAAAGTCATAACCTGCTTTCAGTTTTAGAATTTACACTTTCATTGTTCTTTCATCAGAATGAGGCCAATTACAAAGCATTAGCTGAAATTTGTGCATACTTGTTTGTAGTTTCCTCACCTGTCACCATCCTTATTGCAGCACAGGAGGACTGGTTTACAAAATACTGTCCAGTTAAGAGTGTTCTTCAAGAGAGTTTTAGGTAGAGTAAGGTATTTTAAAAGTCATTACCTATGATACTTCCTCCCTTAGGAGTTGTTTGTTTCCCTTACAGGAAAAAAACACTTGAAAATCGTCAGACTCAGCAGTGGTGTTTTTCAAGTTTAGTATTAACGGTCTGTGATTTGTAGTTTATGAGCAAAGTTAGAAATAGTATCCCAGCCTCCTTTAAATAGTGGTTTTCTGAAAAAAATGGTTACAAACAGTAGTCAGTGTCACCAGCTCAAGTCAAAGACTGGTGAGAACTTACTTTTCCTCTTGTGTATTCAAGTACTGAAATATTCTGGAATCTCAGTCGGGTAACCAAATTCAAGGCTTTTCTTGAGAAGGGGTTTAATCGTAAGACTGGTGTCCCTGGACAGCAATATGCTTAAAGCCATTTAGTAGAGATTTAGGGTTTTGGAAAGGAAGCACAGTCCTCTCGATCTCTTTCACAGCTGTAAAGATAAAAACATTAAAAGATAAAAACAGCTGATCAGACTGACCCATAGGCAGAAACTGGGAATTTTATGACTGCAAACATCAGCATGCTGCAGAAATAATGTTTCAAGAACAGATATATTTGATATGGTTTGGTGTCCTTCAGACAACATTTAATACCTAGCTTATTATTCTTTATCAGACAGTATCGCACTTGTACCAGTACAGAGTATTTTCAAAAGTTCTGTTACATCAGAGATAAACACCATAGCAGCAGGATTATTCTGTGCAGTTATTCTATGCTTGAAATACATCTAGCACTTCTAAAATCTTTTATTCAGCTCTTTAGAAGTGTTACGGATGGTAGGAGCAAGAGTCCAAAAGTTCATTTGCTCTTCCAGGAAAAAGATCTTAGGTAGTGTTTAAAAATGCATTGAAGTGTTAGCATCGTTTGAGGCAAAATGTGTAGTAATTCTTATGTAACTTGATAACTTTATTTATTTTGTCATTTTTACTTTTATCTGTGCTTTGGCTAAAGTATCCTTTAGTTGGAAAAGCAAAAAACAAGTGTTTGTAAGCTCTTCTGTGTATATTTTGAGCTATGTTAATTCTGAAAAGAGCAGGTTTTTTAGCCCTAGTCTTACACAGTGTGTGGGTGTGAAGTTGGGATATTTGAGAGTCTAATCTCTGCAAGTAATGATTCTTCCTCTGTTGAGACAGTTGGCATGCATCTGGATCAATAAATTTTACTGCTTGTTTCCTTCTGCAGTAAGGAGCATCTTAAAATGGCAATGCCTACAAAATTAACCTTTGGGAGATGGAAACAAGAAATTGTGGTGGTAAGGGGTAGTGAACAGGTTGACAGTAGTGCTGTGAGCCACAGTGAAGGACTGCAGAAGATGTGTGAACGCCTCTAACTCATGAGAAGGGCTCCTGCAAGCATCTCCAACCTCAGAGCTCCTGGGGATTTGACTGGTGAGGACATAGCCCTATTAATGCACAGAATTGTTCTGTCAGTGCCATTTGGGCAAAGATGGTTCTCAGGTGGCTTCCTTTAACTTGTGTTCTCAGCATGACAGAGCTATGCTCAGTATCAGAATATGTAGGTACAGAGCTGTTTTAAATGTAAGCAGCTTGATTAAATGTAGTGGAAGGCAATTTTAATGTTCCCTTGCAGAAATTGTAGCTTGAAAAGATGAGTCTCTTGATTTTCTTTAACATCTTTATGATAAATTAAACTATTGAAACCAGCTTCAGTACTGTATCCTGCCAAGATGAGAATCTGCTGTTGTGAAGCCTTTCTAGGGAGTTGGGGGAGCCCCATATTAGACATTGCACATTGGCATCTGCTAAACCTGTAACTGGTCAGACATGAGAAATGGAAAAAGAAGTTAAATGTTGCAGTCTCTCCCCTCCTGTTTTTGCACAGGACTAATAGCAGTGGGAGGGATTAGCTGAAGAAGTTGGTGACTATTTGGAGCACACCATGTCAGGCAGTTCACAATGACAGCAATCTGCCTAAAAATCCAGCAGATCGTCCTAGATACAAACTTGCTGGTGGTCCTGCCAGTGAGTGGTGGTGGACTTGCCAGTGGTGGTCCCAGTAGTGATTCTTGAAAAGAAACAAAATTTTGTACTGCTTTGTATAGTCCAACACAGCCCAAGTATGTTGCCGTTAATTTGGGATTTAGATAAATTCACCACAAAAAAAAAAAAATACGCTGCGTGACATACAGCACCTTCAAAAACTCTTAAATAAAGCAATTTTTACTGAACTTTTTGATGCACCAGTGTATTACAGGCTGTGTGTGAAAAATCTCAGATCTTCTCTACCAAAAATACCAGTACTTTCTCATTACTAATCTATTTCTCATAAATGCAGAGGCTATTCACAGCTGGCACAAATAACTTATTGTTACGATCCAGCACTGGAGATGAAATAGTAGATTATCTGTATTTTTCAGATACTGTGACACAGCAATGCAAAGTTCTGTGTAGGAGCAGAAATTAACTGCTTCTTTTCTGAAGTCCTCTCAGTGTATGATAGAATTGTCAGCTTGTAAATGTATCTTCCTTTTCCTTTAACAGTGCAAGTGAACACCATAACCGAGTATTTTTTGGGGTTGATTACTTTGTTTTGAAAGTTGTGTTAAGACCATTTTGGATCTGAAATGCTAAATCCCCTCTTCTTTCCCCTTATGTTACACCCCCTCCAAATCCACAGTGTGTTAGTGTTTTTTACTGTTTATGAAGATCTTATCGTACATGTATTGGCTGTTCTAAAATAGTGCTAGTGCAGTTTTTTCCATTCAGTGTCTGACTTGAGTAGAAGCATTGTTTCCTCATGAACACAAGCATGAAAAATACTACGCCTGCTTGATTTACAGCTGAGACCACAGTGGTGCTTTCTTAGGAGGGCTGAACTTGGAGCCTTCTGTAGTGAAATTCTTTTGTGCCCACACTCTGTAATATCTGTTCTCAGTGGTGCTTTATTGGGCACCCACCAGCACTGATAACCAGGAATAACCTTTCAGTTATTACATTTTGCTTGTGCCTCAAAATATTTCCCTAAGAAATATTGCACAGTGTGGAGAGACGAACCATACAGAACAAAACTTTCCTGTGTTCACGGTGTGCATATCTTGGAGCTGATCTGGTAACTGATAACTGAAAATACCAGTTGTGAGCCATTATCTCCTTCCCAGAACACAACAGGCTGAGCTATGGCCTTGTTTGAGCACTACAGTAAAATGTGTAGCTGTCACATAGTGGTTGAGGTTTTGAAGTGAGCTTTGGGGGTCACCCTGTCAGTTTGTGCAGGTTTTACCAATACCTGGCCAGGCATGTTCACATGATGAAGTTTGTGATCCTTTCTTTGACTAGATACTAAGGTACTTCTCCACCTTCTTGTAAAACTTGCAGCAAACACATTACAAGCGTGTTCAAAACAAAAGCATTAACCACTTCAGTCACATTTCACTATTTTAAGACGTCAAGGTACAGATTCCTCCAGCCCTTCCTTGATCCTCCCTGACCAGTCTTCTCAGAGAACAGTTTTGTTACTTCTTTTTACAGACATGATGTGTGTTGTTGTAATAGCAGAAGATGTTATCTAATGTTGGCAAGTTCTTTTGGCCAAAGCTTGAAAATTGCTTAGATAATTTGAACATGACTCCCTTTATGTAATCGTTTAAAATAGAGTTTGTTGCAAGTATAATGTGATGGTTTTCTATGAGGAGTAAGAATGGGTTTTACATGAAGAAGTAGTAAGCAGCTACACTGTCCCATGCGTGCTTGGAGGTTTTGGTGTAGTTGTGAATGTATTTATAATTTGTCTTTTGGTTTAATGCATCTTTTTTCTCTTTGTTGTCTCCCCACTTCCAAAGGAGGTCATGAAGGGAGGCATGAATGCTTAGAATGATTTTTACATTTTATTCTGTGCTTCTAAGCTATTAGAGCAAGGTAGTAGGCAGGCTCATCCACTTCCATCATAAGCCTCAGGCTTAAGCAGGAGATGTTTCCTTAGTTCTGGTTTAGGCAGGTCAGCATTTCTGAAATGTAGCAGCATGGTAATTCTCATTTTTCAGTCCTCACTGTTCTTCTTACTGCTCTAAATGATCACTCACCACTATTGGGTTGTCTTCAGTGCCTGAATACAAATAATCATCCATCAGTAGATTGATCTGGTCAAAGGCTGTGCAGATCTCCCAAGAATTACAGCCATTTGTTCTATCCAGGAAAGCTGCAAGTTCAGCATACTGGGTTAACTCCTGGTTATGTTTCTATTTGTCCTCTGTTTAGTATATATAACACAGCATATAATATATATACTCAAAACATGCGTGCAAGAATACATATGTAATGTACATACATATATACACACACATGTACATATATATATGTATGTATGTATTTTTATATATATGTGTGTATAGTTTTGGGTTTGGTTTGGTTTGGGTTTTTTTTTTAATCCTTTCTGGAGACAATAAAATGTACTCGTTAAGAGAGTTAACTATTAAAGGTTGTGATCTGGAAACTGATCATGATTCTGCTTAAGAGTGGAAGACTTGTGCTTTACAGGATCACCAGATGTGTTGCAGGTATATCTGTTTCTCTGAGAATTTCATAATTCAGCATCAGTGAGAGAAGCACTGACGTGAATCTGTGCTATTGGCCTTTGGATAAGGTTGACATAATCGGATTTTTTTAAAATCTGGTTTGTATGTTTACTGCTGATTATAAGAGGATATGGATGACATCCTTCATAATTGACAGGTTTAGAAATATTTCTTCTGGACTTTGTGTTGAGGCTGTATTTGGTATTAATGTATCAAGAGTAGAAAGAATTTAGTAAAATACCTCACCCTTACCTTTCTTAGTCTTTATCTGCATATACTTGAAAGCGTTATTTGTGTCCACTCTGCTTTGTGTCTTACTTAGCAAATGTGGGGTTTGCCCTTTACCTTATTTGGATTGAACCTGTAATTGTTTAAATGTTTTCTAAGCCCTCTAGGATGCAGGGTGCTTCACAATATACTGCTTGAGCTGGATTGTTGAATGGTGTTCAGGGTCTTTCTAGTGTATCCATTCTTAATACTTGTTGCCTTGGATAAACTAACATACCTTGCCTAGAGTGCTTCTTGCTTTCTTGCATCAAGTGTAGGAAATATTTGCGTTTAAATGTCCAGGTGTTTGCCTGGCTTGGCAAAACAAAACTGCCTTTTAAGCAAGAACATATGTATGTATGTATATGCATATATTTTCAATTTATATTTAAATTTGAGATTTTCTGCATTTTCGAAGTTGAGAGTTGAATTGTAAATAAAAGACATAATTTGGCCTTTGTCCATGGGACTGATGTTTTCTCCATCTATCATCTTTCTCATTTAAATGGGGAAAAGTGTTTGGAAAGAGCCTTCTTTTCCATCCTTTTTCCTGAAAGGCCAGTCTCCCATCCTTCTTTCTGGCAGCATCACCTTACAAAGAGTAGTAGAATAGTTTACTGGGAAATGAATAATTTATTTCCTGAAAAATTGATCAAATGACACCTAAGTTTGAACTACGGGAAATGCTGTAGGAGTGACCGGTAACTTGTGGTAGAACGGTGTGTGCTTTCAGATTAAGAAGTAAAATTTCTTGTGCGTTTGAAATCTTCCAGCTGTTTTTCTATGGACCAGGTGTTTGATGTTTTTAGGAATCTAGAACTGATTCTTGAAAATACATACCACAATGGCTGCTAACAGTTTGCTCTTGTAGGTTTGTTTTACGTTCCTTGAAATCCGAGATGTGCGTTGTGCAAGGGACATAAAGGAGCAGCTCAAAACTTCTGCTATGTCATTCTTTTAATTTTTCTGTTTACACAAGATGGGGTTTTTTTACAACCTAAGTTTCACATGCCTACTCTGCTCTGTCAGCCACACTAAACAGAAACTTTATGTTTTCCTAGGAGCCCTTTGAGGATGGCTATGCAAATGGTGAGGAAGGCACACCAGCTGGGGATGCAGCTGCCGCTTACACACCTGACAGCAAAGGGGTGGTCAAGTTCGGCTGGATAAAAGGTGTACTGGTGAGTTCGATACATGGTTCTTCAGTTTCTTGCAGATGCTGATCTATTCTTACAGATCTTTTTAACTACTTTCTTTTTTTGACAGGCTTGGTGATACTGTAGTGTAAAGATTCTTTGTCCCAGAGGTGTAATAAATTCCATAATTTTTGGAAGGGTTGCTCCTGCTTTTACTGAACTTTAAGAGAATAAATGCTTCAGAACTTTAGGTTCTTAAGGGTTTATGGTTTCCTAGCACAGGTTTTAGAGGTTTTAAGTTTCATTATCTCCAAAAAGGAAAAAGGTTATGTAGAAGAAAAACTACATACTTCGCTTCCTTGGTTTGGAGAGGTCCTTCTCTCCCTTTATTTAGTAAGATTGGTATCTTACTCTTCAGGAAAGAGAGAAATTCAAGATCTATTTTTAGTCTCCAGTGTAAATTCTGTGCAATGTAAACTATTTTTATTGAGATTTAAGATTTTTAAATACAAGGATTAAAAAAATGCCCGCCTCTCCATCCTGTTATTGTGCAGCTCTGTTGTAAGATACAGAAGTTGTAGAAATGGAAAGTTGCATCAGTTGTTATTTTAAAAGGAATGAATTATTTAGTAGGGTATTGCTTTAGTGCATTTTTTTTTTGAGAGAGAGATTTATGGGAGGTACAGACTGGGGTTGTACACCTCACAGTCATAAACCTGCATCTTGTTTTAAGTCATGAATTCTGTAGTATGAGTTTTGGTTCATAGCAGTTAGGGTCTAAATTATTATTGTTTGGTCGAGACTTACTGCAAGTGTCAGATATTGAAGTAATCTTAACTTCGTGTTTAAGGTAGTAATTTTAAAATCATATTTATGTTCCTTTTTAAAATCAAACTCAAACTTTTGTAAAAACAACCTATTCATGTGAAATAATTTGAAAAGTGATGAGGAAAGACAGCAATATAATTTCTAGAACATTAAAAATGGAAATGAAGAATTAGTGAAAATGACTGCAGTTGCATGAACTAATCTATGTAAAATTTCTGTTTTATCCTAGGTACGATGTATGTTAAACATTTGGGGTGTGATGCTCTTCATCAGACTATCATGGATTGTAGGACAAGCTGGGATAGGTATGGTACTAATGCTGTGATTTTATATCAGTGACTTTCAAATGAGATCCACAAGAGGTGTTAATTCTGAGTTTACTTCAAACAGGAGCAGGAAGTTACCTTAATATTGCCAATTTTTATGGTAATTTATCCTTATCAAGAACTTAAAGCAGTTACTTAGACTTCTTCGTCTAGGTATAAGGGCAGTATTTTGAAATTGACATTTGTAAGTCTTGAGTGAACTGCAGAAATAAGCTTTTGATCTCTGACTATTAAAATCTCCATACAGGCTGTGTAATACATAAGCAATTTTTTTCAAAGGCTCAGCTTAGTATTGGACTGTAGAAAATCTCTGATCTGCAAAATGCCTGTGTTTCCTTGAATCTCTAGAACATAGGTCTTATCTTGCTGATTTAAGAGAGCCTTTACCGAGTTTTATTTTTATCCTGGAAATTCCTCTGTGCAAAAGGGGAAAGAAGAAGCCTTTTGCCTGAATGTGTGGGACCACACCCAGTGAATTTGTGTTGCATTTGCAAGACTGAGTATTTAAATGAAGTTAAGTTGAAGGTTTGTACCCTTTAATACCACTGCGCTTACGCTGTTTTTCACCTCTTTTTCCAAAAGGTCTGTCTGTCTTGGTTATTGGAATGGCTACTGTTGTGACAACTATTACAGGACTGTCTACTTCAGCAATAGCCACAAACGGGTTTGTAAGAGGAGGTAATGCTATTTTCATGCTGTGTTTAAAGCTTTCCTCACTCTGGAGTGCACACTTTAATATCGCTGTGGATGAGAAGCCTTCCTTGTGTTCTGTATGTGATTAAATAGTCATGTAACTAACAAAAAGTCAATAGGTAGCCTACTGATTAGATTTGAACTAGTGCCTTGCTTTTGTGCTGTGAAAGAAACTTTATCTGTTGTAAATTTTTGGAATAGAAACATTTTTAATGATAGTTTTCCAGGAATGAATAGGTCTTAATATTCTCCTGCATTGCACTGGTTGATTAAGAGGGTGCTTGTGTGTGTTCGTGTCTTGAAATAAACCTTCACACAAGTAACTCTCCAAACTCTCAGTTAGCTCCAGCTTTCCTGAGGGTGATGGTTTTTATTCTCTTCTGTGGTTTATCTGCTGTTGTCAGCTATTTTTGGAAGTGGTTGGTGGCTCTGACATAATCAAACTACTCCATGACATTACAAGACTGCTACTAGTAAAAAATGGGTTAAATTAAAGTAGCAACTTACAAAACTATCTTCATTAAGATTAAGAATGAAAAGCCTCACTATCACAAAGTACACAGACCTAATGGGAAAGATCAGCTAGGAGTGTTAGCATTATCTCAAGCTGAGTTTCTAAATGCCCTTTCATTTTTTCAATTACAGTATGTATATCAGGTTTTTCCATTTGTATGGGAGCCTTTTTTAAGTCACTCTTGAAAAACAGTACTTCATTGGAAAAGCTGAAGCGCTGAATGGGAAGAACTGTGAAATAAAATCACAGTTGTTCCTATGAAAATGTTATATTATGATAAGATCGGGGTTTTTTGTTTTTTCTTTTTTTAATGTTACAGAAGACATACAGAGTATGGCCAGGTGGGTACATACATATGATATAGTGAAATTAAGGATTTTCTGTTGCAGATTTTTAAGATGCACTCAATTACTTCAGACTGCAGCTGGAGGATTTTGTTGCTTCTAGAAAGCTTAGCCTTGAATTTGAGGAATATGCCTTTGCTACATTTTCTAAACTTTATTTTTTTGTGATACTGCAGATACTCAGACTTCCATTTGTCGTGGGATTTGAGATGCTGTTTTTGTCAAGCTCAAAAGTACAAAGAGTATCAAGCTCAAAAGTACAGAGAGTAGGCCCTTGAGAATCCTGTTGGAGGGCTGAAAATTCCTTTAACAACAGAGCTTTTTAGAAACAGGTCTTGGAGGTTTGGAACTTCAGTGAGTTTACTGCAGACTGCTTTGCCAGTTTCTTGATCTTGACTGCACAAGTGCTTTGAGCAGTTTGAAGTGAAAAGCCCAGTAATACAGCCACTTGTGCTTTACAGTTTGTTTTTTAACCATAGAACTGGTTGCGTACCTGAATAATGTAGTGTGGTGCATGAGTCATGGTTATTTCCTCACTGGTCTCTTTTCCTAAGAACTTGAAATAAATTCCTGAAATTTCAGCGTATCCGTCCCTAAAATATTGAGTTTACGGTTATTTTCTAATAGAGTGAATAGAGGATGAGTAGGTTCTGGCTCATGTAAATGTTATATTGCTGATGACTGTTTTAGGCTCTATCATGTAGAGGACTTTTTTGTCTTTTGTGGTTTTTTTTCTTTCAGGAGGAGCATATTACTTAATTTCCAGAAGTCTGGGGCCAGAGTTTGGTGGTGCCATAGGTCTGATCTTTGCATTTGCCAATGCTGTGGCAGTAGCAATGTATGTTGTTGGCTTTGCAGAGACGGTTGTGGAGCTACTCAAGGTACGTGGATGGCCTTGCTTATACCGATTATACTTTAAAGTTTGAGCCGCCATCTAATCATAAAATGGTGTTGTTTGGAAGAGACATTTAAAGGTCACATAGTCCAACCCCCATGCAAGTAGAATCACAGAATGGTTTGAGTTGGAAGGGACCCTAAAGCCCATGCACTGCCACCCCTGCCATGGGCAGGGACACCTCCCACTGTCCCAGGCTGCTCCAAGGTCCAGTGTCCAACCTGGCCTTGGACACTGCCAGGGATCCAGGGGCAGCCACAGCTTCTCTGGGAACCTGTGCCAGGACCTCACTATCTTCACTGTAACTAATTTCTTCCTTACATCTAGTCTAAATCTGCCCTCTTTTAGTTTAAACTGTTATTTTTTGTCCAATAACCCCAAGTCCTATCCAAAACTGTGTCTCCATCTTTCTTGTAAGCCTCCTATAAATATTAAATGGTCACAGTAAGGTCTCCCTGGAGTTCTCTTTTCTCCAGGCTGAGCAACCCTGATCATTTCCATTTAGAAGTTTCATTAATTTAAAAACAAGGCAAAACCCAAATTACTTGTGTCCTTAAAGGGAATTTACTGTTAGTAAATCCGTGGTGTACAGGTTAACTACTAACAAAATGGTTATTACTAATGAAATGCAGTTCTTTGGTCGGGAAGGTATTTACCTGATGAAATACATGACTGTGTATTTTTTGTTTGTTTTGTTAGGAAAATGGAACGTTGATGATTGATGAAATGAACGATATCAGAATCATAGGAGCTATTACTGTGGTTATACTGCTTGGTATTTCCATTGCAGGAATGGAGTGGGAAGCGAAAGTAAGAAACTCACATCTTTTATTTTCTTCTCTGCTTCATAATTTTGATCCCATATTTGTACCCTAGCTGTCTGATTTATTTTTAGTATATTTAGTGTATTCAGTACTGCATGGTGGTTTGTTAGAAGTCAATTGATTTTTATGCAGTAGCTTTTGGTCTGGCATTAGCTTGTGCAGGTCTGAAGAACATTTCAGATCTTAAACCACTTCCCCTCACTGGAAGCTTAAGCATCTATGACAACATAAACTCCAGCATAACCTACTCTTCATGACAAATAAGTTGCTCTTAATTGTCAGATATGCTAATGATATTTCCCTCTTCTGGGCAATTACAGCACAGGAGAAGGTAAAAACTTTAGCATGGGACTTTTCCTGTACTATGAACTTTAGGCGAGTTCTGTGGGTTAAAAATACTGGGCTGGTGCCAAAGCCAATCTAGAGCTGTGTAGTTTCTGCTGGCTCAAACCCAGTATCCTTCCCTTCTCTTCCATTCACTTCAGGTTTGGTTTCCACTTGGAAACAGCCCCAAACAGTGTGATGCATTCAGTAGACCCGGCTTGGAGAAGGGTTTTTGAATGTTGGTGGTGATGAACGTGTAGGAGGGCAAACCTCCTTCCCTTGTCTTGTTGTGGCTGCACAGTCTTAGGTCATCTCTGACTGAAGAGATCTCCGAGTACCTTAATAGAGAGGCTGCCTTACCAGTTTTCTGTTTAGCATTACCATAACTTGGTCTCCATCCTGTACCTGGGATGATATTTTTCTGAATATCTATCCATAATGTGCTCAAAAGAAAAAAATGGAGAAGAGCCTCTTACTGGGGCTTCCTTCCCAACTGATGTTTATTTCACAATAGCTCCTATTTTCTGCTCTGAGAGGCACCTGAAGGAACCTCTTTGTGAAGTGTTTTAATGATGCTCCTGCATCAAGAAGATGATGGTAATTGTAATCAAAATGAGATAAGGTTTTTAATTGTTGCTTCCAAGAAAACAGGGATCCTAGAAGAAGTGAGTGAAGATCAAGTGCATTACTTTGATCTACTATCGGGAGAAAAGAAACTTAGAGAAATTGACTCTGGCATGTATTTTACATTGAATGTCAGTAAAAACTGTTTACCTTTCCCAAGTAGCCCTTCGCTGTCAGTGAAGGTGAATTTGTGATGGTGTCTTTATGCACCCAACCTCAAACACTACTGACTGCCGTATTCTGAACTGTTGAGTTTTTCCTTTGAAAAAATTGTTTGTTATTAACTCTCTGCCACTGCCACTTGAAGTCACAAGAAACCTAGATTTTGCTGTGTAGCATGAGCAATTATATAACAACAATTTGCATGGAAATACCCCTTTTTAATGTTCCCACATCAAACATGAAATGTGGTATCACTGCAGTGTCATGTTTTTTAGGGATAGCTTTCAAAGATTCTGTGCTCAGTGCAAAAGTCAAGACTTGGCTTGATTTCTCTGTTACGGAAAGAGGCAAGTGGGAGCAATGATGGGCAACTGAACCTGTCAAACAAGCATTTCATGTGGGCTAACATACCACTCAGCATAGCAAAGCACTAATGTTTCCATCTTGAGTTGTGGTTCTCCTGTTTCTTAGGCATGTCTTAGAGAGTGCCTTGGAAAATGGAGCAGGGGAATCTGTAATAACACCTTTGAAATAGATCAAAAAGTGAAGAGAGACTGGGTTTGATTCCAGGGAAGTTTGCTTTAAAAAACTTTTCATAGTTTGTGTTTTTTACTCTGTGTTGAGGTCTTAGAAGCCCATTCTTTCAGACTTTGGAATTTAAGTAAGATACTCAGCAAACATCCCTAGCTTCAGGTTGTTTATGCCTAGCTTAGTTACTGGAAAACTCCACTTTCGGCAGTTGCCCTGTGATAACTTCATGTTGAATTCTCTGGTCTTCCTGAAGACTTCTGTAAGCCCCCAGCTGTATCTGTACACCTTTCACCTATTCTTTGACGCTTTACAAACATTTAAAGGCGGTGCACAAACTGTTTTCTTGAGGTGGACTCCGAAATCTGCTCCAGGCTGTTACGCTCTGTTTATCACTTTCCTACCCTGTTTGAGAGGCTCTGTGAACTGAAAACTTTGTTTTGTGGGCATCAACAATGCCACAGTGCTATTGCACATTAATTCCTCATCCTAGGCCTGAAAAAACTTTAATAGCTTCCCCCAAGCTACTGGCATTCCTTTCTAATGAATCAAATAACCCAGAAGATAGCAATAATGTGATTGCTTATTTAAATGGAAGACCTGAACCATCTCTGCAATGCCTAAGATGTGTCTTTACTGACACTTGTGAGGCTTGGGTGATTTAAAGTACTTCTTGTTCCAGTTGTAGGGCTTATGATAGTTCTATGGGAAAGTGACTAAAAATCTAGGTTGTAATAAAAAGTCTCAAAACTAGGAATTAATAAGTAATTGTTGTAGTGCAATTTAATTTCATAAGTGAGGGTTGAGACCATGAGAATGTAGCAGAATAGACCAGTTCATTCCATAAAATAGGAAACAAAAAGGGGGGGTGAATTAAGAAACGGTGTCCTAAGAGCTTATTTTTACCTGTGATTTATCCTCCGACTCTGTTAGGTTAATAAATCACTTTGCAACTTTAAGTTTTGCCTCCTGTTTGCCCTTTTCCTCTGTGCATCCTCCCACCAATGGCTTATGTCAACACATGAGATTCCGGTGTGTTTGTGTTAGTTTTTTTCTCTCCTCTGCATAGTTGCTGCAGGAGAGAGCATAGAGAGCAGACACTGTAGGTGCCAGGGTCAAACCTTGACAATGGTTGATAAGGCAATAGTAGCATTTGTGTTGCTTTTTTAGTTATTTTCCTGTGAATTTCGTGAATCTGCTCAAATTCATTCCTTCTGGAAGGCTTATATCTAGAGAAAATAGTTCTTTTAAGCATTTTGGCTTTAGAAGTATAACTTCGAGGTGTTTGGTAATAATAAATTTTAAAATTAGGCATTAAACTGGGAAATTATTCCTATTTCTTTATTAAAAATCTTACTACAGGTTTTCTCCAGCTTTCCTCATTTATTTGTGGAAAGCATGCTGAGAAGGCTAAGCTGAATTTGGAATCAAGTAAACATTTACAGCACAAGATTTGATACTGTGAAAAGAACAAATTCTCTTATCTGACAGCAATCATTGTGTTTCAGGCACAGATAGTCCTCCTGGTGATCCTCATACTTGCTATTGGAGACTTTGTTATAGGAACATTTATTCCTCTGGATAGCAAGAAGCCCAAAGGGTTCTTTGGTTATAAAGGTATGTTGGAACAGTTTACACTATGGTAAACAAAACCTGTTTTTGCAAAATAGGCTTTTATAGTTAAACATCTAATATATCTTATGGTCCTATTTGACTATAGAGATTCTTTTTTTCTTAATTTTTTCAAACTTCTGTGGTTTTGTCCCTTAAAGCTATGGGGCCAAAACTTGATCCTGCCTGCTTAATATTGAATATATTAAATTTTTAAAAAGCTGGATGAAACTGTAAGTATTTGTACTACTTTTAAATCTGCTTAAGTTTACTGTGTCGACTTTTGAGTTGAAGTGATGGGATTAAATGTTCTACACTTAATTTTAACAAGGTGCTGTGACTGTCAGCTTTTTTATTGGTCTAATACTGGCTGGAATGGGTTAATAATTCAGCTGCTGCATGAATATTGATAGACTTAAATCTTCTCCTGCAGCCGAAATATTCATGGAGAATTTTGGACCGGATTTCCGACAAGATGAAACTTTCTTTTCTGTGTTTGCTATTTTCTTCCCTGCTGCAACTGGCATACTTGCTGGTGCAAATATCTCGGGGGACCTTGCGGTAAGTAGTGATTTAAAAAGATTCTTCACGACCACTCAAGTGTACGTTGATCTCTGTCATCACTGTCCACTGACATTTTTCTTTCAGGATCCTCAGTCAGCCATACCTAAAGGAACGCTGTTGGCCATCTTAATCACTACATTGGTTTACGTAGGAATTGCAGTATCTGTAGGTAAATAGAGAATGTTTTTAACTTTATCCTTTCACGTTCATTCTGAGGATGTGTTCTGATATGGTTTTATGTAATTTGTTATGTAAAGTCATTATGTAATTGACTTTACTGCATGGGAAGGTAATAGCCAAAGGTTTCTGGTTTTTACTGATGGGAGATTCTGTTTTCAGCTGATTTTATAATTCCCTGAAATGACTGATACTTTTCTAAGAAATGTGACTGCTTCAGACTAAAGATGACAAAAGACTTCTATGGGGTGTTTCCTCATTTGCTGCAGTTATTTATGTTGAAGGATTTACAATTTAGCAGTGGGATAATCCCTGGATTAGGAAAGCATGTTTTCAGGAAATACTGACTGAACAAACACCTGTATTGTTTTGAGGATTATGGTAACGAGCCACTTACCTGCAGCGAACTGTGGGATGATCAGACAGCACTGTGGTGAGGATGCTTGGGCAGTAATTCCCCAGTTGAGGGAGGAGACCAGGAAAGGCCTTCAGCCCACTTTTGGAAGTGTCATGTTCTTGTATAAAGAGGAGAAATGATCACAGACTGATCTGAATCTTCTCTTCGCAGTTTTTCTCACCCCACAGTGGTTTGAGATCCTCTGTAGAAGTCTCCCTGGGGCTGATACCAGTTTTGCTCTAGAACACCGGTGGTTAACCACGTTTTTCCCACCCATAAAATAATTCTAGCAACCTTAAGATTGCAGGATTATAATTGTACCTTGCTTATTTCTTGCCTGTGATTTGAAATGCTTTTTACTCACGTCACATAAACGAGTTTCTGACAGTAATAATAATTTTTCTTGTATGAAAGACCTGTTTTTATAATAGCTGTGGTGCCTTTTGAATGAAATTCTCATTTATGAGAGTACCATTGATCTTACCACTAATGATACTTCCTTTCTAAAGATACCAATCTTGCTAGTCTGCCTCTGTTGGCTAACGTGGGAGTGTAGCTCTGCCAAATATTTCTCTGTGGTGATTGTGCCTTCTGCAGCATAATGAGCTACACTTATTTCCTAATTAGATCGACTGCACAGACCTCTTGCTACCACATTTGAATCCTTTGGAACCTCAACCCACGCAAGACTAAAATTATTGTTAATACTCAACTTGTTAATGGAATACTTTGATCGGCTTCCAAACATGAAAAATGCGACATAAAAATTGACAAAAGAAGCAGTTTGCAAAACCAACTGGACGTGAAATTGTTTGCTTCATCAGAAATGTTCTGCCTTGTACTGACTTACACTCTGAATTCTGCTAGTTAGAAAAAGGCAGCAGGAGTCAGAGATTGAGTGAAATTTAGCTCCTTTTGAGGCATTGGATTAGGAACATTATGCAATACAAATACTTTTATTCCTTTCCCATGGTAGTGGTAAGCAAGTAAAAGGTTTGAAGAGGCTTATAAATGTTGCAGAGTATTCTTATCTGAAGAGGAAGATGATGATCTAAAATCACTATTTTTATGGTCTGTAGTAAGTAAGAAGTGAGTAGAATGCGAGTAGAAAAGACTTAAGAAAGGAAAATTGCCTCATCCTGCTGCTAGAGCTTGGCAGCTATTTCAAAAACTGAGAAGAAGGCGTGTAGTTTCATATTTTAGCAAAGGACTAATGCAGACGTGCTGGTGTCACCAGGGCGCAGATTTCACAAACAAATCTGCATCAAAAATCATGAAAGATACAATTCAAAGAGCAACATGCATTGCTTTAAAAACAAGGGAAGCTCTAAGAAAAAATACCAAAGTTCTCAGTAACGTTAAGACCTGCTTCCTGTAGTTATGAAAGTAAAACTACATAACAAAAACCTAACTGTGGGTGCTTACAGCACTGGTAAAGTTAAACACTCTGAACTGCAGTCTGAAGGGCTGGAGTACCTCTGGAATTCAGAAATAGTTAAGGAGATAACTTGATAGAAATGGCTGTGAGCCTTCTCATGCTTAAAGCATGGCAAAGCTGTATTTGTCTTTGGCAGGAACATGCTTATAAATTCCTGTGAAAAGATGAAATCCTGTTGTTACAGGAAGACCTAGAGATTTTTAGGGGAAATGCTGCCAGAATCATATAAATAAATGAAACTTTCCTGAATGAGTGTTACTGAAAGTGTCCAGACTGTTACTTATATCTAAGTGTCTTCTGAGAACAGAGCCTGCCCAGCTGGCTTCTGATCCACATTCTCTCACAGTCAGGCTCGCATTAGGTTCCTTCCTCCTGTCATGTCCCTTTCTGTCATGCTTTGATTCCGTGTGTTAAAGTCCTGCCCATGAGCTGGATCTCAACTTTGGCAAAAATGAGGAAGAGGAGGGCTGTGATAGTGCACTGTAGGTATTCAATGAGTTGTTCAGCATAATGGGCCTGCTGCTGCAGTCTTCCACCAACAAAATGTTATTTACAAATAGTTCAGCTGAGAAGTGTGTTGTCACATCCATTATACAGCTTGAGTGGCTGGGACAAATACTTGGGTAGTGCAGATGGAGAAATATTTTCCTCTTACAGAGCTTTTAATCCCATTTAAACCAGAAAACAACAAAAAAACCCAGCCCCTCCACATACTCACAAGAAAAACACGAGACAGGCAATCAATAAAGGAAATCCTTGCTGTAATTAAACCAATTGGGCCTAATAAGTAACTAAAAAAAGAAATGAGGAGTGGAAGAATTAAATATTGTCCACCTACTGGGACCAGGTGTTGCTGTGGGCTGTTAATGAAGTTCTGATGGCTCAGAAAAATCTAAATACAGCATAGGTAATTAGGAATTCATTTCCCCAATGGAAGAGAGACAACTTGCGTAGATGCCTAGGAGTATCGCTGAATAAACTTAAACTTGCAGCAGATCTCTGCCTTCTTCCTTACTTTGCAAGTAATTAATTTAGGTCCTTTGGCTGTTACAGGGTTCTGTTGCAAGGCACTTCTTGTCATTCCAGTTCCTAAAAGATTAAAGTAAGGGAACTTTATTAACTTTGTGGACTTTTCTCTTGCCCACTCCCTGTTTAATTCCAGTTCCTGAAAGTATTTCCTGGTGTTCAGACTGTTTGATTACCTCTACTATTAGACCACAGAATGTTAAATAATAGTCTGATATACTTTTTTGTCATATATGAGACAAAAAACCCTTGAAATTGAAGACTTAATGGCCTTTTAATACTCTTCAGTTTTTCTTAGTACTTGAAGGCTGAAATGCTGTTTCTCCAGCATTTTCTTCACCAGAAAAATTACAAATAATCGCAGATGAGCTGAAGAGAGTAGTTAAGGTGACAATTATAAAAAAATGTGGAAGAAATGGTGCTGTGTGTCTGTTTTTCACCAAGAAAGCAGCTCAAAAATAGCATGGTCACATAGGAGGTGATTTAAACATTGGGAAATAGCTTGCAGCAGGCTTTCATGACAAACAGTTTAATTTTTTTAAAAATACTGACTGGAAAAGAAACAACTGCAACAGAATGCGTACCTGTCTACAAACATCTTGACATGCAAGGCAAATCTGCACTCGTCTAGGAAAATTGACCAAAAGAGAAAGTTTAATGTCATAAAACCATAAAATGGCTTGGGTTGGAAGGGACCTCGAAGATCATCCAGTTCCCATTTCTGCCTTGGGACACCTTCCACTGTCCCAGGCTGCTCCAAGCCCCAATGTCCAGCCTGGCTTTGGACACTGCCAGGGATCCAGGGGAGCCACAGCTGCTCTGGGCACCTGGGCCAGTCCTGTCAAATCCAGGGGTGTTGCATAATGCTAACTTCAGTTCAGGAGCTGTGTGGAAACTCATACTTCAGAGAAATAATATATTAGGCTAAAATGAATAGTATATTAAGCTAGAATTGTGCTCTTAAACTTCTACTAGTCTACCTACATTGTTTTCCTCTGTGCTAAAATTTTCTATTTCTTACTACACTCAGACGTATTAAAAATCTAAAAATTGTTTCAGTCAAGGGAGCAGTTGGTTTGATTTTACTTGTTCTTCGTAGTGAAGATAGGCTTAGTACTGTGTTAAAAAATTAAATGCTGTGTTTTAATGTTGCTCTGAGATTATGCTTACATAGAAAGGAATTAACACATGTCCTTAAGTTCTGGTTCAGTTTGTTAATGCTTTTTTTTATTGTTGTGTCCATTGTAGGCTCCTGTGTAGTTCGAGATGCGACAGGGAACGTTAATGACACCATTGTCAATGAGCTGACAAATTGCACTGCTGCAGCCTGCAAACTAAACTATAATTTCTCATCCTGTCAGTCTCCATCAGGGTGTCACTATGGGCTGATGAACAATTTCCAGGTATAAAACTTTTCTCCTTAGTCTGAATATTGAGGTCTGTGTTTGGGGGTTTTTTTGGGTGGGTTTTTTTTGGTTTTGTTTTTTTGGGGGGTTTTTTTTTTGTTTGTTTTGGGTTTTTTTTGTTGTTGTTTTGGTTTGGTTTTTTGTTTTGTTTTTTTTGGGTGGGTTTTTTGGTGGGTGGTTTTTTGTTTGTTTTTTGTTTTGTTTGTGTTTTTTTGTTTTTGTTGTTGTTTTGGGGGTTTTTTTGTTTGTTTTGGGGGGATTTGTTTGTCTGTTTTTTCCTTGGATTTGTTGGTTTGGGGTTTTGTAATTGCATATTAGGAAATGTCATAGGCTAAATATGCTTATCTTCATAAATACAAGTTTTATCTGGAATAGGTAATGGTACACCCTAGCTGGTTTGCAGGAGAATGTATGCATGTTGAAAACTCATAGGTGTTTATACACACGTGGTATAAATATTTACTCTTTTTCTGAGTAAACTGCATAAGTTAGGTGGTGCTGCTGCAGCTTTCTTTAGATATCTGAATGTCATCATTCACTGGTGGGGATAGATGTACTTATTTTTCAATAGTGAGGCAGATTAATCATAGGTAGCCTCTGTCAGTAATTTGCTTGCAAAGTTTTTTTTAGAGAGTCAGAATTGCTCTTGTGGGATTGATAAATTTGCAAGACCTGATGACTTTCTTCGTTCGTTTTAAGCTCAAAAGAACTGATGTATCTTCAGAAGTACAGCTGTGAATAGCCTGTATCTGGTTTCCTCTGCTTGTGTCTTTTTCTTTAAGTCATAACTTTTGTAAGGTTGGTGACCATAAACGCTACCTGTGCTTCTTGTACATACTTGTGTCTCCCAAGTTACTCTTGTTTCTGTGGAAAAATGAGTCAGTGGCAATTAGGAAAATTCACTTTTGAGGCCAGAGGGAGCACAGAGAATGCAGTGCCCCTTACACCGTCCTGCTTTGTTGGGGTTTTGAAAACCTCTGTGAAATTTCCTTTTGCTAGTAAGCAATGGGACTCTCCCTGCTGGTTTTTTTTTCTCACCCTCACAGCTTTTGCATGTATCTCTGAGTAAAGTCTGATTCCGTGTCCTCAGAAGATATCAGAAGGAAATTGCGTGAGACACTGTTTATCTAAGAAGAAACTTGTGCATTTCATAACTGAACTGCTCTTGGTGTTGTATCTCTCAATGTTAGCTGTAAAGAGAGATTTTTTTTTCACATACAGGGCCTGGTGTAGGCAGGGGTGCTCCATGTGCACCTTTCATGCTCAAACATACATCTCTTTTCTGTATGGTAAATAACTGCCAACAAATACCACACAAACTGAAATTAATCCCTAATGTGAGGGAATATCGTTGTTTATCTCTTAAGCTTGTAAACAGGCAGGTTCTGGGTCAGAAAGGGCCAGTTTTGTGTGCACAGCTTAACGACTTTATCGCTTCAGGATGCTTTGTGCTGCACTCAGTTCTTCTGGCAACGAATTGATCTGAAGTTCCTCCTGGGGCAGCTCAGGGTTTGGGTGTGTTTGGGCAGCAAGTGAATGACTTGTGGAGAAGTCTTAGATGATAAACTTAAAATGAGGACAGCTGGTGAGACAAGCTTAATCAGACTTGGCTAAAAAGACAACCTTTAGTTTCTGTTAGAGTCAGTGAAGGTGAATTACAGGTCCTCACAGGCTTCAGATATTTCTGTTCGGTGTCAGTGATTATTATTTTGTGCCCAGGCTGTCACCTGGTAGGAGAGTAACTTCAAAAATTTTTTCTGGGCTCTATAGCTTCAGCCTAGAACTTCCCAGGAAAAGGAGAAATAAAATGCAGATTTTTTTCAGCTTTGGATGAAAAAAGTAAAAGTAGTATGAAACTCAGTTGTTTTAATACAACATTTTTTTTTTGCTCTACACTGCTGGACCAAGGAGCTAAATAGTCAAAATGCAGTATTTCATGATCCCAGATACTTGGAATTCAAGTACTGCCTTAAGTGTAAATGCTAGGCAAACACAAGGCCCTTATCATCAGGAACTGTATGTCTGTGTCACCACACCAGTGGTTACAGGGCTGCCCTGCCCTTACCATTCTGCATGATCTTTCAGGGGTGAAAATTTCAATGCTGTGGGTCGCTGCCCTTGTGGGCTCCTTGGTTCCTGGTCAGGAGGTTTGGATTGTGTTGGGACTGGGAGGGAGGGGTGTTTTAACACCATGGTACACTGGTTTTGCTTCATCTGGTTCCTCTGTATTCTTCCAGCTTAGAGAAGCTTCCTAATGCCTCTTAAAGCATAACTTGCTTGTTTTTAAAATGCCGAATATTAACTGCATACCGTTTTCTGGAATATCTCTCAAATTTATAGAACAGTGCAATACTCAAAAATAGAGAGTGTAAACAATAGGAGGCATTGGACAGAACCTAGAAAGAGAATGTAAAATGTGAGTAGATTGCACGTGTAAATGGTAAGTTGAGGCAAGTGTAGTAAAGTGGAAGGCATCAAAATAAAAATGTTATACATTGGATGGGAAGAAAAGTGATGGAGACTTGTACGCAGATTCTGTCTATAACCAGGGAAGAATGATTAAGCCATCCTTGCAGGGAAGAAAATTTGCATATTGCTTCTGTAAAAATTATTCTGTACTTGTTTATTATGTTGCTGTAGCAAAAGTTTCTTTCTACAATAATAGTCAGTAAAGTATTTACACCCTTAAGTTCTCTTCTATAACATAATGTATGGCTATTATAAATTGCCATTTAAAACTGTAACTTTTCCTGTTGCTTATAAAATTAAACCGGGGCAAAGGAGGGATAGCTTAATAGACGTGTTGTTAGTTTTATTCATCTATGATTATAGGCCTGGTATGCCTTTTTTTGTACTCAACTACAAGTGGGCTTCAGGAAATCTCTCCTTCTTTCATTACACTTCTCTGAGAGCTAATTTACTCTCATATTTTGCAACCTCCATTTATTACATTTCTCTTTTTAAGCAAGGCGTGCTTTGAGCTCACCAGTGAAATCGGATGTAGAGCACAGATTCAGCTGACCAAGAAGCACAGCAGTCTTTGTCAGTCTGGAGAAATCTACTGAATTTTACCCTAGGGATGTGAAGAAAACTTCTTCAGTCACCTATGCATGGTGTCTGAGAACATGTCTGACTAGTCACATTTATTTAGACTGCAAGGTTTTACAATTTCAGGTGACAGGAACTTTAAAACAGGACACTTCTGCACGTTTTTTCTTGCCTTCCTTCAATCACTCTCCTGATGATTTAAATGAGACTGTGAGGGTGAAAAAGGCAAGTAAACAGAGCAAATGCAGAACCACATTGTGCTTAATAAGCACCGTGCTGGGTTTGGTCTGTTTACTAAACACATAAGGTTTTTCAAGATGGTATAAAATTCTTCAGCACTGGCTGTCTTAAAGCAACTTTGGCTTTTATTTCATAAAGAAAAGTATTCTATTAAACCACGAATGTTTTTAAAATACACAGCTGTGCATCTTAATTCACATGACAGATGCAAAGCTGGGTGCAGCTATGGTACAGAAATAATCAGTAGAACAGTGGAATCATAGAATTGTTCAGGTTGAAAGGAACCTTAAAGATGATCTTGTTCCAATCCATATGCTGTGGACAGGGGTGCCACTCACTTTTTATCAGCTCCCTCCTTTTTATAAGGCCCTTTAAGTTACTGGAAGGTGCAAGCTTTTTACGCATCCAGTTTACAAAGGATTGCATATTTGATTTCTGTCACAAGGGTGTGCCTGGATGTGATCTTGGGGAGATAGGAAGCAAACTTGTCTTGACCTTATGGTTTTGAATGGGAAAAATCTAACTTAAAATGATGGAGATTCTGAGAAGAGACAAGTAACTTTCCCAGGATGTTCCCCAATTCCATTTGCTTTATCACTAGGGCTTTCTTGAGACCATGTTAGTCAACACAGGCTGTTCGAAATCTGTAAAAAATGCCAATGTACTTTTCTTCCATTGCTTATTTTTAATCCTCTTATGAGCCCATGAAGACTTTTGCCCTTAATTATTTGAATTTAGAATTATGAGGCTGAGAATTTCTGCATTGTGTGAAAAGCCACCATCTCTTGTCCTGAAATTAAGATGCATTTATATCCTGATTTGTCTGTAGTTCATTCATTTATATGAGTGCATGATATTCAGACAGCTTTTAAGTGAAGAGTGCACAGTATTTTTTTTTCTGTTTGTGTAATTAATAGTGCCATGTGTATAGTGTACTTTCTCACACATTCAAAAACTTTTTTTTTTCTTTCAGGTGATGAGCATGGTGTCGGGATTTGCACCACTGATTTCTGCAGGTATTTTTTCAGCCACTTTGTCATCTGCATTAGCATCTCTTGTGAGTGCCCCTAAGATCTTCCAGGTAAGTAAGGGAAGAAAACCATAATATTTTAAAAAATAATTAATTTTGACTCATTTTTGGAAGGGGATTCTGTCGTACTGCCATCATGATCCGTATGTGTTGCCATCAGTGGATTGTTCTAATATTTACCTGTTGTTTAGAATGGGCGAACAGTTTGTTCCTGTTCCTTGATGTTCCTGAGTGTATTTTGCTCTGCTTTCTTTTTAGCTATTGAATCTCCTTCTTTGTCTTTAATTGAGCTAAAAAAAGTTCAGTGGGGAGTCAGTTGTACTGATGCGGAGAATGAGTGTGTTTATTCAGGCAAACCTTCCACTTCCAGAGGAAACATAGTCTCTAAAGAAAGACTTTTTTGTGATTGTAAAACACTAGTCAAGTAAAATAGTCAGTTCCTACAGAAGAGCAAAGCTGCTTCTTGCAGATAGACATTACTGAGGGATGGAGTAGTGAAAATGCAAAATATCAGGATGCAAAGATGTTTGAAAATACAGTTAGTCTATGATGGTTATAAACCATCAGGAAGTGTTCAGAAAGATAGTATGCAATGGAAGATGCCATGAACAAAATGTATGCTGACTCCTGTTGTTTTTTTTTCCTTAGGCTCTGTGCAAGGACAGCATTTATCCAGGATTTCAGATGTTTGCTAAAGGCTATGGGAAGAACAATGAACCACTGAGAGGATATATTCTAACATTTTTAATTGCTCTTGGATTCATACTAATTGGTTAGTTTGAAATTTTAGTAAATCTCAATCCCCTTCTGTCCTTTAGAGAGCATTCCAGTCCATGTTGTGGACTTGTTGACAGGTCCTAGAGATCTAATGCACAGCTTAATTCTTAAGCCAGCATTCTAAATCTGGTTGTTTTGAGGCTCACTTTCTCCTGTCTTCTAGATATAACCCTATCAAGACCTGCAGTAAATTTTAGCTGCACTTCTCTTTTTAAACACAGGTCGTTAGGTATTGTCAGTAAAAATACATCCTTTGCTTGAGGCAGAGAGATGTTAACGTCTTTTAAATGTGAAAGTGTATTTCAGATTTTTTAATAATGACAGTTTTGCTTCAGTAAAATACAAATTTGCATGAGCAGTATTATTTAAAGTGTGTTTTTCTGTTAAGTTACAAACAGCAGTGATGAGTGCTGACACTGCTGTTGCCGAAGGTTAAGCCAGGCTAGGTATAATTAATTATGTGCGTTCTGTGTCGGTGGCAAACTAATTGTGCTGTGCCCATCCATGAGTCCTGTGCCAGTGCTTTAAACTTCTTTTCCCAATTTGCTCTGTCCTCCTTCCTCCGCATCTGCTTGAGGCAGAGATACACCCATGGGGTCCCCATTGAGCCGTGCTGACTTGAAGGTTGATTGCAGCAACTAGAAATGTGCAGACTAGCATGGCACATTCTGCATTTTGATCACTTTTTTTTGGTGGTGTGAGTACACGTATAAATGTCTTTTACCATGCTGCCTCAAGGAAAGAAGAGCATCAGGTTTTTCCCTCTCACTAAAGAGGATGGAAGCATCACAGTTTTGATGGTGTTGGTCTGAAATCCTTCTTCTAGGATTTATCAAAACACAGTGTATTGGTGTGCTGCTTGATCCAAGCCCTGCTGGGAATCAGATTTTCTCAGTTATTTTGAGAAATTTATGTAGTGCTTCTAGAGTGCTTGTTGAACACTTTGGTAGTGTTTATATTCTTTGAAACGGAAACTACACTTCCTGTTAGAAGATAACTTAGTAAATGTGAGATTGTTGGTGTAAAGCTCTGTCTGTTAACAGAAAGGATAAAATGCATCTCCTTAGAGTATATCAGAAAATAAGGTTCTTTGTTGCAGAGTTTTTACTCTGTATTCTGCAAAGCCATTGGATGATACCTTTGATAACAGCCTGCTTTTTTTTTTTTTTTTCATTTTACAGCTGAACTGAATGTCATTGCTCCAATTATTTCTAATTTCTTCTTGGCCTCGTATGCCTTGATTAACTTCTCTGTATTCCATGCTTCTCTTGCAAAATCTCCAGGTAGGAACTATATTTTAGGGGTGGGAGTTTAGCCTTGCAATTCCTTTATGCATAAATGCAATTTAAAAGGTATTAATGCAAATTAAGGTTTAGTTTAATTATTAAATATGTAGCTGATTGTCATGGCATTAAAAGCTTAATGTGTTGTACACTTGAATCTTCTGAAATTTGGAGAACTGGGTGATTCAGTAGGGCTTGAGAGATACTAATTTTGTCATCTTTGCTGAGGGAACACAAGGTAATTCAGAGTTTAGTCAGAAACTCTGGAAGAAAGCTTTCTTGCTAATTCAGTGTCTGGTGTTGGCAAACCACCCTTTTGTTGTCTTCAATTCCTGTTAATGTGTTTCATCTTCCAGTCCAGAAGAAACGAGAATTGCTGGTGGTATTGCCACATTTTTTTAGTCTTTAGTGTGGGAGGTTGGTTAAACTACAGGAATAAGCCAAAACCTGGTGCTTGCAGAACAGATGTACATCATACCCAGTCCACGTGCAGTTGTACTGAAATAGCTCCCTTAAAAGCTTCATAAGTTACTGAACTGGTAGATACATCTTTTTTTCTTGTCCAAGGATGGGCATAAGAGTTTGCTCAACAGTTCTAACTTTATATTTAATAACTCTATGTTAATACACTTGTTAATCTCGCATGTGTTAGTGGGGGCGTGCATGTATAGATACCGGATTTTGGATAAATCTGCTGCAAATAAGATGTAAAACAGGGGCAGTCCAGTACTTGGACAAGCTCTTCTTGGATATACTTGTCCTTTTCACATAGTGAAAATTTCCATATGAAAATAGTAAAAATAAACAACAAAAGCCGCAGTATATAAGAAACTGAGGTATGAGATAATGATTCATGTTACACTACCTTGGAAAGCAAAAATCAAATGTCAGCCAAGCTATTGCCAGAAGTTCCTGTAGCCAGATTCAATAGACACACTGGCAACATGCATCCTCGAACTTTCCTTTTGAGCTGTGCTTTTAGAGGACAAAATTAGGAGCATTTACATATCTGTGTGAGAAAGATGCAAATTCATTTGAGAGCTGTTGGAAAAAGGAAAGCATAAGCGTGCCAATCGGTATTTTGTACTGAAATACTTTTAAGTAATCACTGAAACTCATTCACATGAAATGGATGCAGAGTACTAGGGAAGGGAGCAAGAAGCAGTGCCTTCCTTCTCTTGTAATGTTATTTAAATTCATTGCTCCCCTATTTTCTATCCTCAAAATTTTATTTTGACTAGGTTGGCGCCCTGCTTTCAAATACTACAATATGTGGATTTCTCTCGTTGGAGCTATTCTGTGCTGCATTGTGATGTTTGTCATTAATTGGTGGGCAGCACTTCTAACCTATGTCATAGTCCTTGGGCTTTACATCTATGTCACTTACAAGAAACCAGGTACGTACCGGGGATTCTTTTGGTTGTGGAGTGGGAAAAGAGGGTTGTAGAATGGAAAAAAAATGATGGCCTTGGTGGGGAAAAACCCCGACAACTTCCTTCTGTTTGGACAGTTAGTTTAAACTTCCGTTTCAGGCTGTTTAGTTGTAATTAAATGGAATTTTGCCTGGATAGTCACTGCTGTTACCCCTCTTCCTCACTTGGAAAAATTGCAAATTATGAAGATGCCACTTAGGCACCAATGTTGTCTGAATGAAAATTGGAGGAAAAGGTGCATATGGGAAATGGTAAATTCATTGTAACAATCAAGAGTTGCATATGGGAAGATGATAGTGGGGTCTTTTCCTCATAAAAGTAATAATCTGAAAGGATATGCTTCATCTAGCAGTTTTTCACTGAAATTGTCTGACTTTGTTTAGGCAATATTTTTGAGATTCACTTTTTTCTTTGCTGTGATATAACTCAGCACAGCATTTTTTCTCAAATAGTATTCTTTTGACTCTGAAGTGTTGTGGTCTTTGAAATGTGGAGATTGAAAAGGTCAGCTCTTTCTTCCTTAATTTTTTTGCTAAAATGTCTATAGAAATGTTCTCTTTAAATATAGTTGCCTGTTTAGCTGTAGGGTTTGTTGACTAGTATTGTATAGAAGTTATCAAGGGGTAGCTTAAGTCTGCATTTTCGGTTGGTATCCAGCGTTCATTTTGTGATCATATAATTTTACAGTGGGCAACTGTAAATAACATATTGGAACCTCAAATCTTTCAACAGATGTGAACTGGGGATCCTCAACTCAAGCCTTGACTTACCTGAATGCACTGCAGCATTCCATTCGGCTCTCAGGAGTGGAAGATCACGTGAAAAACTTCAGGTAACACTTAAAGACAGGAAATTCTGTGTTCACTAGGCTGCTGTCATGAGGTCTCTTTTGAAGGTTTCCAGTAAGTCCATGTTCATCTCCTGTGATTCATCCAGATAAATGGAATTACAGATTGTGTGGGGTTCTTAATACAGGTGCCAGCTTCTGAAGTTACGATAAACCAGGCAGCAACACTGTTTTCAAAGAATGCATCCATGGCGTTTCCTGTCAGCTGGGAAAATACTCCAGTTCTTACCCCTGGGCTCTCTTGGAAATGATTACATTTCCCTGCAGAAGCACAAGATAAAACATCCATATTGCATATGTACAGACAGTTGAAATAGGATGTGTCCATCAGTTGGGATAGGTACGAGCAGAGTGTCAAGGAATATGACAGTGAAACTAAATTAAAAATGCAGTAAGATGAGTATTAATGGGCTTTCCACTTCCGGACTGGGAAAAAAAAAAAAGCTGGCATTTGTAGGTGCAAACCACAAAATTGGAAGTTTAATTAGGAAGCAGCTCTTTGTTCTGAAGTCATAAGGTGCCATTTAAATCCCTGATTTATTTACAAGTGTTACATTGCCTATTACATCAAGCTGCATCGTCAACAGGAAAAAAAATTAAAGGGCTGGAGTGTGTCCAGGGAAGGGAAGGGAGCTGGGAAGGGTCTGGAGCCCCAGGAGCGGCTGAGGGAGCTGGGAAAGGGCTCAGCCTGGAGAAAAGGAGCCTCGGGGGGACCCTGTGGCTCTGCACAGCTCCTGACAGGAGGGGACAGCTGGGGGGGTCAGGCTGTGCTCACAGGGAACAGGGACAGGAGGAAAGGGAATGGCCTCAGGCTGGTCTGGGGGAGGTTTAGATTCGATTTCACGAGCAATTTCTTCACCCAAAGGGTTGTCAGGCATTGGAAGGGGCTGCCTGGGAAGGTGGTTGAATCACCATCCCAGAGGCATTTAAAAGATGTGTAGACATGGCACTTGGGGACATGGTTTAGTGGTGGAATTAGTACTGTTAAGTGTATGGTTAGATTCAATTATCCTCAGTGTCTTTTCCAGCCAAAATAACTCTGATTTCATTCTACGATTCCAACATTGAAATTTAAATTGAACAGCTAAAGAGATTGAGACATTACTTGAGGTGATTTGTGTGATATGAAAACTTATCACCTGAAATGAGTTCTGAAGTTCGGACACTTCCTCTTCTAAAAGTGGTTAAAAAGTTGCCTTTAACTTACTGCAATTAAGTTGGCTCTGCCTTCTGGAGGAAAGTAGTGTAAAAATGAACATAAGATTCCAGTATTTCTGTTGGATTCAGAAGAATCTAAGCTACAAAATGCAGGGGATGTGATTTGCCAGTGGGGGAGAAAAATTTAATCCCTCTGACCTAGTCTTGTCTGAAATATTATCTTGAACTTTCTAAATGTGTAAATTTTCAAATTTAATGGGATTACTAAATTTTTATGCAATTAGTCATAGATCTGCTGACAGTTGGGTAACAGCTGATATTTTCTTAATTTAACATAGTCTTATAAAAGTGGATGAGGTTATTACATTAGCAGAGATGATTATGTTGTTATGGCTAATATTTGGAAGAAACTTCTCTGTTAATAAAAAAAACCCAGAACTCCAGATTAAATCCAATTCCAATCTTTCTTTTTTCCCCCTCATAATTCTAGACCTCAGTGCTTAATTATGACAGGTGCTCCAAATGCACGTCCAGCTTTACTTCACCTTGTCCATGCTTTCACCAAGAACGTGGGCTTAATGATCTGTGGCCATGTCCATATGGTAAGTGTATGTTTTTTTAAAGTTACCTTTGTGGTGCTTTTATTCTGTCTGCTTTGGGGTTTGGTTTGGTTTGGGTTTTTTAGCCTGTTTGTGCTTTGTTTCTGGTTCATTGTGTTTTTTATTTGTTTGGGTTTTTTTAGTTTTTTTAAAATGAAAGCATCATTAGACATTAAAAAGTGCAAAAAGAGATTTACTGGTAAGTTTTGCTAACATATGGGTCATCACTATTCCAGTTAGATGTTCTACAGGGGAAAATATGTAAAAAGTCAGTACCTTTGATCATTTGATGCTTAAATGGTGAGGGACCTTTTACTTCTAATTGAAGTGAACAGTGGGAGATTGATTCTCATGTAGAGTTCTCACAAAGCCTGGGAGAAAAGAAACCTTGAGCAGGAAAGTCAATACCGATTTAGCCATTAGCTAGAACTTGCTTTTAACCTTCCAAGTAGTTTTTATTCCTTCATTTATCAGATTCATTTAATTCTCAGATGTTTCCTCTTCCCTTTCTGTCCAGCCCCTAATATTTCACAGAGTATCTCTGGGTGCTTTTGTCAGAATGTGAAGTGAGGATGTTTTTGCAGAGGGGGCTGTGTGGGGGTGGTTCTGCAAGGACGTAATTTTAACAGTTCTCACGAGTTAGTGTCTTCTGTGGCAGACCTAAAAAGTGGTTTTGTGATGGTGGGAAGGTAGCAATTTTCAAGTAATTCCCCTTCAGAGTCAGCTTGTCATGAGTTTTGTTGGTTGAGATGTGAGGCGGTCATACAGTGATCTGTATCAAAACTTCATTTAGCTACAGAGAGGCTGTGGCATCTCTGATAAACATGGTAAATGCATTTTAAAGCATGGGGATTGTGCAGTTTTGCTTCGTATGTTATGGCCAAACTTTTGTCACATCACTGAGAACATTTAAGCAAGTGTGTGACCAAGAGATGTCATGTAGGACAGACACATGTCACCTACCCAGACTGGAGAGACATGGGTTTGAAGGGTGTGTGGTTTACTGGGTGAGGAGCTGGGTGGATGGACACAGCCAGAGAGTTGTGGTCGGTGGCTCCATGTCCAGCTGGAGGCCAGTGACCAGTGGTGTCCCTCAGGGCTGTGGCTCTTCATCACCTTCATCAGTGACAGGGACAGGGAGATGGGGGCCACCCTCAGCAGGTTTGCAGGTGACACCAAGCTGAGGGTGCAGTGACACCCATGAAAGACTTTGAATAAAAACACTGATTAGTCTTAAATGTGTTTAAATTTACTGCTGAATTACTTGCTAAATATGACTTACTTCCGATCTAATGAACTGAGAGCTAATCAAGTTAATGCAGTCCACATACAGATATTTTGTCTTAAGAAACTCTTAATTGCTGTCTATATAAACTTAATAATATTTCAGTGAAGCGTGAAAGGACAGAAACTGAGTAATGCTAAGGAAATAAAATATCACAGATGTAATTACTGCCTTTGAAAAGTAAGGCTATACAGACAAGAATAAGGTGGTGTCATCCTTCTTGTTGGAAAGAAATGGAAGATTTTTTGGGAGCATATCCTTTCCCTATTTAAAATTACTTTCTTTCAAGAAGGGTGACACTGTCTCATTCTTCTGTAGCTTTGACCATTTGGTCAGAATCTGTGTCCTTTAGCAAAAACTGGGCTGCTGTGTTCTTCATGGTACCTCGTCCTGTATTCTGCATTTTGATGTCTAGGAGGAACACAAAAGATTCACCCTAACAAAAAAAAAATATAAAGGAAGTATTTAAAGAGGAGGTGACTTTGACTGCAGGATACAAACACTCCCATAAAGCGCAATATTAGGTCATCTGACATCTGTGTGTATTTCTTTACAAAGCCCTTTTCTTTTAAAACTCTGTTATGCTTTGGAGGACAAGCTTGTGCCACCCCCTGGGGAAGAGGGTTGTGCTCTGCAGGAACAAGATTGCTAAAGTTTGAGCAACCCTCTTCCTGAAAACGGTAAAAGTTTTTCAGTCTTTGCTGCTGATAATGCCTGGTATTTTGTGGTTTGGGGTGTTTTTTTGATAGTGTGCAAACATGTTTTGAGGTTCTCCGAGTTGGAATTGGTTCTATCAGTGATACTAAAATATTGGGAGGAGCTTTTTTGCTCCCACTAGTCATATTCCTAATTCTTGTTCCCCCCACTCTCATTATTTCCTTTTTTTAAAGGGTCCTCGGAGGCAAGCAATGAAGGAGCTGTCAACTGATTTGGCCAAGTATCAGCGCTGGCTGATCAAAAACAAGATGAAAGCTTTCTATGCACCAGTGCATGCAGAGGACTTGAGGGATGGAGGACAATACTTAATGCAGGTATTTAAAAAAAAAAAAAAATTAAGTGGTCAAGATGCACATCAGAATTGGAAGTGTCTTTATAATTTTAAATGTGTTCCTTTTGCAAAATTATCTTAAAGCTTTGATGAAAAGTACTTTATTATTCTCTTAAGCAGAAAATAGAACCTTTGGTTGTGTCATTAACACAATATTTTATAAAATACTTGTTTTTCTTAGGCTGCTGGTTTGGGTAGAATGAGACCTAACACGCTTGTTGTTGGATTTAAGAAAAACTGGAGACAAGGTGATATGAGAGATGTTGAAACCTATATCAATTTATTCCAGTAAGTAGAAGATAAAAAGTTTTCATTGCTGTGTTCCATTTCTGTATGTTTGGTTGTAAGTAAAGAAAGATCTTAGCTACATGAAGTCTCTTTCATGTAGACCTAGATTTTTCCATTTAACAGTTTTCAGTACTTCTGGGTTTTTCCTAATACGGGAATTAATAAGCAAGTCTTTATAGTTTAGGCAGATTAGAAATCTCCATAATAACTTTCTGTATCTCGAAAGAGTTGTGGCAGAGGTCTGAGGTGGGAGAGCTACTGTCTGGAAAGGAGAAGAAATACTTTATTCACAAGATACACAGCATTGACACCTAGGGTAATACAGAGAGGAGAAGAGAAAGGAAATCCCAGTTGTGGCTGAAAAATTTAATAGAGTAACTTGTGCTGCTACCTAAACTCCTGAGGGGAAGAAAATGCTTATTTTACTTACAGGTTTTTGTGTTCCTCTGAAGTGCTGCTTAAACCACTTCCTTTGTGCTTTGTATTTCTCATTTGCTGTGCTTTTAAGACGATGGGGGCTTACAGGCAGATATCAGAAAAGGACAAAAAAAGTCATCTCACCCAGGTCTTTAAGAGAAAAGCAGGGGCACCAAATACAGTGGAAAAATAAGGAAACACGTTGGTTAGTTTTTTTCTTTTTTTCCTGTTTTATTTTGGGATGGCTTTTGCAGGAAGATCTGTCAAGGTCAGCAAGTCATGTGGTTCTCCACATCCCTAAAGAAACCTCAGGAGGTAATAACTGCAGGTCAAATGTACTTCTGGAAAACAAAAAAGTGTCTGAAACACACAATAGAAACACACCTAATCTCTACAAATCTAACACATTAAATAATGAAATTAAAATGTTCACTAATAGACAAAACAAATCTTAAATCAATTTCAATTTTTCTTGTACTTATTACAGAATACATTGATACGTCAAACATTTCTAATCAAGTCTCACTACTTCTAAAGGGAAGTGTTTAATTAGTGAAATCTTGAGAAATTTGTGTCTGTGGAAATTATATGGGAGGGAGTTCTCTGATTTATGGTTGTTTGTAATGAATGAGGTATTTATATGTAAAGGACGGTGATTAATGACTAATGCGAAAACTATATGGTACCGTTAAGTTCATGTTTTTCTGGTTCTATATCTTGGGGGTGGAGTTGTTACTAATTTTATTCCACTTTTACTCAGAAATTTATTCAGGGTTTTTACTCTTTTCTACAGTAATGAAGTTTTGTCTCTTTATTTTTGAATAGAGGGAGTTCCAGCTTTATCGGTTCTTATGGGACTTGGCACATTATAGCTAAGTTATAGCCAATTTGAAAGTGAATTACATCATCATAGGTGTTTTTAATACCCAAAGCTTTTGGAAAGATGTCAGAAATCTTTAGTTCTTAGATCAAAGAGACCTACTCAAAATAAATCCCCTTTGTGATGGAGGAAGATTAAAAAGTATATTTCTTGGTGTATCTTACATCTGTGCAGAACCTGGGTGACCTGTTCATGTTGTTTTTATTTAATCACTGTTTACATGGTGGAGAGAGGGAGGAGAAGGAATAAGTATGCATTCTAGACATGATTTTTCCAAGTATGATGTTCAGTGTAGAGATACAGTTGATGTTTTGGAATTGAAAGGGAAATTCTAATGCAAATTTATAATTTGGGGCTTTCAATAGCAGTGCTTAATCACTGGAATTCGTTCAGGGAGGGTGCGTTTTTCCTTTGGAAAAGAAAAAGCAGTAAAATATTTTATTTTTGTCCTTTTTGTTTAGTGATGCCTTTGATGTTCAGTATGGTGTAGTTGTCATTCGTCTCCAGGAGGGCCTGGACATTTCTCACCTTCAGGGCCAAGGTATGACTTACTTTGTTCCATCTGGTGAATTGCTGTTCTCATTCCCTTTTATATAGCTGCATTCTAAAAATATTAAATTAAAATTTAGTTTAAAAAAAAAAAAAAATCAATGAAACATCACTGTTCTGGTGCAGTAAAATTCACTAGAATTAGTAAGTCCGAACTGTAAGATGGTAACCCATGGTCAGCAGCAGAACTTGGGTTTTCTGTGTGTTTCACCTTCCTGTATTTGCAAATTGTATACAGTTTCTTCTGGTAGATCTGCAGCTTTGCTGAAATTAATTAGTGATGCTGGCAAGTTGGCATCATGGGGCTCAAACCTGGAAATTGTGAAAATCATAGCAAATATTGCACAATGCAGGAATGCCGTTGAGTTTGGTGTGTGGGCTGCCAACCCCTACATAGACTAGTTTAGAGACTGAGTATTCTGCCTCAAATTTGGAAAGGTTTAAGACTTAGTTATGCTTCGTCAGTAGTGTTCTTAAGTAATTTTAGTTAAATTCCAAGCCTGTGAACTTTGGTGCAGCTGTCCACTCATTTGATAATGTGTCATTTGTTTGTGGCTTGCTCTATAAAATGCTGCTACCGTGAGGAGGAATGACACAAGGAGGGGTATCCCCTTGAAAGAGAGGGGATTTGTACCTTCTCTGGGAAAGATGAATGTTTTAGTGTTTGGAGGGAGTCAGGGGAACCTGTCACCATGTGCAGGAGGGCAGAGGAGTGTGAGAAATGGCAAGGAGTTGAACCTGCAGGGTGGAAACAACACTGCCGAGAAAACTGGGAATGTCACACCGAGGTGTCAGAGAATCTCGGTACCGACTGGGGACTCTGAGTTCGCTTCAGCTCTGACAGCTGCTCCACAAAAGCCAAATCTGGAAAAAAGACTTGGCAGTGAGACAGACACACTTGGTCTGTGCCCTGTCTGAGGCTTCCTCTTGGAGTTAAAAGTAGAAATGGAAAACATTTCACCAAGTTACGTTTTTTCCCTTGTAGCTGTACTTCCACAGTGTTATCTAGCCCTGGTTTTAGACTTTGGGAATGCAATCAATGACCACAATCTGGGAAAGAAAAACAGCAAATTACAGCTCTGCTCAGGGGAGGGAGCCTCTTTGTGCTCTGAAGGAGTTCACAGAACACTTTTGTGTTGGTTCTCCCCTGCCTCCCCTCTTGGCCTTGGTGTAACAATTCCAGGAGGTTGTAATCATGAAGAGCACAGTGTAGTCACATACCTCTGTTGACAGGATTTGTAACAATTCAGTGGTTTCTAATGGTTTTTTCACTTTCACAAAGAAGATTTGCTATCATCCCAAGAGAAGTCTCCCTGCACCAAGGATGTCATAGTAAAAGTGGATTATAGCAAGAAGTCTGAGACGGACACTTCCATAGCTTTTGCTCCATCATCCAGTGAAAGAACTCCCACCCCACGCAAAGGTAACTCACAGTTAGCAATGAAGCCTGAATTCTGACTTTTTCTCTCTCTCTTTCTCTCCTCAGTTCCTCTCTCTCTATGCCCAGGGGATTATTTAGGGCATCTTTGTGTCTGTGGAATAGAAGTGTCATGCTTTTATAGATGTTGATGTCTAATCACTTAAAGTACTTTGGTTTAGAGCTTACCAATATGTAAACGAAATATTTGTTTCTAGTCCCCTAAATAAAACACATGTTAGGCAGTGACTTACAATGGATTTTCTTCGTTGCTGAGTTTGGGAGACATTAAAAAATGGTTGAGGATCGTGCCTCACATTTGTATATTATAAGAAATTGGAAGGCTGCTAAATTTATGAAAGCTTTTTCATCTTGGACTAGATTATTCATGTTAACAGACACAAATCGTTCAGGATACTCTGACATGACAATAAACAACTTCACTCTTTTCTTATAAAGCGAAAGCCTTAATAGGTGAGTAATGAAGGTGTCTATATTTTTTTGGAAGTACAAATGAATTTTAAGGTTTGGTACACTGCATTTGTGTGCTTTTCTCTGTGCCAAAATCCGCTTCATTTCACATCTTTATTTTCTGATCTTTTTTTAAATTTACATTTGTATTGTTTTCATTTATGTCACAAAGGAAATTAACCTTTTTATTTTGTATCTTTAAAAACCTTCCAGAGGAGGACGAGGATGGAAAGACTTCAACACAACCACTGTTGAATAAAGGCAGGCATTTTCCACCTTTTTGTGTTAAATCATTCTTTCGCATTGTTAATTTCAGTTTTCCTTTCATAATTCTTTCTACACCTAAGTACCAGAGAGTAAAATACCAACCATGCAGTGTTTATTTGTTTCTTCATATTTGCTTTAGAATGTGCTTCATCCTTAGAGATTAGGCTGTAGGGGGGGGGGGGGGGAAGGCAACATTGTGGAAATTCCCAGAAGAAGTTGCTACTGAGAAAGGATTGTGCATAAACATTGGAATTAAAAAAAAAGCAAAACCACAAAAAACCTGTTTCTCTTACAGTAACATTTGAAATGTGTTCAGGAGCTTTCTGCCTTTCTTTTGCTGTCTGGGTCCTTGCTTGGTTCAGGAAATACCATCTGATGGTGTGGTGGGACTGCTCTGTCAGTTTGTTCAGTGTACTGTCCTTCTAAAGCTGTGGTTGTTTCTCTGGTTTTTTGGAATTGTTCGATATCCTGAAAAGGAAGGCTACTCAGTGAGGTAAACCTGTGAAATAATGCAAAGTAGCCATTCAGATGAAGATTTTGAGAAATTAACTGAGCAGTTTTCACTCCCTGGTTTATTTCACACTTGTTCTGAGTTAATCAGATACTTTTGCCTTAATTACAATTCATCTGAACTGTTTTGACATTTTCTTCATAATTTCAGCAGCTAGAAGCTTTTGTGTTTTAATAATGGAAAGTGAGATTGCATCTTGAAGCACAAGATGGCAGTTTGGAAGAAGTCCCAGTATGCAGTAGAGTAGTGTATTAATGTAAATCAGTCACAGATGTGCTTTAAATTTTAAAAAATTCCTAATAAAATAGGGACAGAGACGAATGTCAGACTCCTGGCTCTTGTTCAGGCCAAGGTTTTAATTAAGAGAAAGAGGTTAGGGGTTTTTTTTTTCTACAGTTTAAAAAAAATTTACCTGTATTATTCTAATTGAAAACGCTATTATTGTCTTGCTCTCAACAAATCAAGTAACTTTGTTATGTTAAACAGTACTTGTTGCAGGAGACAGGACCCAAAATGCATAAGTAGCTTTTATTTTCACCACATGCTTAAAGAAAACTGGATTTAAGGAAGCAATTGCTTAGGACATGGTATTTGCTTGTAAAATTAGTTATCTACATATTTTTTAGGGAAATTATGTCATTTGCAAGAGGTGGCAACAGTGCGTGTCCTGAAGTTTTGGAGCAAAGTTAATTAAATTGTCCAGGCAAATCCCTGTGTCAAGACCTCACACATCCCTTATTTCTCAGATGCCTGAAAAGTGACTTCAGCTGCTGAAATTATGAGTCTCCAGACTCCCTGAATACAGCCAGTTCAGTTTAGAGGCAGTCAATCAAAATTTGGAGTTGGGTTGAGGGGGGGCAAAAGGAAATTTTTTCATTTAAAAGTATGTATATTGCGAAATATTAAAGAGTTGCATTTGATGATTTTCCAAGTGCTTAAGCAAAACACTTCGAAACCAAAATTTTCCCATACTTTTTTTTTCCAGATTCAAAGAGTTCATCTCCTCTAAACTCGGCAGACCAAAGACTTCTTGATGCCAGTTCTCAGTTCCAGAAGAAACAAGGAAAGAGCAATATAGATGTCTGGTGGCTCTTTGATGATGGAGGTAATGTGCTTTATAATTCACAAAGCTTTAAATGCTGATAAAAGGATTTATTGCAGTAATTTTGGATTCATTCTTAATAGGTATCTGTCACTTCCTATAAAATCTGTACTCTTTAACAAAGTATACTTTTCTTAATCTTTCTCAAATTCTGTTCTAAACACAGGTTTGACACTGTTGATTCCTTACCTTATTACAACCAAGAAGAAGTGGAAAGACTGCAAGATCAGGGTGTTCATTGGTGGAAAAATAAACAGGATTGATCATGACAGAAGAGCGTGAGTTTGCCTTAAAAATTCAGTTTCAAATGCTAATAGAGCATGTTACACATTGGATTATTTTCTCTTACTACTTGCTTTATTTCAGTTGTTTTTTGCTTGAGGTGTAATCATATTCTACTGCCTTTCTCAAGAAAAGGTTTCATTTCTTTCAGATTGTTTTTGAATGAGTAACGTCAGACTAATTTTACTGCTGTACTATCTGACACATTCTCTTTTCCAAATATTTTCTGACACATTCTCTTCTCCAAATATTTTCTGAGATTGTCTTTAAGGGAAAGCTCTTCTCTTATTTTAAAGACATAAAGCTGTTCTGGGATTATTTTCCAAAAGCATGTTGTTGATTTATAGTTACATGCCAAGTCAGTTTGGTTTTTGTCCTTGATGCATTTAGGATGCCTTTTTTCTGTTTCTTAAACCACTGTGTTTTATTACCAAACATCTGTCTGTTTACCCTGTGAAATAATTAAAACTATGGTCATGTATAAAGGCTTTCTTTTCTGATACAGGATGGCTACTTTGCTCAGCAAATTTCGGATAGACTTCTCAGATATTATGGTTCTTGGGGATATTAATACTAAGCCAAAGAAAGAAAAGTAAGTGTCAAAACACATCTTGTTTGTTCGTTGAATTTGTTTGCTATTTGAATTTTGGAAGTGAGTAAAACTTTAATTGTATGGTGAATTGTTTGCTCAATCACAGTGATGTCTGTCATTAATTTAGGACACCTCATGCTTTCCTACATAAGTTATGGTACAGAAGTTCCTGTGACATCCAGTGTTCCACAAAAATGCAGGAAATTAATTAATAGTAACTCCTATGTCCAAGAGTATAGAAATTGTGTTTATTTGAATCTCTGGCCCTTACTCTGTAATACTAAATTTAGAAAAATTAAGTCTGAAAAAGAACCAAATAGTCTGGAGCAATCGTCTTCAAGAAGAGAGATGTTCACCAAAGCTTAAATGATCTGAATCTCATAAAGTCTTAGTTTAATGTAACAGAACTTGGTCTTGAAATAGCCTGATGTGGGTTTTTCTCTTTTTTTTTTCACCTTTCTTTTTTAAATTGCTTGGACTGTTTATGTACACAGGAATGATCATACATGTGAGATTTATTGCTTTCAAGTTCAGAAAACATTAATTGTAGCTGGCGTTCAGCACAAATTTATAATGGAATGTGTATGGTCTAAAAATACCCTCTTTTCACATTAACCTTTCCCTTCAGGCATCCTTGAGTATGCTGAAGTTGTAAAAATATCTTTTATTTGGGCATACATTTATCTGAAAGCCTTGGTATGCCCTGGAAATTGAGAAGTGTTTTTTTAGAACCTGCTTAAATGCTTAATGTTAATGTGAGTTCTTTTATACCCTTTTAAATAGTTTTTTCTTCAATGTATGGAATTCTCAGAGCAACTAAAAGTACAACAAAGTACTGCTGGCACTGTGGTGCTGCTGGATGTTTAGAACAGGAGCCTGCTGCTGGGAAAGGTCTAAACTCTGATGGAGGTGCACCCATTTATGCATCACAGTTGAGACCCTAGAATCATACAGAATTATTTTTATTTAATAGAAGTGATCCATTAATTATTCCCTCTGAGAGCATATTTTTTCTGTCTCTGTGGATACATCCCCATAACATACCCAAAATATGTCTAAATACCATTTAGGTATTAACAATAGCTGAAAACCAAGTGGAGGAAGATTTGTTTTGAACATTTGCTGTGCTGTATAATAATATAATATTATTACTAGGTCTCATTTTAGCTCAGCCAAAAAAACAGCAAATCATATTTGTTTTCTTTCTTTTGATTCAGGTGAAGTCATTGTATAGTAAAGGCCACCAAGGGTAGATACAAAGATGTTTTATTAGTAATGTAGGAAATGTAAGTAGAAAAGTAGAGTAATATGAGCTGTTCTTTCTAGTAGAAATTAATTCAGCCTTGATCTTCAGAAGATTTTACTCTGAAGTTCATGCTCTAAAATTCTAGTAAATTCAAAGTATTCATATTCTAACAAGAGCAAGAGGAAGACTGAATAAGATGTCTGAGTTTTTTCATTTGAATGTGGCTCCTGGACTGTATTATAAAGAGATAAAAGAAGGGAAAAAAAAATCAAAGCCAGAATCCTAATAGCAATAGCCTGAGACTTGATAGCTGTTTGTTGGTGTAACACGTAACCTCTCCCTCTTTCAAAGTTAGTTCTGAAGAAGCTGCTCCTAGTTACTGTCCATTTTTTAAAGGGTAGTACTTAGTCCAGCTTTTAAAATTAGAGTGAGGTTTTGGAAGTGAGTAAAACTTTAGTTGGGTGGTGAAATGTTTGCTGAATCACAATGTCTGCAGATGCAAAGAACTGACTTGAGGTTCTAACTGCAACAGGCAGGGGCAAAAAAACTTCCATTTATTTTTATGTAGTAGTAGAATAAAAGTTACTTTCTGATACCATTGAAGCAATTTTTGACATAAAGACTCATTTCTGTTCTAATGCCTGTTCTCTTCATCCTTCCAGTATTGCAGCTTTTGAGGAAATGATAGAACCCTTCCGACTCCATGAGGATGATAAAGATCAAGAAGTTGCAGATAAAATGAAGGAGGATGAACCATGGAGGATAACAGATAATGAGCTTGAGCTTTACAAAATAAAGGTTTTTATTTACGAAATTACAAATTACAAAATAAATCTTATTTATTTTATTTATTTATTGACACTCTTTTCTTTAGAGTGTCATGTCAGTTAAAACTTTTTTTCTCCTACTGCATTTGTGGTTGTGATACCAGTTAGTAAATTCTTGTTATTCTTTCTTTTCCATAGCAGTTTTTGTGAATAACAGATAAAAAGCAGCATCTAAAGCCATTTTACATTTGAGTACAAGCAGAGGCTTGACTGCTGTCCTAAAATATTTCAGCAGTTAGTTTAGAATAATTTAGTCTACATCCAGGTGACCCTTCTAAAATTTTTTTTTTTAAACCAAGCTAATATTTTTTGCTTCATTATTTTAGAAAACACCACCAAAACCAAACAACACTGTGTGGTGCAAAGGAGCAGTTAAAGGTTTGGCATGTTTCCCAAGCTGCTGTGCACTACAGACATCAGAAATATTTCTTCTCAAGTGTTTCATTGGAGGAGAAAATAAATGGCATCCTCTAATAGGGTGGTGCTTGGTCTAGTTGCACATTTTAAACTTGCCGCTTTCTTTTTTCGCAGCCTTAAAGCTGTAGGTTTTCTGGTAATGAGAAAAAGTTTCCACACTGAGGGGACAGTACTTGCTTTTTATTATTTACTCATTCCAATTGGTCATAACTGAGTTTTGTTGGTTGGGTTTTTTTTGTTTGGGTTTTTTTTTGTTTTGTTTTGGTTTTGGGGTTTTTTTTGTTTTGTTTGTTTGTTTATTGTTTTTTGGTTTTGTTTTTTTTTTTGTAATCACTTTTTGTAGTTTTGAAATAAAAGCTGTTCCTAACAAGTTTCCTTTTATTTGCAGACTTACCGACAGATTAGGCTAAATGAGTTGCTGAAAGAGCATTCGAGTACAGCTAACATAATTGTCATGTAAGTAAATTACTTGGATTTGTGGTGTTACCCTAATTGATATGGAGCTGTAATTCGAAATACAAGTGTAAATAGAGATCAGGAACAAGCCTTTGCCTTGGCATTGAAGGATAGAAATATTCAAGATTTCAGTGCTGACTGTAGTTATTTATTAGATGTATGGAGCTACTGTTCTGCTGAACAAAAAATGTTATTTTTAGTGTTTTGTCTTTGATTGTGATTATTTAGTTGATCACCTCCACATTTGTAGTACAGCTCAGGACTTTGACATTCTTTCTACTCGTTCATGCAGTTATTCCCCTCTTTTTCAAGTCCTTTCTTTAATTTCCTTTTCTAGGAGATCTCTTTAGAAAAAGATAAGTCAATTATCTTGCTCGCATTTTTTTTAAAAATTGCTTTTTGTGTAAACAAGCAGAGGCAGATTGCAGGTTTCTTACTGCTGTATTTTAAAATGCTGAAGAGTCTTTCAAGAGACTGTCCTCAACTGAGGAGAATTCTGCATGAAGCTGCCTGAATATTAAGTGGTGGTAACAAGCCAAAAATGAGGGGGAAATAAACGTAAAGGCCTGTGGTGTTTAAGGTAGAAACTCTCAACTCATGAACTCTGAGAGGTGAAAAAATGAATTTAAAACTGTTGGAAAATCTGACTTAATATTTAGATCTTTCTGGAATCACCAGTCGTATTTATCATGACCTGCCTTGCACCTGGCCGGGGTTTTCTGATCAGAGAATGTTGTTTCCCTTGCGGATTGCAGGAGCTTGCCTGTGGCTCGGAAAGGCGCAGTTTCCAGTGCTCTGTACATGGCCTGGCTAGAAGTTCTCTCTAAAGATCTGCCACCAATCCTCCTTGTCCGTGGGAATCATCAGAGCGTTCTCACCTTCTACTCCTAAGAGTACTGCACACGGCAATGCTGTGTTGAAATGGTACTTCAGTGCCCAGGGGAGAGTGACTGACGTGGTCTGTAGTTCATTAACATCACAAAGGCAAAAAGTGACTCTTCTTTCACTATTTCACTGACTTGAAAGCACACAAGGAAAGTCACTGTATTTCTAAAGTTGTGACATCTTCAGTTTTATTCTATATTTTCTGTAATTTAATCTTGCTTAATGGGGGAGGATTCCTTGTTAGACTGAAGAACAAGACAAGCTTTTTGTTTGCTATTTGAATAGCAGCAATAAAATGTTGTATTTTTGATCAATGAAAGGATTATAGATTTATAAAAGCCTTTTAGCCTTGAGGTGCCTTCTGAAATTAACCAAATCTCACCCATACATCCTATTTTGTAAATTTATATAGAATGTCAAAATCTGCCTTCAACTAAGAGTTTAGATCAGACTTCCTTTAGTTTTTAGTCTACTCCATATTACAATAAAAATGAATGCTGCTTTTCAGTCTTCCATTGAGCTATTAGTTCTTAGTACTGTATGTTTTCTATCATCAGAAAGTTTTTTTCGGTTGTTTTTTTTTAATTATTATATCTGTTAGATTTGAAGGTGAGAATTGGGGCAGGTCAGTTGAACTAAAGCGAATCCCTGACGTTACTGTCACTAAGTTTTGTAACAGTTAAAATAAAACTAATTCTGCTTGTAGAGAGAGGGTTCTTTTTCTCAAATTTGACAATGTGTTATTACTTTGGCAGTAGTCTGAGACAGCTAACATTACCTGCCTTGGCAGAGGGTAGTACTCTCTTAGTCTTAGCTCTGCTGTGAAATCAAGCTCATCTTGCTGGCTGACATTTCTTAATACAGATTAGAGGAAAATTTTTAAAAAAAGACCTGTCCTAGTTCTTGGCCTCTTACGTTTTAGTGTCACTTTCAACTTATTTTTGAAACAAAACTCGACTTAAGGCTTGAATGGGGATAATATAAGCAATGTGATGCTATCTAACAGAAAACAGTAAACACTATGTGGAATTGTGCTATCCAGTATGAAATGTAAAAGCTGCAGTTCTCTCGCATTTTTCAACAAATGGTTAAACGGACCACTAAGTTCTTAGGGGAGATGTTTTTAGGTCAATTCATTCAGTTGTCAGAAAATGCGTTTAGTCTTATTCAATAATACTCAGGTTTGATCGTCTAGCAATTTTGATCTATTCCATACATCCTACTTTATACATTTTCTATGTTCAATAAAGAAACTGCCAGTCTTGTGTGCCCTTTCATTGTATATTTTGGAAACTTCATAATTTAGTCTACTATGAGCACCTGCAAAAGAAATTTCACTTGAGCCTTTGTATAAAGGTTAGTAATGTGAACTCTTTTTTAAAATTCCTAATATTTTTTGGATAGAAGGGATTGCCTAAAAACATTTCACAAGCTTTTGATATTAGCATTGGACATGCTACTGGATCAGTTTACCAGTGGGTGAGTGACTTTCATTTAAGGATGCACAAAAAAGGTTTTTTTGGGTTGCTTTTTTTTTTTCTTGTTTCTTTGGTTTGTTTGGGTTTTTTGTTTTGTTAGGTTTTTTTTCTTTTTTTTTTTTTTTTTGTTTGTTTCTGGGTTTTTTTGTTTTGAGGTTTTTTTTCTGAATACAGGATCAAATTGAAATGTAACTGCTCCTTTTGAAGGACGAAGTATAATCATTGTGTGGCAAGGTAGAGCTTCAACTTCTTGTGATTAAAGATAAAAATACACTGTGCAGTGTACACTGTTGTCAAGTTCTTGGTAAACTGCGAAAAATCCGGTTTTCTTCTTTTTGTTTTTTTTCCTGTTTTGCTGTTTCTGTCAATTGGATTTGAGACTACAGAATCATTTCACTTTTGAAAAACTTTTAAGAAAAACAAAACATGCATGTCTTGCTGCTAAGTGTGAGATAACTGATGCCAGCATGAACCCAGCTTGTTATGATAAAACATTGTAAGCCAAGACAGACAGTGCACGGTCAAAGTGCTGTTTCCTTCCAGGTGAGGGGATGTGGATCAAACTTAACAACATAAATATCACAGGTTTTACAGTGTTTTGTAGGGGGTAAGGTTGTCACATTGTGCATACGGAATCATTGCCACATTTCTCCTTGTTTTGTGGGTAACATTCTTTTTGAGCAGATGGACAGTATGGCATGGACTTAGTGCTGCTATCTTTAAAAAAAAAAAAACAAAAACAAAACGTGCACAGGTACACTTATTTAAAAGATTTATTTTCCCATTCAGGAAACCATTGCTTGTGATCTGTAACACAACACAGAAACCAAATGAAGTGTGTGTATACATGCATATATGTGTATAAAATTATATAAAATATATCTAAATATGCATATGGGGATAGTTAAGGTCATGTCTGTGAAATACCATAGGATGCTTTTCACATGCACTCTCAGGAGTCCACTAATGCTAGGCATGAGGGCAAGTTCCAAGATTATTTGCTCACTTAAAATCGAACAGTTAATGGTAATTGTCTGCAAGAGATGTCAGTTAGTGGCAGTCACTCCAACTCCTGCTTTGATTTTGACGCCAAATTTACTTATGTTCCAATCATCATTAATTACATGAGAAATTAAATCACTTACACATGGCAAGTCATACCTTCTTATAGATTAGGTTCCTTTTTATGGGTTTAGAAAGACAGTGATAGGTGGTGAAAATCAATTATTTATTTGTTCACTTGTATTTAGGTTTCCTTTTACATACATTCTTTTTATATGCTTTTTTCTGACATTACATATTTAAAAAAATAACTAAAAATAATTTAAAGATTTGAGCGTTAGTGGGTCGTGGCCCACGTGGTTTGAAGATGTAAGATTTGACACTGTACTGTAACTGTCCCACACAAATGCTTTTCTAATGTTTTAACGTAATTATTGCAGTTAATACTTTGTACCAGGGGGATGTCACTGCAATAAAAGAAGTGAATTCAATACAACTGCCTTGTCTAACAAAGCCTGTTTTTTTGGTGGTGGGAAGGGAATAATTTTCATAATTCAACAAGTGAATGCTGAATATAGTTCCTGACGTGAATTAGTGAATTCTGATAATTACCTTTGTAGTGGAATTTACACAGAACCAGTGGAACTTAATTCATGTGCCTGGTATAAAAGCAAAAAACATTTTGTTTTTTTGGGGGGGAGGACTGTTTGCATCTACTGGGTTAGAAACTGCAGTGGTTGCATAACAAATAAACCTTTTAAAATTTGTCATGACTTGCCAGACAGCACAGACTCATCCTCAGCCCATGGTGTGTTTCCTCTGCAATGGTGTCTGAAAATCTCTTCCCATTCATTCTGCCCCTGAACACAGAGAGGGATTGTCTCAACTCCTCTGCCTCCCTTGAAGTAGTAGTCCACTGGGACATGAAATATTTTGGTAAAATAGGTTGTCAGACTGTTGCGAAGTTGCTTCTGAGCAAGACATCTTTGGCCTTAAATTCACTAATGTACATTCAACTGAAACATAGTTGAAAAACTGAAGTTTATAATGATAACGAAGGCTGAGTTCTGTCATTAGAATCCTATTTAAAACCACTGAAAAGCTTTTCAGCCTCATGGGTTTTGGTATTTAATCTCTGCTACCTTCAGAGCTGTTCTGTATATCTGTTAGTCGTGTTTGAATCAAGGCCTTTAGAGTGAGGTTTGGAGGCCCCTGGAAAGGCAAATCTTGTTTCTAGTGCACTGCCAGCTCCCCTGGCATCCCTGGTTTGTTCTGTGAAGAGACACAGAAGGTTTGCAGCAGCTTTTTCTAGATCCTCTGTTTGCTGGAGCAGTGTGAAGTGGATCTGAACAATCACATTACCTTGTGCTGAATTCGTACTTAAGTGACTCCGAGTATGCAGTTGAAGCTAAAAAATGAGGATTTTATCAATCTCATCACTTTACAGACAGTGAAGGCTCACACTTCGGTGATTTTGTTTTAAAACAGGTGAAGGACATTCCTCACCTTGGTGTTCCTTTGTCACCGGTCGAGTTACACTTCTCATAACCTCTGTGGTATCCTGTAAATCCCAAAAACCTGTTTTGTGTCCAGCTGGGGTGGGAGCTGAGCTCCAGCTCAGTGACACCACAGAGGCAGCAAGGGATGCATCATCAAATCCTCCTCCTGTTTGCCTTTTTGGCAGCAAAATGTGTTTCCAGAATTAAGGCTCTGAATTCAGCTGATGGAGGCCACTGCATTTAGGGCAGGGAGATGCAAACTGGGGCAGAGCTTTGAGTGGTGACATGGAATGAGTGAATGCTGAGGCAGGTGCAGGCACCTTCTCCAAGCAGCAGCAGCAGGGAAGGTGTTTTTATTGAAAGGAGAAAGGTGCATCTGGTGTGAGAGACTGTGCTCCATCCTCCAGGCTCCATCCCCTGGCTTTGCTGACAGCTGTGTGACAAAGCCAAACCTGTGCTGACTTCTGTCACCCTGTTCTTGCTGAGCTGAGAGCAGGAAAAGGAACCTCAGATGAGTTTCTTTGTCACTCTCCGCGTTGATCTGCCTTTTGTCTCTTCAAGGAAATGATGTTTTTGTATCTGCAGGAACCTGCCGCGTTTAACCACACCTCACAACATTCTGGGGAGCAGGGAAAGGGAATCCCTCAGGATTTAAGCTGTCAGGACATGCCTAAATTAAACCCTTTAACCCATCGTCTCCTAAAAGTCTCTCAGCAGCGAGCAAGAGCAAAGTCCTGCAGGGAAATGTCAGGCTGCTCTGCCTTGCCAATACTGACACAAAAATAAAATAAAGCATTCTGTCCTGTGCCCTTCCCAGCCCTCGCGCCTCTGTTCACAGGAATCTAATGGCAGTAGCCCCTGGATGTGACAGACATCACAGTCCTGTCCCTGGGATTTGGGAAAACTCATGAGCTGTAGCCAAAACAAAATCCAGCGTGAGGTTCTGCATCCCTAAACCTCCCCTTTGTTGTCCCTCAGGCCCACCCAAAACACTAACAAAACTGCTAAATGAACATTTTTTTTAGCAAGGGAAACTGTTCTGTAGAGTTTTGTAGGAGTTCCAGCTGAAGCAGTGTCACCAGGTGGCACCACTGTCTCTCAGAATTTCGTGTAGTGCCTGAAGCTGCACTGCCAAATGTGCTCTTCCTGCACTCTTCCATTGATTTCTTTGATTAAACCACTTAGTACTTCGAATTAACATCAGATATCAACATAATAATAATATTTTCTATATTTTTTTTTCATAATTTTCACTGGATTGGTGAAGATTTTAGTATAAATTCTGTCAGGCCCTGTGGGGAAAAAATACTCTGATTTTGCTCCAATGGGGTGCAGGAAACCTTTTTTACCACTGAGTAACCATTCATAACACACTGGGTGATGCTTGCTTTCCTCAGTGGCACTTTCCAGCTCTATTCACCTTGGAGAGCTGCAGAAATGCTGCAGACAGAGAGGGAAGAAATGTAGAAAACAGAACACACTGATATGTCCCATCCAGTTTCAGGATGATCAGTAACGTTCTAATAAGGTTTTTCTTCATAAGTAACAAGACAAATGTCAGCTGCTTTCAACTGCAAAGGTGAGAGCTGGCCGAAAAAAGCTTTGTGCCAATCCTGAAATATTCAGGTACTGGCTGTTGGAAGTACTGAATGACACTGAATAGTGTAGACATTTTCAAGTTAATTTAGTTTGAAAATAACTTTGTTGCTCTGTTGAACAGCTTTACAGCCACTAACTCTTGGAACATCTCTCTGCAATTAAATTTGTCTCTGAAAAACAGATGGTAACACGGAGTCAGTCACAAGCAAAGGATTTCCACAGGATCTGGCTGAAAATTAGAGAGCTGGGATTAGCTTTGAAATATCCTCACTCCCAGCCCTGTGAGGTTACTCATTTTTTCAGACCAAGCTGCCTGTCTAGATTATTTAATCAGAGTGCTGCAAATTAGACAGACTCTTGAACAATTCCGTTGCACGACTGTTACCAATTACATAAAACAACATTTAGAGTAGCAGTAAATAAAATTACACATCAAGCTTGGGGCGGGACACCTGTACAAAAAAATGTGTGCCAAATAATCCAACGTTAGCCTGTGTGTTTTATAAATTTAATGCAACTCTTCTCTGGTGAGCAGCAGGGGTGAAGAAAAAATGGAATAAAAACCACTTGATAAGGTGCAAAAATAGCAGAAAAGTTAAGCTTGTAGTTTAAGCACCTGGAAATCAAAGAGCAGTGCCTGCCAAGAGGAGCAAACAGCTCCACAGAGTCAACCAAGGACAGCTATTTGCAGAATTAACAGGTGAAATCATGGCTAACCACACACCAGCGTGAGCTTCCACGTGGGGTTTTGGCTAACCTCACACAGATCTCATTTTATGGGGCATTGTTAAGAGTCTTTGTTCTCGTTAAAATATTTCTGTACCCTTCAAGTTGTAATAGTAGTAATTCAGGCACGGCAGGATTTATGAGGAAAGTTCAGCCTTTGGCAAATGCGTGACAAACCTCACTGAGCACTCTTTATTAATGATATTTTTGTTTTCATTGTATTGCAGGGCTTGGGGGTAGCTTTCATGTTCTTCCCATGTTTGTGAGGATCTAGAAAAACGAGACTTGATTCTCAGCTGAGACTTGGAAGTGCAAGGTTATGATTTCCTCTCAAGCCAGAGCACAGATCTTACTTTTTCCATCCTCTTGGCCAACCCTCAATCCCGTCAGTCATTCTAGAAAACTCATTCTGCCCCGGATGCAAAACATTCCAGCGTTAATTTGTGGTTTGGAGTCTGTCTTTGCAAATGTATCCATGTGCCATTCCCCAAATGCATCACAGTCAAGAAATTTTCACTTTCCCAGCATTAGACAAGGTTAGTAATAAAAACCATCTCCTCCTACTGTAGCTTTGGCTATTTGCAGTCAGTGTCTAAATAAAGGGCAATAAATTCTGATTTGGTAGTTTTGTGCTTGTTCTGGTAGTAATAACTACATTCTGTGGCAGCTTTTGTGCCAGGGAACAGCTTAGTGGTAGATTTGGAATTCAGAGCAATCCTTTTTTTGGGGGAGTTTTGCTGTGATTTTCAAGGCTTTCTCTTCCCCTTAATGGGAAACACTTTTTTTTTGTAATTAATTTAAAATAGCACCTTTTAATTAAAATTACTCTTTGTCATCTACTTTACAACATTCCTGTGCTGTGGAATAATTAATAGCTCCTGAAAAAGAAAAATCAAACATATAAACCAGCTTGTTCCTTCAGTCCCTAAGAATATGGCAAGACATTTCCCAAATCTAAACAAGAGCAGGAAACGACGTTCAGGTTCTCAGGCTTCACTGCAGGATGTGTACAGGTCTTTGAAACTGGCCTGTGGTGTATGGAGCTTGAAGGAATTACAATGTTCCTCCTAAAAATTCAGATTTTCATAGTGGGAGTGGTAAAAGTGGGCCTGGCCAGGTCACACTGTCAGGCAGGTTTTGGGAGTTTGTGCTGTTTGCCCTCCTTGGCAAGAAGTCATTGGGGGATAGGCTACAGTTTTCTAGGACTTTTTTTGTGTTTTTGTTTTAAGAAACAGAAATATTTCTGTTTTCTAAATTAACAGGTGTTGGGGGAATTTGTTGACTCTCCCGCCCGATTTTCTGCCTGGTGGGAGCACACACATTTCAAATGTGCTCTGAGGCACTAAAATGCTCTTGTCAGAGCAGAAAGGAATAGAAGGTCACCTGCAAAAATGCTGCAGGCATCTCATGTCTCGGGTTAGGAGCTGAGAGTCGTGAAAATTTATGTGTCTGCCACGAGAGTAGCTGTGAAATGATCTGTTGGAGCGAACTGGCAGAAGATGAATCCCTGTGAATGAGATCCTGCGGTTCTGAGCTCTGCTTTGGAGAGGACATCAAAAAGTGTAAGGAAATACAGAGGACGACAAGCAGGGTGTATAAATGCCTTCTGTGCATACTAAATTTTTTTTTAATAGCACTTTGTATTGCGGAAAGGCTTAAAGCGTTTGGCTTTTTTTTCTCACTGTTTTCCACCTTTTTCTTTTTTTTCAGTACAAACCATTTAGTCACAGAATGCTTAATATTACTTCAATCACTGAAAGTTTTGTGGGTTTGACAGCCTGTGTGGACCATATTCTGGATTCCACTTCTTCCTGATTTTTAACAAATCGTGTTTTTTTCTTTGGGTCACTTTAGAATATTTGCTTTTGGTTGCTCCCATAAACAGTTTTTTTGGCACAGACTGAGTTCTACACCTGAATGCACAGTTCTTTGTATGCCACTACATAGCTGGAAGAGAAAAATTAAGAAAAAAAGAATGGTTAATTCGGTAGCAACACTAAAGAAAAGCAAGTCTAAGGAGCTTTCCTAGGAAGGTGATGGTTATTTCACCAAAAAGGTACTTATATGATATTAACTGATGTTGTTAGTCTGAAGAGAGACAAAGAACTGTGAGAATTAAGAGTGGTTTCTTCTCATGTATAGAAAAAATTTCTGTTTCATTCATTTTGGAAAGTATTGTCTGAACAACAGAGGAGGCAAATCTGGCACTGTGACCGTAACATTTCTGCATGTTCTGTGAATAAATAGATATGACCCCATTTTCTGTGTTCGTATTGAAACTCCAGAAACTTTATAAAACCACTGCTTTCCACCACTGCTTTTTTTTGTTGTTTGTATTTGTTTGTTTGTTTTTATTAGCCACGCCAAGTTTTATAGATATATATAGATATATATTTATTTATTTATTTATTTATATTTCCATTTCTATTTCTATTTATTTATTTATTTATATTTCCATTTCTATTTCTATTTCTATTTCTATTTCTATTTCTATTTCTATTTCTATTTCTATTTCTATTTCCTATTTCTATTTCTATTTCTATTTCTATTATATTTATATTTTATACATATTATATTTATATATATATATTTGTATTTTATATATATATATATAAAAAATGCCTTTTTCATGTTGTCTCTCGCTGGGTTTTTTTGGGTCTTGTCGGCAGCAATGTCTTCATAGGTGTTTAATGTCAATTTAAAGAAATGAGAACTTTCCAAGCATTTTCTTCGCTGGTGCTCCATCCAAGGCTTGGTTTCTGTGGTTTGTTTTCCTTGGGCTCTTCCCGGACTGTTCTTTCCTGAGGAACACGTGTCCTGATGAAGGGCAGCTCAGGTTTCCTCTCTCTGGAAGGAGCTGGGAGCACTCAGGAGCAGCCAGGACATCAGGCACAAGCACAGGAGCCAGCTCAGGTCATTTAATCACGTTCTGCTCAGTGCTGCCTGGAGCAAGAGTGGCTTCTTTCCATGGGAAAGGAGGTTGAGGCTGAGGAATTGCTGGGTGTAACTCAGCTCATCCAGAAGGGAAAAAGACTCAGTCATGATTGCCTCCATATTCCACAAACTCTCGTATTTTGAAGTGGGTGTGTTTACAAAATTTAAAATTTTTCTGAAAGATCACTTATAACAACAAAATTTATTTTCGAACTGTTGTCTTCTGCTTTCGCCTTGGCTTAGAAGCTGGATTCCCTGACAGCCACTGTTTTATCCAAAAAACGGCTGTTTTGGGACTGGACGGGTCTCGTTATCCTGTGGAACACTCAGAAACAGCATTTCTTGGCATCAAATGATAAGAAAGAGGAGGAATTTCAATCCATTTAGTTAACAACGTGTCTGGTATTTTCCGTGGAGAGATATTAATAGATAAGCTATAGCAGGAGCCATCCCAGAGAAGCTCAGCTCTAATTTGAGAGGAGCTATTTGAGACCATCACACTGTGCTTGGTCTGTGCAAAAATAGCGCACAATGTAAGGATTCCTCCGAGTTTTAGGCATAGTGAAACAAAAAAAGCCTACAACACTCTGTGTGTGTCCAAGAATTCAATGACTGATTGAGAAAAAGACCTTTCCTAAAAAGTTTAGAGGCCTGTGGAGAAACACTTTGCACTTTCCAGAAGTGTGGGTGCTGCTGGCAGAACTCTCTGGTAATTAATCTTCTTGGTCAAGATCGAGGGACAGAGAGCTGAGGTGTCTCAGTAGCACATTTGGCCTTAAAATAATACCGTAGTTTGATTTTTTTTTGTTGTTTTAAGTTGTCTTATCTAAGCTCTGTGAGACAACTGATGAATTTCATGGCAGGCATTTCAAGCTGAATTTTGGTTCTTAACCTTGGGTTTTCAGTCTCTCAGCTGTGGGATTGAAACAGAGCCATGGAAAGAAGGCATCCAGCCAAACAGCAGCTGTCATGTCACAGTATTAAAAAAAAAAAAGAAAGAAAGAAAAGAAAGAAAAGAAGGAAAGGAAAGGAAAGGAAAGGAAAGGAAAGGAAAGGAAAGGAAAGGAAAGGAAAGGAAAGGAAAGGAAAGGAAAGGAAAGGAAAGGAAAGGAAAGGAAAGGAAAGGAAAGGAAAGGAAAGGAAAGGAAAGGAAAGGAAAGGAAAGGAAAGGAAAGGAAAGGAAAGGAAAGGAAAGGAAAGGAAAGGAAAGGAAAGGAAAGGAAAGGAAAGGAAAGGAAAGGAAAGGAAAGGAAAGGAAAGGAAAGGAAAGGAAAGGAAAGGAAAGGAAAGGAAAGGAAAGGAAAGGAAAGGAAAGGAAAGGAAAGGAAAGGAAAGGAAAGGAAAGGAAAGGAAAGGAAAGGAAAGGAAAGGAAAGGAAAGGAAAGGAAAGGAAAGGAAAGGAGGAAGGAAGGAAGGAAGAAAGAAAGAAAGAAAGAAAGAAAGAAAGTAAAATTTTGACACTGAAATTGTTAAGCTAATGTTTGCATAATCCATGAGTGATTTAGATGGTAAAAAAGGTGATTTAGATGGGGTAAAAAAGGAACTGTGTGGCTGTCAGATGGTGTGGGTTTGCAGACTTCACTCCTGACCTGAAGATTGTGTTACTCCATAAAATTAGGATCTGGAAATGAGAGCAGCTTGGATGTGAAGGATTCTATGGCAGGAGACTGGTGCTGGCATTTTAATCTTAGTCTTAAGAAATTAAGCATGAAATATGAAGGCTATACTATTTTAAAAGCCCATTTGGAAGAGGGAGGAATTACTGGATTTTGCCAGAGTTTGTCTCAAAATTCCCAGATATGATTGCTTCTTCAGAGGTTGGCTGTGCACACACCCAGGTAAAATCATGTGCACAAAATGATGATTGAGGTTTGCTATCTAATTACAGCACACCAGATGTGTGGTGTTTGTACTACACAACTTCTCCTCATTGATGTTAAATGTGTACACCTGACTCAGGCTATTTCTGCCTGTCAGAGCTGTGTGGGAGCAGTTCTTCTCAAATGTTTTGTTTTTCTCAGGTGCTCAAAGCTGCCTTTATTTCTGACTTTTAAGAATTCACCGCTTTCAGAGCAGTTCAATTACCTCTCAACCTTGGGGGTGAACTACTCAGGTGAAAATTTCTATTGAATTGGTAAGTTTTCAGTCAGTTCCTCTCAGCCTTCTGCTGGATGATTTTTCTGGAGCAGACAGAACAGTAATGAAACTTGTGCCTTTGGGTGGGATGGATGCTCCGTGTGTTGACTTTTACCTTAATGTTTTTCAAAAGAATTGAATGTGCCTTTAAATGTTATGGTCAGATGGTTATTTGATATTCCCTCTCCCCACATGAAGAGCAGTAAGGCCTGAAGATATGAAAATTATTTTACACAACTCAGACAGGCATCACTTGGGTATTTAATGCATTATTTTTGCTAAATAAGTAAACGGGGTTTCGGGTCCTGTTTTCTTGAATGAATATTTATTCTTTGGCTTCAGAACCACAAGTGCCAAGCCTTGGGAACACACCCAATTTTCAGCTGTGAGTTCGGTGATCTGGCCTAAAATTCAAAGTATGCCCAGAATTCAGGTGTTGTGGTGACAGTAATTCATTAGTTCTCCTCATTGCAGGGAAGAGGGAGTATCTTTCTAGATCTGTGCTTACTTGTGTTATTTTTGAATGGGTTTTTTTTGTTTGGGGTTTTGGGTTTGTTTTTGTTTTTGTTGTTGTTGTTGTTGTTTTTGTTTTTGTTTTTGGTTTTGTTTTTGTTTTGTTGCTTTTTTTGTTTGTTTGTTTTTTATTTTATTTTTTAGCTTCTTAGCACTCATGCCCAGGAGCAAATCATAGTGCCAACTGACAGAGTTTTTTTGAGTCTACACTGTACAAGAAATGCTACAGGTTGAAACACAGAAATATCAGGTATTTCTATAAGTATGTGAGCAGTATAGAAGTACCAGAATTGGACAAAGTTGCAGAAAAGTATTGCATATTTACTTTATATAAAAAGTCTTTAAATGTACCCAAAAACCCCCAGCTTGTGTAAAAAGCACTTTTTGAGGCATAAAAGTGATGGTACAACAAGAGCCACTGGCATTCTTTGTGAATGAAGGTTTGGCCCTGAGTAGAAATGGAAATGTTATCACTCTGCTAACTCATTTTTAATTAGTTGCTTTAATTAATTGAAGCAGATCCCACTTTTGGCCAGCACTAGTTAGATTTCTTCACCGGCTCTTATTGTTAATTTGATCATTAAATCACTGAAACATTAATTTAAAAAAAAAAAACAACTAACCCCGCAAATCTTCAATAAACAGAGCTAAGGGAAGTTGAAGATTGGAAATCTGGAATCTCAAATTTACAGCCCTTCAAGGATGTTGGAGTAACCAGAAAATACAGAGGAGATGACAGCTTCGGAAGCTGGAGACCCCCTGTCTGAGAAAAATATAATAAAAGGACTAAATGTGGGCCAAATTAGCAGGAAGAGTGAGAAATCAATAACCAATAGAGGACAGAAAGCTAATTAATGAAGAGAATCATGCAGTTTAGAACCACCGAACATTAATTTGTCTGTTGAAAATGTATAAATAAATGAAAAAGCTTTGCATCGGTGTGGAAACTCGAACTTTGTCAGCCACACACACAAACCGTGGCCAAGAATAAAGCAATGCCTGATTTGCTAACACAAAAAAAGACAAGAGTCGTATTTTTTCCTGACATTTTCATAGGATTTGGGTAAGAACCTCACTCTTGACAAGCCCAGGCAGAGAGGAGGCCTTGACTGTGTAAAACCGTGCCCAAACACACACATCAAACTCCTCTGTGACCACCCATGGTGACGCGGGGTTGGCTTTTTGGAACGCATGAGGAACCATCTCCTCCACCATTTCTGTAATTCTGTGGGAGCAAGGAACTTATTTCCTATCTCTGCTGTGGCAATTTGGTGTCAAATATACGACCAGGCACAAAGGGGACCTAGGATTCTGTCTCAGATATTAAATGTAGTTCTTCCCTCTCACATTTTCATTCCCTCCTGCTTTAAGTGTGAATCTTCACCTCCACAAGAGAAAAGTTCATAAACCCAAATCGTCTTGGTTAGACAAAAATACTTTAATCAAATCTGTGTCTGTACACAGTGTAGACAGTTATAACTGATATAGAGAAGAAACAAATATAGAAACAAATTTAGCCAAATATGGCTAAATAGAAGGCTATAAATATACTTGGGGTTTGGGTCTTTGGAGTTCTAGCTTTGTGCGTTTAGCACCAGCAACCCTTTCTGTCCACAGCTGTAAATTATCAAATACTTAGAACTTGTGTATCTATTGGCTTTGAACACTGGAAGTCCCCACTTCTCAGGGACAACATAACTACCAGTATAGAATTTTTTTTCTTTAAATTATTATTTTGAAGGTATCTGAAGCCATGATATGAAAACTAGAAAAAGAATTGTTAAGTAGAGGTTGATGTTATTCACCCACACCAATCACTATTTGTAGCTTCCTGTGACACTGGTCTATCTGTGCATGTGTAGTCAGCTTTCTCATTAAATATTTTTCATTAAAAGACTCAAGACTGTTAAAAGGCAGAGTTTGGAGAAATGGGTATAGAAATATATGCTGTGACAGGCTGGATTGCAAGGATGTGATTCTGTCTTGGACTTCTTTTAGTTCAAGACATTTTTTCATCTGGATTTGAAGCTGGGAGTGATTTATGTCTGGAATTGTGTGCAACTGTCTTAACAATTTCAGATGGTGGATGATCATGCTGGCATTCTAGAAAAGGGATAAAGGGGTTTTTTGTACTTTGTACTTACTGTGTGATTTGTTAATGCATGATGATAGTTTCTCTGAAAAAACAAAAAAGGCTACAAAAATCTAACAAGTGTTAGTGTCTCCCATTTTGGAGAGAGAGTAGCCTTCTTGTAAACCACCTATGACAGTTGTTAAGCCTTGAAGTCAGTGCTGTCCTGTGTATATTTATCAGACCCCTAGAGATCTTTTTTATTTCTGTGGGTGTCAGTCATTTTACCCAGAAGCAGTTTTGAATCTTAACGAAACTTTCACCACCATATCTGAAATTAGTGTCAAGAAAACGCAGTTCCAGACCACAGCCAGTGTTGGCTATTACTTAAAATCAATCACCAGTTTATCTCTGAATGGAACAAAAGGACAAAAACTAACCCAAAATAAGCTTTATTGCAAGAAAAGTGTTGTCTTACTGATACAAATGTTCAAGAGGAAACATTTTTTTCTTACAACACTTCAAAATCCCCAAACTCAACAAAAGAGAAGGAAAATCACTGAGTTTAACTTGGTATAGTCTTTGGTCAGCACCTACATGCAGCTGGAACAATCCTGGATGAGCTTTGGCTATTTTCACATGTGAGATTTTGTTGCATGGCCAGTTACAGGCACCAGCTGTCACGGAAAGCACCATCGAGACATACACTTAACACATGACAGTACAAAATCTAAAAAGAAAAAAAAAAAAAAAAACAAAAAACCAAACACTAAAGTAAACTAAAAACTCAAGTCATTGTACAATCATCTTCCTTACAGAACAAGCTATGATAAAATGAGGCGTGTATAACTACAGCATTAATGAGATTTCTAACAAACGAACTTCAAATACATAATTTTCCTCGCCTGCACTGCAGAAATTGAGTTTGCAGGTATGGCAGTTCTGACACAGCTCTCAGGGCTCAGCAAGTGCGCCCTGGTTTCGAGCCAGCACCAAACAGAGTGAAACATTCCCTTCAGAGAGACACTTCCTTCAGCTGCCTGCAGGAATTAATGCCAGTTTGTGAAGCACACTTTCCGAGTGTGAGGTGTGGTGGCCTGCGTGGCTCTTGGAGGTCACCGACGGAAGGACAGCACAGTTTGGTTCTGCAGTTCTAATGGGATTAAGAAACAGTCAAGGTATTTTGCTACAGGGGTTGTGCCTCCTCCACTGTTTGCTGTGGGTGATTCAGAACACAATCCCATTGAGCTCCTGTGAAATATGATCTCTGCAGAGACTGATATTGTGATATTTTTCCTCTACGACTCCTTTTTCCCTTTTTTCCCTCTTCTATAATACTCATTCACAAGACTACTTTAGAATATCCTACTATGTGAACAGTTTACAATATCCCACTTCAGAATATCCTACTACAGTGACCTTTCAGCTCTGATCTATTTTAGAATTACTTGTATATTATTTGGATGACTTGTCCAAGTAGAAAAGAAAACATCTTTCAAATCTACTTATTTTTTTCTTAAGACAGTACCTCTAAAATGTTATAGCTCAAATTTATAAAAGTAAAGAAAAACAAGCAAGTTTCCCTTTTTGTTTACATAATTTGTTATTTTCTCCATATATTACTGCATTAAAAATAAATAAACTTCTATAATTTTTTTCATTAGGAACTATAGCAAAATACCCAAAGTGTTACAGACTGCTAACAGGGAAAAAAAAAAAAGCTCACATTTTTGTGCCATTTAGTGCCATATGATGACTTTTCCAACTTTAGCTTTTTAATATACTTTAAATCGAGGTTATATAAAAGATACAGTAACCATGATTCGCCCTTGTAATAAAAGTTTTGGCAGTGGCAGAGTTTAAGTAAGAATTTAACCACCCTAAACAAGGGCGGTTCTGCAGTCTCGGCAGGATGGAAAGGAAAGGCTCTCCCCTCTGCCTTCCTCCCCCGAAACACACTTTTCCAGAGGAGACTCACTTTGAAAAGCAGACATTCCCGGGCATGCACACAGCACAGAAGCGGCTGAAGAACTGGAATATATCCACTCAGGGCTAGAAGAAATCCACCCAGAGCCGCACCCTGAGGGCCTCCCCCAGCTCCCCTCGGAGGTAGTTGTCCTCATGGCTGTCCTCGAGCTGCCTCATCTCCTTCCTCCCGTACAGAGCCACGCTGGAGATCTCCAGGGCGTGAATCCCGGGCATCACCTTGCCCCTCACGGCCTGCAGGATGCTGACCCCATCCTTCTGGCGGATCTGGAACGTTCCGTCCTCGTTGCCGCGGGAGATGACGTAGCGCACGCGGCGCCGCAGGGCCTCGATGGCTGGCAGCAGCTCTAGGATGTGCTCGCGGCTCTCCAGCATCGACATGTTCACCCTCACCTTCAAGGGACTCTCCATGTCCACACTTCCTGAGCTCGTCTGCTCGATCTGGAGGAGCAGGGGAGAGAGGAATAATCATGATGATTAACAGGTTCTGCTTTGGTTCCACACAACGCACCCTGTAAATCCTAGAGGCTTCTCACACAGCCTTAAGAGGATGATAAGCAGGAGGCTCTGACTCCAGATTATTTTGAGAACCAGTTTAACTTTATGAAGAAGACTGTTACAAACAAGTGTTTGAGATCGCTTAAAAAACCATCAGCAAGGGCAGATTTAATTTCCAAGGTGTCCTGGGGTGGCGTAATGATACTTTGTATTCCTTATCATTTGTATGCTTGACCAGAAATATGGTCCTGTAGCTTTAACTGTGTCCCGCAGCCAAGAGAAGCTCTTTCAGCTTGGGATGTTTTGAAACTCTTCCCCCGCTGTTCTACAGGGGAGTGAGAAGGAAGGGACACTGTTTTTTTTAGTCAGTTGCTGCTGCTGGTTGCTGTTGCTACTGGTGTGGCTGCTGCTTGGGTTTTCTTTTTGGTTTTTTTTCCCTGGGATTGTTTTTTTCATAGTTTTTTGGACCTTTTTCTTCGACTTTGCTTTCTCATCTGAGAACCTGAGGAGCCCCGGAGGACAGCGGGCGAGAATCCTCCAGGGAGCCACTGGAGCAACTCCACCCGGCCCCTCTGGAGCCCCCCAGAAAGGGGAAGCTACGCCTGAGGAAAAGGACACCAAAGTTCATCAGCTGTTTATTCAGGTTTAATGACCCCTTTTCCCCTTTCCCCTTCCACTGCGTGGCCTGTTAATTAAACAGTTCTTTTCCCACTTTGAGCCAAGATATTCTGTTGTTGTGGGGGGAAGGGGTGCCAGAAACCTTTGCTGTGGCGGAGGCACCTGTTCAGAGTGCTTTCCATCTAGGAAATTTGTCTCTAATCCGAGACACAAGGCCAAGGCCTCTTGAGCATTTCTCAAGGCACCACCACAAGGAGTGGCCTGTGTTTACTACTGCAGTAAAGACCCTACAGTTCTGTGGGCACAGTTCTGTGGAGGAATTCCTGAGCGAAAATGGTCATGGCGTTTATCTTAACGCCATGAACAACTCAAGCCTGGCAGAAGCAGCCACAAGGCCAAAATGCTCTGAATGTTGCAAACACAGCATGACTAAAGTTTAGAGAAGAGTCCTTGACTTGTCCTTGAAGGACAAGAACAAGGAACTAAGGCAAGGTGTAAACAAGTTAGAGAGAAGCCCCCCCAAATATGAGAGAGATCGTAAGCAAGGGAGGAATTTGCAGTACCCTGGCGCGAGATAACCAACTAGCAACAGCTTAAGGCGCGTGAGCATTATAACGTAACCAATCATAGTTAGGTGAGACACGTGATCATCAGCAAAGTAGATAAAGTAATGTAACTTTTAGAAATGAACGGAGTTCAACTATAACCGTATCAGTGTCTTGTCATCCATCTGGGTCGAACTTCCAGGGGGGTCCCACTACACAGTTCATGTGTTCTTATGACCAACCTCACAATATAGAAACACATTTCACAACACTCTATGGGAACTCCCTGAAATCGTCTCTGAAAATTCCAGTCACATGTCAGTAGAGGTGTATACCGCCAGTATGTAATGAATTAAAATAGCATGGTGAAAATAAGGAAAATTTTTGTACAGGAGCAAGTTTTAAATTCTTGACCGCCATAGATGACAATAGTGACAAAAAATATTTCTTTTTTCATGTAGTTTATGGACATCACTTTTACTCCGTATGAAGTACTAGAAACCGACAAGGCTAATGCTATTTTAAAAAGTGTAATAACAAGATGTAACAATTGCTAACTAGATATGAATTCCTGAAACTTACCCTTATAAGCCCACAAAACGCAGTAAGAAAAAAAACTAAGTCTGAAGTGTAATTCTCTAAAAACTTTGGCAATCCAGCAATATTGGATTTCTATCAACCACCACCAGTATGCAATCCCCCACCATTGTGAGCAGCCATGGAACAGATGCCAAGACTAAAATGATCTTCTGCAAGAAGATCTGTTTAGCTGTCCCAGACCATAAATGCTGTCCAACCTCCTCCCATCAGAAGAACGTGGTGAAGACATGACCAGTTTCCTAGCTTTCTGCAATTACTGGAAAATTATTTCTCTGAATGTACTTTGAGGAAGTAGACCATATCTCATACTGCAGAGGAATCTTTACAAGCTTTAAAACCTTCATCCTTTCACAGCTGTTGATGTGTTTCTTATTGTCAAATTATTACTGCCAGCAGGAGCTAAGTGAGATTTTCACCACTGAATGTGGCCTGTTTAAAAGATTCATTCCATTTACTACTGGTATCATATCTCTGAAAATATCTCAAAGAACATTATAGTGCTTTTTCACCCCAGTACATACAGTGTTAGCACTTCTCCTCTTCCTGCTGTCCTTTTTGGAGTAGCCATTGATTTTGCACTCATAACAGGCTTCAGGGGACAAAGCATTCTCCTTATCAGCATCTCCATCCGGTGGCAGGTACTGGCCTTTGTTAAATCCCATCCCTGAGACACAGTGTCTGTCGAAGGAAAACACGTGTTTTAGTTCCTCGCTGCAGTTTTATGAGCTGTCCTGCTAAATGGAGTGTGTGTAATCTGTACCACACTGTCTGCATCCCCTTCCTTGCCCTTTCCTCAGCAGGAGGGCTGTACATTAATTTCCCTCACACTAGAGTGGCTTATTGAGGGAAATACAAATACTGGCTGAAGGCTTGCAGCCTTATCTAATTTTCTTTTACAAGTTCTGCGAAGAAACAGAACAAAGCCAGCCTGCCCTGAACTTTGGGAAATACAGAATTTACCCATTGTTCTATACCAGAACAAAGTTAATTTGTGTTTAATGTTCCGGATTGATCAGTGATACTTAAAACCCTTAATTACCTCAGTACAGATGGTACATCTCCTTACGCATCATCAATCCTAACTGAGCAGGTGAAGGAGTTCATGTGCTGATATTGGGGGAGAAAGCAGAACTTGTTTAATGTTTTTTATATGGTACCTTTTAAATGAATTCCATGTTGGAGCTACAGACGTCATTTTTTTCTGGTTTCTGCATACAGTGTGCAAAACTAGAAAGGACTTGTCCTTCATTTGCACCTCAGCACCTTCTGAATGTGTCTTTGGTGAATGGAGAAACTCACCCTTGTCCAACTCTGTAATAGCCAGGTGGGCAGCCACAGAGATAACCACCCTCCGTGTTGGAACAGCCATAATTACAGGGGTTCTTGGCAGAAGAGCATTCATTCACATCGTGGCAGGCACTGGAGAACTGGTCATAGGAAAATCCGGATGGGCAGACACACCTGTAGCTTCCCAGAGTGTTGTAGCAAGAGGCAGAGCCACACATGTGAGGATTGGAGCATTCATTTTCATCTGGTAAGCAAACAACAAAAAAATATTGGTAAATACATTGTATTGGTCTTTGTGAACAAGACAGGATGTCATTGCTTCTGTGGGTACTAGGTTTTTATTAAAAAATCCCACATTTTATTTTGTATGTGATATAGCTCAGTTCATGAAGCACAGAAAAAAAGTGATGGATTGAATGAGGGAAGTCTACAGACCTCCTGAGCTTCTTAATTTGTCCCATTCTCTGCACAAGGAACTAATGTTGGCCTTGAGCCTGTATTTTGGAAATAGGAAACCCTTAATGGTTTTGTTGATTTTTTTTTGTAATTTTTTTTCTCATTTCTCATCACATTTGCTTTAGATGCTATTCTGTAGTATTCTCAAATTAAATTATTAAATACTGTAACGACAGTAATTCTTACTAATAAAAAGTATTATTTTTAATGCTTTTTTCCCCAGCAGAGCTGTTTACATTGATGCTCTCAGCAATTCAACAAACATTCAGTGATGGGGATTTTTCCAAGAAGAAAGGGGTCAGAATTTAGGCCTTACTAAAAAAAGCTACTTGTCGCACAGAATTTCAAAAGGTCGAGTGTATTTTCTTGTTATCTCCTGTCACTGATTTATTTTGGGAGTACTAACTGTATGGAAGGAGGGGGAGAGAGATAAAAAAGTTTTGTGTTTGCACACCCTTTGTTCTGCTCATTCTTGCCCTTGCTTGGTGTTGTCCCTGTGAACACACTGATACCTTTGCTGTTTAATTGTATTTTGCGCTGTTTGCTTCCTTACCAACACACTGATTCCACTGGTAGTGCTGGATAAATCCTTGTGGGCATCCGCATCTGTATCCCCCCAGGATGTTCTGACACCCGTGCTGGCACCTGTGGTTTCCATCGCATTCATCCACATCTGTGCGTTTGGGAGGGAAGCAGAACATGACAGAACACAGGATTACACCCACTGCCAAACTCTGGTGGATCAGAAGTTTATTATGACCCAGCCACGTGCTCTGGCAGCCCAAAAAGCCAAATGTGTCCTGGGCTGAGCCCCAGCATGGGCAGCAGGGAAGGGGCCCCACTCAGGTGAGACCCATCTGCAGAGCTGCCCCAGCCCTGCCCAGCTCAGGGAGGAGCTGGAGCTGCTGGAGCCAGGTCAGAAGAGGCTCCAGGATGAGCAGAGGGATAGAGCAGCTCTTCTACAAAGACAGGCTGAGAGAGCTAGGGTAGCTCAGCCTCGAGAAATGAAGGTTTCAGGGAGACCTTTGAGACCCATCCAGTGCCTAAAGGGGCTACAGGAGAGCTGGAGAGAGACTTATAACAAGGGCATGTAATGATGAGACAAGAGGGAATAGCTTTATGCTGAAAGAGGGCAGATTTGATGCAGATATATGGAAGGAATTGTTCTCTGGGAGGGCGGGCAGGCCCTGGCACAGGTGCCCAGAGAAGCTGTGGCTGCCCCTGGATCCTTGGAAGTGTCCAAGGCCAGGCTGGACAGGACTTGGAACATCCTGGAATAGTGGAAGGTGTCCCTGTCCATGGCAGGGGTTGGAATGAGGTGAATTTAAAAGTCCCTTCCTATTAAAATAATTTTGTGATTCTATGACTTACGACAGGGGAGTACTGTTGTAAGACAGAAGGACCATTCAGGTTGTCCTTTTGGAAAGTCTGAAAATCAATTAATGTTGAGTTCTTTCTATCTATTCATGATCTGATTTGAGCTCTTCAGACTTTACATTACTCAAATTTGGAGAATAAACACTCTTCCCAGTAATCCCACATGTTGTTGTTTTGGTGTAATATTTAGAATTTGATTTTTTTTTTTTAATTTCAGTTTTAAACTAACTATTTAAAGCTAAGCTTTCTGTTTCCTGAAACATTTTGGAAAGTTTAAATGTCAAATTTGGATGCCTTTGCCATCAAAAATAAAAAGCCACCTAGAAAGTCTCTGAGACAAGTGTTAATAAAGGAGACAGCCACAACCACCCCACTCTCCAAAATGTAAAAACTCAGACATCTTAAATTGTGTCTACTATAGGAAATAAGTAGGCTGTAAGCAACCAATTTTTTCAGGTACAGTATGCAATTCTATACAGAAATTTAAAAAACCAATTTTTTTGTTTTATAGGCACACAAGGATATTTGTATTTTATGGGAACAGAGTGAACTGATAGGAGATAAATCACTAAAACTTCTAGCTGCATATATTATGCACTGCTATTCTAGAAATAGGCTCTAAATATAAATTCCTGTTTTAAATACTGTATCTGAGGAGCTGATATTTTGAGATGCCATCAATTTCTTCAGGTATGTCCCTGCATTTCTAATTCTCAGCAGCCAGGTGGCCTTGCACTGCCTTTTATTTCTTTCTCTGCTCAATACCTAAGGCCCATTGAGAAGTCTGGAGCTCTCAAACATATTTCCTGACTGAGGCTTCCTCTTGTGCCAGCAGAGAGAGATAAAGCTCATCAATATAACTTCCATTTTTACTGTAATAATTATCTTTCTGAAGGTAGTGAATTGGCCTTTGAGTACGTAACCTTGGAATTTTGACACTAATCTTAGATACCCTCAGATACCCTTAGATACCCTGTAATTGGACAATTACAATTAGCTGAAATGAAAATAGTAGAGAGATACTGTTTAGACATAGAAAGACAAAAATGGAAAAAATCCCCACAACCACTAGACTTTTAGGCACATAAATCTATGTGAAGTTGAAACGGCAGCCTGAAAACAACTGTTCAAGAGTTCAACTAAACAGTCACCTTTTTATTCTGATTTCTGTAAGAATTACTCAAGGAAGTATGTTCTTGCATATACTTATGTTATGCTTAAAATCAGTCTAATACTTTTCAACTTCTTTTTGTAATTGTTTTTAGTATGGCTGGTGTTCTGTTTTATCTCTCTTAGTCATCAGATGATTCACTAGAAACTGAAGTAAGGATTTGCACCATAAAAAATTTGACTGTTTCTAGTTACCTTCACAGTTTAATCCGGTAGAATCCAGAGAAAATCCCCTTTGACATTCACAGGTGAAGCTTCCAGGAGTGTTCTGGCAAATTCCTTTTGATCCACAAAGTGATGGATGAGAACCACATTCATTGTTATCTTCAAAACACAGAGGGAAGAGAGGAAGGTTGGTGTACCTTGTGGCATGATTTTAGACATGTTCCTGTAACATTTCTTAAGAGGATGAAATCCACAGAGGTGCAAAATTTTATTTTGTAGCTTTTCATCTTTAAATGCCAGATAACCTGGAGGTAGGAGTAATTAATAAACTGGAAGTGAAAGTTGTAATTCAGTTATGAGTGTGAAAGAGCAGGGATGTAATTGCTGATATTGGAAAAATGCTGCCCCTCTGTGTTAGCTGAACTAAAACAGTTTCAGTTGGCAGGGTTTATACATATGCTTAAGATCTAAAGACATCTGTATCTATTAAAAAAGAAAATGCAAGTCTGGTTTTGGTTAACTACATTTCAAATGAGATTTTAATAATTCACCCTTTTGTCTCCATGTGGTTGTACTTAGAACTTAGTAACGTTTATTAAATATGTACAACTCTTTACTAACCAAGAAAACAGAAACAGTGGACAGATGGAAAAGACTGATTTTTTTCTTTAGCTATAATTGTTGATTTTCAAAATCTGTCTTCTGGCCTTTTGACACTACTGCTCTGTATAAAGAGCACAAGAGATAACTCAGAGTTGGGAATGTTGTTCTTAAGGAAAAACTAATGGAAGAAAATTGATGTTTTTCTTACCAATACAAGCTGTGTGATGCTGTGTAAAACCAGGTGGACATTTACATGTGAAGCCTCCAAGGGTGTTGACACAGAGGAACTGACAATTGTGCTGTTTGGTTTGACATTCATCAAGATCTGAAAGTAAGAGGTGTTGTTTTCTTTAAAAAGTCAATAAAGAGGCACATTTAATCTAATTTGATAAAAAGATCACACTTCAAAACCAATTCCTTTTAAGTCAAGTTGCAACCAAATTAAAAGTCACTGTGTATAACGCTCCTCACCTTTACAAGTCTTCCCATCTTCCTGAAGGATGTAGCCCCGGGGACATGAGCACTGATAGCTCCCTTCCGAGTTCTTGCAGATAAAATTGCATGGTCTGGGAGACTGGGAACACTCATCAAGATCTAACGAGAGAAAATATTAATTTCTCTTTTGTTCTGATCTCTTTGACAAAAGGATGTTTGCTAAACAGCACCACATTTAAGAGAAAAATGTAGGAAAAAGCCCATGATTTACATTTGTTCACGATTCCTTTTCCTTTCTCTGTGAATGTGTTGCAGTTTATATGGGGTTTCAGTACCATGACAAACTGTCTCCCTTGAAAGAGAAATACACTAGAGTGACAGTGGCATTTCTAATTTCATCCAAGCAACAAGTATGTCTTTTCCGGCATACTATGATACACTTATATCTGTTAACTAACAAAAAAGTGGGAAAAACATAACCATGAAGTAATGAGCTGATTTGTCACTTGAACTGGTTATACAGCTTCAACAACCTTCACTGGCCATTCTACTGCAGGAATATTGCCTGCAGTGCTTGTTTCTCAACTTCCCCAAAGGAAATACAAAAATAGAAATGCGCATTAAGAAAAGAAATATAACACATGACATGAAAAAGATAAAGAGAAAAAAAAAATGTTTTGATACAAGAGTTTACAAAGGTTGGTAGATTGCTATGTAACAACTGAAAAAAATAAGCGGTGATTAATTGACCGAATCTTACCATTACAAGATGTGCCAGTTATGTCAGTAGTGTAACCAGCTTTACAAAAGCACCGGAAGGAGCCCATGGTGTTAATGCACTGCCCATTCCTGCACAGGTTTGGCAAGACCTTACATTCATCAATATCTGCACAGAAAATATTAAATATGTCATGTCTCAGTTTTAAATTTGATTTTTATCTTCTCTTCCATTTTTGCAGAGTTCCTCATCATCATGCTTCTCATGGGAACTTTCCCCCTTCTCCCTCTTTAAAAATGGGTCTGAATCCAAAGTCAAACATCCTTTAAATTTCATTACTGTTCTTTGCACCAGCATCTTCCTGCTGTTTCACTGGGTACTCAGATGCCAGTTTGGCTAACTCAAAATACAAACCCCACAAAAGTGAGTTTTCCTAAGGCCACTTCCACGTCAAAAAATTTTCATCACCATTCAAAAATATGCATTACCATCTGCTTCCTACGTGGAAACAGTATCTGCAAAGCATTGTGAAATCGTTGTAAAATGAAACGATAGTTGCCTTTGTCATGTGTGCAACTTTTCAGCAACATAAAAGCTTTGGGATCATTTCTAGCTTTTATTTATTGGTTAGTACCTCCAAGCAGATCCCAATCCTGAAAATTCTGCACAGCTGTTCCATTTGCAGCTACTGTCAAACATGTTTTTAATTTCTGGTCTCTCGGCATTATTTGAAAAATCAAACTCTGTTGTTTAACAGGAAATTCTCCAAAGGAACTTCAAAGAGAATTCTGCATTTTCCTAAGCATGTGAGCATATTCTTTCCCCCTTCTTTGCCTTTTTTCATCCCTGCAAGTACCTCTTCCATCTGTGGTGTAGCCTGATCCATGTGGACAGAGTTTCTTGTACTGGGTGGTTCCGGGAAGGGGGCAGAGCCTGCACTGGTTCCCCCAGCCCCGGCCTCCGTCACAGCAGCACTCGGATCTGGTGACAAGATTCTGGCTGCTCGAAGCCATCTGACACATGGTCTGCAGAAGCTCAGCAAAGCAAAACCCTCGGCGATTATCTGTGAGGAAGAAGGTTGAAACAGAGAAGGAGATAATAAACACCTGCTCCATTGAGCATCTGGGGTATTATTCTGTCTCTCTGTCCATACACGCAAGCACCAGAAAATTATTAGATATCATGAAGTCTATCTTGATTTGGCCTTTCAGAATTGTTGCGTGTTTTGGTAATATGCTGCCATTCCAAATACATTCAAAATGTCCCTTATGTTTAGCACCTGCATGAGCTGGGTAAGAGCTTTGTTTGTGGTAAAGCTGTGCTCTTGAAGGTAAAACAGGCTGTGGGCAAAACTCAGCTTCCACTTCAGCTGTGTTTGCATCTGAAGGATTTATCTGGAGTGGGGTTACAAGTTTGTTTTGTTTGTTTTACTGGCCAAAATAACACATCTCATCATCTGTAATTATACTGATGTGGTTAAATTAAAAAATCATTATAATGTAAATGTGTATCTGCAACTCAGTACTTTTTCAGAGGTAGATTTTATTGGGGAGGGGGGGAATTATTGCCTTACTGTTGGTCTGTCCCCATCTAATTCTATTTTAATTTTTAAACCTTTTGTTTAACATCTGTCAATAATGAAAGGGAAGTAAAGCTTTAAAGTCATGGACCTCCTATATGGTTTCTTCAAGCAGGCAGCTGAGAAGAAATCCCAGTTTCCAATGCTACTAGAAACTCCAAATCTTGCTGAGATTTTATCTTCTAAATAGGCTATGTCATCTGTCTTATTTCTTTATTAAGATGGAGACATTGCCAGTTACTGATCTGAGAAGTCTTACATTTTTCACATGAAAGATTTTCTTTTTTTCTCTCAAAGCTACTAGTTAAAATCCTTCTGGATCCCTCAGAATGTGTGAATGTATCAATGTTCAGCTGACCTTCTCTTTTATAAGTGTGAGAAGAAGAATCTGCAAATTTCTTACAAGAATTAGGCAAAAGGCAAACTCTGGCTTTAGGAAGGACTTCATTTGTCCTCTTGGTAACTTAAGTGAGGACAACTTTATTTGATGTAAAAGTCAAGTGTCAGTTCTGTGAAACAGAATATTTGCTGCAGTAATTTGCAAGACTGGAGATTTCTCTGATATTGTGCAGATCTTTAGGGGCATTATGACCTGAAAAACATGTAAATGCTTTGTCCCCAGTTTGAGACATGGAATAAATTTCAAACAGAACAGAATATAAAGGTTTGTGCAATGGATTTAAAACAGTGTAATCTGTGATTTAATGTTTGTGCTATAGCTCTGAAGAAATCCTGTGTTTCTGCCAGATTAATTTTTCATTGTAATTTCTAACCCAAGAAACCTGGAAGGAAAAGCAGCAAAAAGCAAACCTTCCTGAGGCAGAAAATAATAAGAAAATTACATATTAAATATAGGAAAGCAATAATGACTTCCAAAAAGGGTATTTCCTTGGCATTAATGACTGGCTGGGGTTACCAGACTGCAGTATTCTCTTCCCATCTGTTTCTAATCCTTAGGAAATACTCTGCGCTTCAATGGTATTGCTTTGTCATGAAGTCAGCACACTCCTGATGACAATTTACAGGGAGTTGGTTTTATAGCACTGACATAAGATAATATTCATGCACTTTTTATGCAAGAATACCAGTAAATACACCCCTTCTGTATTGTATGTACATTTGAACATTGGTCAAGAAAAAGTAAATTTCTGCAGTTCTGTCTGACTCCCAGAAAAGGAATGATGAATTTTACAGTGCAAATGACAAATATGTATGAATTGAAAGGAAAATACAGGTTGATGAACAAAAACCCCTCACCAGCATTTATCTGCAGGCCTGCTTAAAAAAAACCAACAAACTACTTGCAATTTTCTGGTAAAATCATAGTGGTTTATATTCATAATCACTGTCTGAATTTAATATTTTATCATTGTTTAATTAAGGAGCAAAATTATTTAATTTCTGTAGCTATGAGAACCCCTAGGTATTCAGAAGCCAAATTTTCTCTCTGCATTTACACTCTAATGTGAGATGAAATGTGTAAAAAAGAGACATTTACCGAGACATTCAATCCCTGATGGACTTGACAGGAATCCTTCGTTACATTCACATCTGTAGCTCCCAATAACATTCACACAACGACCATTTTCACAGACACCTGGCTTGGAGCGGCACTCGTTTTCATCTTTACAAAAAAAGAATAGAACAGAACAGAACAGAACAGAACAGAACAGAACAGAATAGAATAGAATAGCAATACAAGCAAACAGATTAAAAATTCTTTGTACATGTATATATTAAATCAGAAAATTACAATTCATAAAGGGCACTTAAAATACCTTATGATATTCAGCACCTTAAACTTTTTTTTGTTTGTCTCAATGTAGTTCTACATGACTAATAAGGATTTCAGAAGAAAAACTCCATTGCCCTACAATGAAATCCAAAAGTTTTTCAGACAGTTGTTACATCTAAAAAATTAATTTACCAAGCAAATGAGACCTCAGTTTATGGGAAGGAAGCAAGATTATCATAAATAAAAAGTTACATTTCCTTTAGCATTAATATAAATAATGCGTCACTTTCTTGAAAAATTAACACTATAAGATTCTGAAATTACCTGTAAATGCCATAAATGGCAAAAGATATGGAAACTGCCATAGTTCAAAACAATTCCCCACCCTGAAAGTGAACAAACACCTTTCCTCTGTCATTGACTCAATTAGTTGAGGGGAAGACAGTAGCTTTATTTTAGCAAATTATACTGTCTTCTGATTTATAGAAAAAACCCAAGACTATTCCATAGTTGTCTGAGGAAAAAGAACTATGGAATTATTATTTCATTAGATGAAAAAACTTTTCTTCCTTCCCAAGCTTTACCTGTGCATCCTTCTCCATCAGGTCTCTGGGTCATCCCAAGAGGACAAATGCACATGAAAGTACCAATCAGATTTTTGCACACCATGCCTCTTGATTCACAGTCATGGAGACCTTCAGCACACTCGTCCAGATCTGGGGGAAAAAAAACCAAACAAAAAAACCAACTCTTGTTTGAACTTCCTTCCAGTAACTTCAGTTCCTGAAGACAACTTCAAGAGGAAGGAGATACAGTCTTCCCTAAGTAAAAGAACAGAAGGAAAAGTCCAAAATCTATGACTATTTGCAGTTATCTTAACCTTTGTCAGCCGTACCATCTTGTCCCATTAAAGATGAACTTCACCATTGTGACACCTGGCTTTGCAGTCCCCATCAAGGGTTACACTTGATGGTAAAAACACTAAACATTGCTTTTTTCTGGGTTCTGAAAGAGCAAATCATCACATGCTGGGTTGTTTGCTACATTCCATGGAGAGGATGAATGCAAGGTGCACAGAAATATTTAGATTATGTGCTGGTGGTGGAAGGTGGGGAGAAGTTTAAACATCAGCCATTACCTTTGCACATCTTTTGGTCCTCCCTTAGCTCATATCCCACTGGACAAGTGCACTCATAGAAACCGTAAGTGTTGATGCAACGAAAAGCACACAGCAAGGGGTTCTGAGCACACTCATTGATATCTGAGCACAGAGAAAAAAAACAGTCATTCTCTACTGAGTTTAAAACCAACAACTGAGAAGGTTTTATTACACCTGTGCTTCTTTTGTCAGCTAAAATGATCAGAAATTTAATAAGTCAAAGTGTTAGCTTTTGAGTAACTAGAGAAAATTGAACAATCTCTGCTTAAAAACAATGGCATAGTATATATAGGACTATTTGACCTAAGAATGACAAGTTAGGACAGGCCTATTTCAGATTTTTATTATATGCTTATTTATAACGTACTTTTGTGTGATGAGAAATGTCAGCTTCAGAAAGCAAACTAATTATGATTCATAAAATATAAAATTTGTGACAATGACACAAAATGTAGTGTGGGGGGTCCTGTGATAAACCGAAAGTTCTGTTTAAATCAACTCAGACTTCTTTTCCAATGACATATTTCAAAGCACAGAAACTCTTTTTTTCCTCCGATTTATTCCAGCATGAAAGACATAGCTAATAAAGTAATTTGAAGACTAAGGACTGGACAAAAACCAAAGGACAAAAAAAAAAAAAATAAAGAGGACAGGTTACCTTCACAATTCATCATTGGGCCTGGCTCAAATCCTTCATGACAGCTGCACTCAAAGCTGCCGACCACATTGGAGCACGTTCCGTTTCCACAGGGGTTGCCAATGGAACATTCATCAGTATCTGTACAAAATTAACAAACGCAGAGTGAAGAGAGCTGACACACATCAAGCTGTGTTTTAAATTCAAGTTCCAGTTCCTATAATTGCACCCACCTATGCAGTGCACTCCTGTGAAATCCAAGTTGTATCCCATGGGGCACTCGCAGCGGAATGAGCCATCAGTATTGATGCAGTGACCATTGGAGCAAATTCCTGGGCTTTCAAGGCATTCATTGACATCTAAAAATCAGGAAGATATTAGCAGCCACTTAGCTGATGCATTTCAAGATTTTTAAAAAGCATTTAAAAAAACCTAAGCACCCTGTTCTGTTTGTCTCAAGCCATGCAACTTTAAAAGTGTTCTTCTAACACATTTTACAGTTCAGCCTCTTGTTACCAAAAGCTGTGAGGGTTAAGCTGTCACATACTATAATATCTAAGTATAGTTTTAAGTATCAATATTTATATTATCAGAAGAATACCCACCTTCACGTGTGTCATCAATTCCAGGAATAGTTCCATGACCATAGGGGCACAGGTCCTGAAAAGCAACTGTAGAGATATGTTTTCTTTAAAACATAGAGTGAGAGAGAGCCATGACAGATTGTTAAAGCCATCCAAAAAGGACACTAGTTCAGGTTTCTACAGAGCAAAACCAACAAGTCAGTATTTCACTTTGTCTTTAGTTTCTTCTATTTAATTTCATTCCTTTTGCTGACTTGAAAAATCATTTTAGAAAAAACCACTAAGAGCAAACGCCAAGAAGATCTCTCTTTCCAATGACCAAAAGGTACAACACCAATGTGCACCTCCTTTTCCCCCACCTACAAATTTTAAATCTGGATGTGTACCTTCTTCCTCCTTCGGACAGAGCTCACAAGGATCACCCCACCCTTCTCCCGGCATTTTACTGCAGCAACACTTGGCCTTCGTGGTGTTGAAAGCCTTTGGCACTGAGCATTTCCCACTCTCAAAGTTGGTGAAACAGAAGCTCTGACGAGTATCTAGAAGAAGAAAATTGAGTTATGTGGAGCCAGCACCACCCTGGTTAGATGATGACTCTCTTCCCTGAAAGAAATTATGAAAGACCTGTATTTTTCATTCTTTTCTGAAAGCACTTCGCAATTGTCATAAAGATATAAATTGGAAAGGATTTCTACAGAGTATCTTTTACCTTTTAGAATGAGTTATTGCATTCCTTATTAATGAACATACCAAAGCATCTCCGCCCATTATCAGACAGCACAAATCCTGTGGGACAGATGCACTGGAAACCTCCTGGGGTGTTTGTACAAGACCCGAAGAGGCAAATGTTGGGATCCTCGTTACACTCATTAATATCTGTAAAGCAACGGAGAAAAGTTTTAGCATAACCACACTTGCTGTGAATTCCTTGGTTAAGAAAAATTGTTTATTTATTGATTTATTAACTTCAGCAGCTTCCCGTAAAGTGCCCAAGAGATAAAGCAGCCTGTAGGTTTCACTGACTCTTTCAAATCAGAGCATCTCACCAGCATGCACCTTCTTTTCTAAATACTGTTCTCTGTTCTCCATTATATTCAAAATATAAACATTAAATGAATGCTTTCAGAGTATATTTCCCATAAGAACAATATTTTTTGTAAGCCTAAAACATCCAAAAATTTTTTTAAAGTCTATATTTTGGGGGGAGTCTTTTTACTTAAAGATGTGCTTCTTTCATGCTGGCTGTCAGATTCTGGAATTGAAACTATAACTAGTTATTAGTAGAGTGACACCTTTAATTATATTTATGTTAAGCAGTCTTTTACTGCCACTCTCACTCTGTTATTTAATAAGTGTTCCCATTCAATTGCATAATCTATAATATATTAATATTACTATTCGAAGACAGTAAGACTAATTTTTTTAAATAGAGGTGTATCATTAAATATTATACTAAACAATTTTCAAAAGCTTAAGCCAAAATATTAGTATTTAATGCAAGTATCAAGTGCCTGTAAAATTGTGCAGTTCAAACTGTACATCCCCCATCTATACAGACAAAGTAGGAAAATAATACATTGAGACCCTTAATTCTTCATAACTATTATTCAAAACTATCTTTTAACTTATCCTCTTCTGCAAATACTGCCAGAATATATAAGCCTTCTTGTTAAAGTAACTTTTAAAGGTAATTATAATCAGATAAATTATGAAATTTATTTTAATAATCCTCAAAGAACGATGCCTTTTGAGTCTTTCAGTAAGGAATATTGGAAGAACCATCACAGAAGCATGAGGCTATATAAGCATTCTACAATAAAAGCCACACTGAGCTTAACACTGAGGTATAGGCAGGAACAGGTTCTCTTCATGAGAATTAGCTTCATGGATGTTGAGTCACAAATTCAGTGAAAGTTTTGCCCATATTAACTGAAATCTCTGCTATATGGAGTTTTAGAAAACCACCCTGTATTTAGAAGATAAGGAAAATAGTGGAAATACAGTCTTTATTATTAGGAAAATGTAAGTGGAATGATCAAAGAAGTCAGGTGGGAATAGCAAAAAGATTACTTTGAGTCCCCTTTTCAGAAATTGCTCTTAGGTACAGCACAGGGACAAACCACTGCAGCACAATCTGACATTTGACTGAACTCTGCAGTAGCTTCCCATGGACAGGCTCTTACTGTGAGAAGCATTCTAAGTCAGCTTATTTCAGAGGAAAAGGTAAATAATTTGCCAGTTGCTGTGATAGCTGTTAATGTACAAAGCTCAGCTGCACAGGACAGGAAAATTGCTCTTTTTAAGTGCTCATTATCAGTGCAATGAATGGCTTGGTGCTAAAACTCTTTCTGTGGCTATGAGAGAGGTGAGCAGCCACTTAGTGTGGAAGTAAACAAGTTCTTTCCCCTTTCTTCCTATAAAATGGAAAGGAATATATTACATAGGTAGGTGAAAGCTAAGAATTTTTCTGTGGCTCCATTCATTCTGGTTTCTCCTGCAAATAATCACCCTGAGCTTAAAAAGTAATCTAAACGCTGCCAACCTTCACATTACAGACAGAAGTAATGAATTCCTGATTGCATACAACATCAATAGAAAGTAATGGGGAACATGTGCTGCAAGAGCTGTCAAAATATTAATCTAAGTTTTAGTGCAATCACATGTGATCATCTCGGCATTTCCTAGGAGATCTACGTTCAAATTTTCTGGTCATGTGGCAGAATGACAAAAGAATGCAAGCAAGCCCCATCTATTCAGTTTGGACAAAAATCTGTCTGGCAGCCACTGATGCTCTCAAAAACATAAAGAAATTCTGAGAAGGTACTAAAGTGGTCATAAACAGTGAAAACCAAAAATTCCTGGAAAACCAGAAGTTTTCATTATTTTACATTCATGACTTTAGAACTGTAGGTGATTTGAATTCACCTCAAACGTGATTGCTAATATGGAGTCAGCAGCTGCCAAGAGAAACCATGAAGCTCGCAGGCAAACTGAATATTGGTAGCATGATACAAGTGGCTGAGAGAACTCTGGGGCTTAGAAAAATAAATCCTATTGCTCAAGACAGAAATTTCAAAATGGATCCTGTTCCTGCAGCCAGAAGGATTAGGTGACAGTAAGTCAAATCTTAAATGCCCAATAAATTCACAGTAGTCTTATGTTTTGCTGTGTTGGAAGAGGGAGTTGTAACGTGGATTTATTTCTAGTTCTCTTTTGTCTTCTTGTTCGCATTAATGAAGAAATCAATGTCCAAAATATAGTACAATACAGTACAAAAGATTTTGCCTTCCTTTTTTAAAACCTCTTCCTGAAGACTTTTCATACCTATTCCCTGTCATCCGGATTTTAAGTCAGGAAACATTCACAAACATTAGAGTGTACAACTGCTTTCCACCAAATTAGAACCAGATCTAAATTGATCAGAAACAGTTAAAACTTGCCTTACCAATACAACTTTCACTTTTTACTTCATATCCTGGTGGGCAGATACATCTGAATGATCCCTCCAAATTTTGGCAGGTACCAGGAGAACAGGAGCCAGGCAGCACCACACACTCGTTGGTATCTTCAAGTGTGAAGAGGAAATCAAGAAAGGTTTAGAATCTTGTAATTCTTATGGTAACAAGACATTAAAAGGACTGAAGGATTCTGTATTAATTTCCTTTTTCTAAGGCAATTAATCTCTTGAAGACCAATACCCACTCCAAAAAAGCCTGTTACTTTTACTGTGTTTTCATTTAAGTCACTATCATTCTGTTCCAATCAGGTATTTTTATTTTTAGATATTTTTATTTAGATGTTCAGACTGTGTAGCTGCCCTCTACATGGGAGCTAACAGTTTATTTCAGCTCGTCAGCACTAGAACATCTTCATGCGGTTTCATACATACCAACACAATTTTTGCCATCCAGAGTAAACTCATATCCTTCATTACACAAACACTTGAAGGAACCAATTTCATTGAAACACCGTCCATTTCTGCACACCTGACCAAAGAAGGAACTGCACTCATCAATATCTGTTTAAAAAATAGTACAAAAAAGAGTCAAAATTAAACCCCAGAAGTGAGAGCTAAATCCCAGCATAGTATATGCAGCATGTTATAAACACATGCAAGTTTCAATACATATTTCTGTGGAAAAGGTAAATTTTGTAGCAGCAAGGAAACAGCTAGTGGAAAGCAATTATCACTCGAGCTTTAAGGTGTATGTTCCTAGTTAAACTACACTTTTTTAATACGGTATTATAATTTCCAGGCTCATAGCATTACTTCAGTTACTGCATCTGATAAAATCTGGATTTTATCTGGATTTACAAGCACTCGAGCTTCCTCCTAAAAACCTGCCCTGCCAACCTCAAATTTTGACCACGTGATTTGCTTTCCACAAGATGATTTTCTCCTTTGTAACAGTTCTGAAAATGATGTTTGAAAATGCTTGTTATTTTGTAGTGTTACTTTAATAACGCAGAGGTAAAGGAGCATTGCATGAAGAAAAATATGGATGCAGAAGAATAAGTGGAAAGAAGATTGGATAAGCATCATGGTATAAAAAAACCTTGTACTTTGCAGCAGACTCTTCTTACTTTGTTTTTTTCTTTCCTGCACAAGGAGAGGATTTAAAATGCTTTTTAAAAGACGTATTAGTTCCCTCCCAAAGCTGAAAGGAACAATTAGACTTCGCTGTGTCTTCCTTCTGTAGCAGAAAGGAGTGTAAAGCCTCCCACTTTTTTTTGCTTATGCTCTGCACAACAGAGAGGATCTTGAGGTTTATGAGCCTGTTCATCAGCCCACGAAGGTTTTGGCTGCTTTATCACAAGTATCCAGCAATTAAAATAGGCCAAACCCATCAGATATTCCGGTGCCCTGTGCTTTAGGGAATGGAAATAGCAATGCCTGTGTTAGCTCTGCATAACTCTTATTGTTTTAGGAGAGCAGACCTGGCAGGTTACAGATCAGTTCTCCTGGTTTCTTACTGCTGGTCTGCTTCCTCTTTCAGACTCTGTGCAAGAGTCAAGCAAAACGGTGAAATAAAAGAATGATTTTAAATTCACGAGGCAGCACTGGTGGTGGGACAGAACACATTGCAAGTGATGCCGGTGGACCGTGCCTGAAGTCAAAGATGTGCTGTAAACACCAAGAAAATCTAAAGGAGTGGAGAGAGGCATTAAAAATCAGTGAACTGAAAAACTGGCCCAGTGGTCCAGAGGTTTAGCATCTATTTTACCTGAAGTCAGCTGGTTTAAAAAATAAAAAAGTAATTAGTTTAAAACATGACAGTAAAGATTAACCTCCAGGGCTGGTAACAGTAGAAGCTACCGCACTCAATTAACTTTCCTCACACCCTGACATCTCTTCTGTTTTACTACACACCGTCCTCCATGGCACGCCAAACCAGCAGCAAGGCAAACAAAAGCCTGAATTATGTCTCTTACCCACACAATCATTATTACGAGTTAATTCAAATCCCGGATAGCACAGGCAGTTGTATGATCCAACTGTGTTCTTGCAGGTTCCATTTCCACAGGGATACTGCTCACATTCATCAACATCTGCAAGGAGAGACAAAACTGCGTGAGGGAACTGATTTTCCCAGGTATGGGTTAATGTACAGTCTGTGCACAATTACAGTTACTGCTGCTGAAAATGCAATTCACAGTTCCATCTATATATGTAAACATATGTCAGTATTACATCCAGAACTACAAAGACTGCTCACAAACTTTTGCAAACATCCATTTTTAAAAGACACTAAAATTCAATTTGCTCCTGCTGTGTGTTTCAGTTTCTGGAGTTTCATGGGCATCTGGAAGGTATTGAGATTTTGTCCTGCTAGTTCTTCAAAATTTTGCATTGTCAAAATAGGTCACCTTCCAAAATATCCCCCTCAGATAATCTGGCAAATGTGATTTGGTTTAAATACAAGAAGACTCTAGGCATATATGAATATGTACTACAATAAGATAGGTTTTAAAGTTGAAATGCATCAGTTTTTTTTCTTTTTAAAACCCTGTAGAACTGATTATGAACTAAAAGAACATGAAACACATTCTTATTTTTCAATCTTATTTCTTATCTCTATCATGTCATCATTTCCACATGAAATTAGTATAGTTACATTAAAAGGGGGATTCTGTTTTTTAAATGACACATGAATTCAATATATTTAAATAACTGAAAAATGTGTCTTTTTAGCTCCAAGCTCTATCACTCTGTGATACAACCCATAAAGCTCTCTGTCAAATAAGCCACTATGATGTATTGTGGTTGCACTGTTTTAGAATCCTTCTGTTCTTTCTCACGGAGAACATAGATAACTTGCATTCTTTCACTTTTCTAATCTCTGTGTTTGGCACCGGGTGTCATTTGGCTGTGACCAATGAGCTTGGGAGGTGGACTTTTCACTGACCAGTAGTTGTTGGAGTATGTTAGAGTATAAAAAGCCTTTACTGTAAATAAACTGCCCTTCTCCGCCATACTTGGTCTGCTTGGTTTCTCTCAGCAAGCTTCTGCGCCAGGGAGATTCGAAACCACAATGTATTTTTGTGGAAATGTTTCTTCAGCAACATGGAGCTATCTCTGAAAACACTGTTTCATTTTGAGTTTCTTCCTCAAACTGGTTTGTACTCTCCAAGGACAACTTCACAGACTTCATTCACAAAAACCAGAAACACAGGAAACATATGAATCAGTCTTTTAATGTCAGTCTAACCTACGCAAAAAAAATCAGGCTCATATTCTCTCCATTCTAAGAGCCCACAGCCAAACAAACCACACACAGAAGAGTTTTCCTTCCGTACCCATGCACATGGTCTTATCCTGGGATGCCTTGAAACCATTGTGGCACACGCAGTGGTAGCTCCCCTGCATGTCCACACACAAACCATGACTGCAAACGTTAGGAATTTCCAGACACTCATTGCGATCTACAGCAAGAACACAAAACAGATGGTGCATGTAACTGACTTCCATTATTTCCTCGTTGCACACAATAATGCTTTTACAATCTGTTGTTATTATTATTACTATTAAAACCAGATTCAAAGTTATCTGTAAGCAAACCTGAATCGTAACAAAATTTCATTTTACAAGAAGCGCTTGCCTAAGCACCTTGAGGTTAAAATTACCATCAGGATTTGGCTGATACCTAGAGAACATTCTTTAAAAATGCTACCCTGTCCTTCCTTTCACTGAGACATGTGGCCATAAAGCAAAACAGCAGAACGCACAAGGTAACAGAAAATAAATGATGCTGTGAGAAACACACCCTCCCACCTCCCACTGGTTAGGTACAAAGAGGAGAGAAAATTGAGCTAATTTCTTACCAATGCAGGCACCGTTGGGTGAGAGTTTAAAGCCAGCAGCACATTCGCAGCGGTAGCTCCCAGGGCTGTTGATACAATCTGCATTTCTCTGGCAGAGGCTGTCCCCATTGCCGCACTCATCAATATCTGAAACACCAAGAGTTCGGACATCAGACACCACTCCTGCCTCAGATTCGCACTGTCTGTCTGTCTGTCTGTCTGTGCAAGAGGAAACTTCAGTCCTCCACAAACCACGAGCAGCCTGACCTCCAGCCTTGAGGGCTGGGAATGAACACAAAAAGCAAAACCAACACAGTTCCATCTGTTTCACCTTTTGGATGAAGGAGGATCCCACGAATCCAACTCACCACACATCAAAGTCACTTAGCAATTTTAGTCACCTGCCTAAAGAAATTTGGTTGTGTATTAAAAAAAAAATCTTCCTCATTGCTTTTGAACTGAAAAAGTAAGTGGCATAGTTTGCAGCTTTTTAGGTCGCACATGTTTGCACAAAATCCTTGAATAAATGACAAAACTCCTACTGACTTTAGGAAACAAAACTTTATTGCTTCTGTAAGTATCTCTGCCTCTAAAATTGTAGCATGAGAGACACAAGGTAGAAAAAAAAAACAATAAAATTTTCTTTGAGAAGTTCTAAGAATAAGAATTAAATTTTCTCCCTTAAAATAAAATAAACCAAAAGCATTTCATTGACTACCTATTTAGGAACTTCACAGAAAACAATTACAGATTTTATTACATGCATGTTAATGCATTAAACACAAGCACTTGAAATGATTTATAACCTTGAGCCCTACAAAAGCTCAACAGTCTGCCTCTCAGATTTTGAAAAACACATTAATTAGAAGTTCCTCTTCCCTTTAGGATAAGCCTAAGGGAGCTAAGGAGAAAATACCATAATTTCAAATCACCTTCACAGACCAAGAGCAGGTCATTGTAGCTGAATCCAGTGGGGCACTCGCAACGGAAGCTGCCAATCTGATTGATGCAAACTCCATTGGCACAGATTCCTGGGATTTCCTTACATTCATCAATGTCTGAAAGGCAGAGGAGCTACTTTAAGTACAGTTCATTGGGTCTTCACACACTGCTTGGATTCTCATTTTCACTGTGTTTAAAACTGAGTTTGAGATGTTCCTTTTAGTCTACAGAAATTACACACAGGTTATAAATCCAAGCATATACCCTTTGTGACAGAAAATTGTCATGTGAAGTTCAGGAAGTGATCAAAACAGAGCTATACTAAATATTGGACAAGATGCAAAACTGTTACAAATGTGCAGAGCAGTCTCACAGTATTTTTTAAGTCAAAACCTTATCTTACCAACTAAAACTAAGAATCATGAACTAGGATGGCAAGTGAGCAAAATACCATAGCAAAATACCATAACAAAATGTAGAAATAGAAACAAAAATCAAAAATATTTTACACAGAAAATGGTCTCAATTTATGTCACCACTCTAATTTCAAAATGAAATTAGCAATTTTGATACATATAACATGTATTTTGGTTTACATTATGTGGGCACAAAAATGTAATGCAAAATAAATTTTGGTGAAAGTAAATTTGATGAAACTTACCAACAGCTTTTCCAGTATGAATATCAAAAGTGAAGCCAGGAATATTCCCACATATATTCTTGAACTCAGCTAGAGCAAAAGAGAGAACAGTGCATTTTCAGGGAATGTATAAATCTCCCAAGAATTAGTTGCAGCCTTCTCAGCTACTCAAGAGTTGTTTTAAGACAGATCTATTCAGGAGAGCAATTGCCTTTTCTATAATTCGAATTGAAAATTCAGACTGCCAATAAATGAATGCAAATTGAAACAGTAATTCATGCTTCCCTCAAATCTTTGCAGACTCTGGCACATGAGTAAATGTCTGATTTGAGAAAACAGCCATTCAGATGGATTTTGGTTTGTTTGGTTTGTTTAACAGAACTCTGTAAGGTTTATTCCTGTATTCTAGGCATCAGTAGTTAGAATCTACAGCAGCACTTTCAAATATGAGAAATAAACATAATTTATCAGTACCTAGGCTTCTTTTATATCTTTCATTTTCTATGGAGACTACTGCAGATTAGTTCCACTGAAGTGTTGAGCAGAATGGACACTCTGCTTTAAAAAGAGATGCCCCAAACCCCCCACATTTTTCAATATGCTCCTTCTGTGTCCTCTTTTTTCACCTGGAGGATGGGAAATGCTCAGTGTGAAGTGTAAAATAAATTAAGCCATGGTTTTCTAAGCAAAGGTGCATGAAGTTGAGTTGAGAAATAATTCCAGTGTGAAGACACAACCACTTTGAATGAACAGTTTACAAACAATAACCATGCGGCTGTTATTCAGCACCTTTTCAGATCATATCAACGTTCGATTTGTCCAGAAAAAGTATATTTCAATATTCAGTTTCCAAAGTACTGCCAAGGAAACATTTCAAAGTGTGTGGCAGGTATTTGCACATTCAGGGCACTAGGCCAAGGTAAAAGATGCTTGCCAAAAGCGAGTAAAATTTACAAAAACATCAGACTGACATCAAATTCCAAGGGCTTCTGGAAGTTTGATATCTGGAAATTTCCATGAGTGCTTGGCCCACTGCTATGTTAATGGTTATGATCTGCATAATGTGTAAAACCAAACAAAACAGTCTTTACTACTGAAAGTCATCAGAGACTGATTGCTAAGCATAAATATAGAAGAAGGAAGAAAGAGCTCTGTTCACCAGGGAAAAAAACCGCAAATGCACTGGCATGCGAAGTTCACTTAGAGAAACAATACAATCCTCATCAGAGCAGAATAATGCTCTTAATGAGCTACTGGGCTCAGTCTGCTGGAGTGGTTAAGGTCAGTGTATCCCAACCCCTGTCTGTGATGTGTAGCCCCCACCCAGATTGCAAAACAACTGATTACAGAATGTAAGTGCAGCTCTTCAACTATTTACACTTGGAAGCTCTGTTTGATCCCACGCACAATCCCTTTTCATGATGACAAAGGTTCAACCTTGCCTGCAAACACAGTAAAGTCATTTAGAAGAGCTAACAAGGCAATACTGAAAAATTTCAGGGAATATTTAACCCCAGAGCTGCTCACACAATGCCAATGGTTTTACAATTCTGGTTTTAACAAATCATTAAAAGCTGCAGAAGTTTTTGAGAATTTGAGTGTCACCAATTTAAAAGCAGAATTCTTTCTTCTACCCAAGAATATTAATTGCATGAATCCCTGCTAGCAGTTTGCTCAGTATTTTTCTCATCATCTTGTCATCCTGATGACAATTTTATGACATTTAGATAAATGACTATGGGAAAGAATTTCATGAGCTCTCTGTGGTAGCACACATGCATTTCCTCTCTCAAGCTTATTTCCATCTCCCATTCCTGACTGCTAGGAGCATTTCTTCATTCTCCCTCCTCCTATTTAAGAAGGAAAAGGAAAAGGCTGTTTTCTATTCCTTTCAGTCCTATTTTCCTCCTCTTTACTTTTCTTATTTTTTCTGTTGTTTCCCTCATGTCACCAGGATAAACCACTTGGAATGAAAGTAGTACCTCCTTTACAGCAAAATCACAAATAATGCAGCAGCAGAGGCCCAGGTTTAGTGACACTAAACCAGCAAACCTGGGGCAAGTCAATGAAACAGTAAAATGTGTTTGTACAAAACAGGCACTCAAGTTTTTTAGATTTAACTAAGCATTTTTGCCTTTTCTTCAACTGTAAAGAATCTTTTAGCGAATGTCAGGTTTCCCTCCAAGCTGGTGATTCTCCCACCAATGATTTTTCTGAGTGGAACTTTCAAGGGTGTTTTATTCCAGTAAATTAATTCCATAAAGGCTGACTGAAAATGAACCATCCTTTATTACTTTCACCTCCATTTACAGAAGGGAAATTTCACCTTCAATAGAGGAAATGTAAAAGCAACAACGCAGATCATGCTCAGATGTGAGACATGGCCGAAAAATCTAGAAAGGTTTCCTACACTCAGTAATGAAACTCAGTCTTGATGATCTGACAGAGCAGGTCTACCAGGATAAATATTATCTCCAACTACCAAGAACTAAATTACACTCTCCTAAATTAATTATCCTGGAAGACAGACTGGACAGGAGGCATCTCCTGTCAGTCAGTATCTTCAGCACCAGTATTACTGCCCAGTAGAGGGTTTCTTTTGGGATGAAATGTTAACTTTGGTTCATAGGTCAAAGAAGCAGGTGAGCAAAGAAAGTAAAAAAATGGGGTGAGCACAGAAGGCTTTACCCGTTCCTGGAGTTGGACACGGCTCACAAGGCTTGCTCCAGGCTTTCCCAATATTGTATGTGCAGCAGCACATCCTTTTGGTCACATTGAAGGGCAGTTCATTCTCACAGGAGGTTTCATTATAGCTTCTGTAGCAAAAGCTCTTCCTCATGTCTGGATGTGAGGAAAGAACCACTTATGAAGTGACCAACATTATGATAATTGTGTTACGTAAATATCCACCCCATACCAAAGCATTCATTATCTCTTTTTTCTGAAAGCAACATAAACACAGGCATTTAAAACTATTTTAAGGATTGATGGAATCTACAGTCCATGTTTTAGACTTATGTGACGTATTTTCTGTTTTCATTTGAAGACACAAGGGGGAAAAAGGAAAACTCCCAAGAAAGCACAAACACTGTGTAGATATTCATGAGATCCATTCATACAGGAAACCCCACATTTGGAAATGACCACTGAAAATAAACCACTGAAGAGTGAGTTCTGTTAGGGAATAAGAGCCCTAGAATGCTTCATGTCAATCACTGGGATCTCTTTCCTAAAAATAGTCAAAATAAACTCAAGGCTTCAGAACTCATCTGAAAGGAGATTTTAAGCACAGAGTCAGGCCCCCAAACAATCTGATATTCATGCAGTTGTAGAAAAGATGACATTTTGCATACCCATGCAGTTGTGTCCTCCATTCACCTGCATATATTCAGGTGGGCAAATGCAGGTGTAGTTCCCCAAGGTGTTGTAGCAGGTGCCAGGGCCACAGACACCAGGGTGGGCAACACACTCATCAATGTCTAGAGAACCAGGAAAAAACATCACAATTAACAGGTGAGAGGAGATCCAAGTCCAAGCAAATGTTTCTGAGAAATATGACCATAAAAAACAATGCTAAGGTAACAAAAATGCTTCATTTAAAGACTAGCTTGGGAAATGTAGCTCTGATTTCAACCTCTAAGTCTAGCCTTAGTTCTCTTAAGTGCAAGAGAATACACTAAATAAACTCAAAGTTCTTGAGTTTGTCACTGAAATAGGAGCAATTCAACTTCATAGAAGACATTCACACTTTCTACTCACAGCAGGGCTAGTCAGTTTGGTTTTTGGGTCAATTTACAATTATGGTTCTGACAGTTATGAAAAATCTCAAACACAAATGGAAAACCAACATGAGCTGTGCTTCACATTGAGTAAATTAGACTGCTACTCCTACATCCAAAATACAGGAAGCATAGTAAGACTTTCAGGGGATACAAGGAGTTGCAGTGAGAATTCAGAAATCATTAATAACCCCCTTAGTTTAAATACACATGGTTAAGGTGTAACATTATAAATAATGATTATTAAATTATTATTAAATTATATTATTATTATTAAATAAACATTAATATATCCAAGTGTTACATTTCAAGCTTTGTATTAATTGCCTCACTGATGCCAAAGACAACGATTTTAGGGAAGATTCTAGGTAAGGATGCCTGCTTATGGACCTAAGTCTAAAAATCAGTGGGCTTCATAATAACTGCACTGTGACAGAGAAGAAGGCTTCAAGGGACTCAACCTTCACAGATTCTTGTCTCCTCACTGAGGTAGTAGCCTTTCGGGCACGCACACTGGAAGCTGCCAAAAGTGTTGATGCAATTTCCACCTTGGCAGAGACCTGGCAGTTCCTGACATTCATCAATGTCTGAAAACAGAGGAAAACAAAAAACCAAAAAAAATCACCATATTTTCATTGCAGAATGAAAAGAAAGAAGAGAATTTAAGTACTACCCTGAAATTTTGCCAACTAGTAGCTTTGAACTGTCATGTGGAATTTTTCTTTTTCTTTTCCTTTTTTTTTTTCCCCCTTCTAAATTGCACTCCAGGAATGCATGGATAAGATGCTCATTCTCTTCCACCCAAACAGCTCTGAAGGAGCAGTTTCAGCTTGCTGAGCCCATGTTCCATTGCTGTTTACAAGAATTTGGCATCTAATTCCTCACTTCTGCCCATTAATTGGAACTAGAGTTTCCTTCTCTGATGAATATTTCCTGACACTCATACCTTCAATTGGTAAGCTATAATTGTCGTAAATGAATTATCCTTCAGGGTCCAATTCTGAAACCCAGTTAAAGTAAGGAAGCACACAAAAGGTATGCACCAGATTGTTTCCCTGCTGAAATGGTGTTGGACTTCTTCAACATTGTTTTACTGTGTGCCTTTTCATGTTGTTTTCCAAATCCCATTGACAGTGGTTTTTGCTTTGCACTAAATATCATGATTTCTGAAAAATGTAGTTCTCCTCTTAAAATACGACTTTTTTTTTTTTTTTTTTTTTTAATTATTACCAATCACTTTCTGAGAAACTCACCTTCTAAAATAATAGTGATGGGATTTGGTCTGAATCCTTCTCCCCCTGGACAGAGAGTATTGTATTCAGCTAAAGTATAACAAGAGACAACACGTCACTCTCATACAAAATAAAATCATGACAACAAAATCACAGAATGTCAGCTGTGTTTCTAATGAGCGTTCTTCCCTACAGTCATTTGGTTTCTACTTTTTGACCTATTCACAGTAAATAAAGCAAGTGCATTAGATTAACAGAAAAACAATGCAAGATTAGGAGTTCTGCTTTATTACCATAACCTCAGATACTCTTAAGGCAGACACAGCGTTGATTTTTCTGTACTGTGTCCTTATAGAGGCACATATTTTCTGTTTTGATTAGTTCTTTGATAGGAAATGTCAGTATACCATCGATGAAAATAGGTGCTAAATTTGGAATTCCTGCTACTATGAGGCTGTAAAAACAATATACTTGACATTTCTGTTTCATTATTCATTAAAGAACTGCAGAGCTCTACAAATCTGATTAACTGTCACTGGGTAACAGTTTTAAAGTACTCACGAGCAAGTTAGACATAAATACACAATGGTTATCAGCACTCTTCTTTGGGGAATACTGAATCCCCCCAAATTAAAGCCATGACTTGAGTTCTAAACATCATTAATTTATTTCCCTACCAGCATGGAGCTGCTGACCAAAAATGCTCAGCAGATATATACAATCTATTCCACCCTCTGCAGCTCCATCCCTCTGACAGTGGCAGGGAAATTCTCCCGAACGACAAAGGTACAGCAACGCAGTAAAAATCACATTTCCCATCCCTTTCTCTAAAGCAAGAGAGCACGAGGAGAACACGAGAACATTTCCTTACTGCTGTTGACGGGGGGACAGGTCTCACAGGGGTTCCCCCAAGCCTTTCCCAGCGAGCAGCAGCACGAGGAACGACTGACCCCAACGCCAATCTCGGTGTTGCAGGACAGGCCCCCGTCCCCCCTGGGTCCATACTTAAGGTAGCAGCTGCCCACACGGTTATCTGTGTAAAAAGCACAGGTGATTGCAGCTGCACATAGTGCTCCAGGCAAAAGGAACAGCAGGCATTCGTCTGAAATTTCACATCTGGAAAGAGGAATGCAGAAAACACTGCGCTCTTCAAGTCATTGGCACTTCCATTGACTGATGTGGATGTAGAGAGAGACAACACTAAAAAACCATAGAACAGGATTTGCAGCATGGTGGAAGTATTATTTTTATATCCTTATTTGCATCCAAGCAGTGATTTCTACAGTGACAGTTCAGGAAGCTTTTACTTACCCACACAACCCACTCCGGTAGGATTCAGCTGGAAGTCTGGAGGACAATTGCACTCATATCTTCCAGGAGTATTTACACAGAGACCATTAACACAATTAATGGGATCAGCACATTCATCGATATCTAAAATAGGAAATCCACATTCATACATCTGCTCACTGCATGAAAAATAATGATTTTACTTTCCAAGACAAAAGAGCAGGAAGATTTAAAATGCAAGTGAATTTTAGTTGAAACCGAAGTTCTACGAATAATCCAGCAAACATCTAAGAATAAATTTTGCTCATCTGCCTGTTTAACAAGCCACCCTTTTTGCTGATATACTTCTGAAGAGCAGTGATTTACCTGTGCAGTTTCCCCCAGTTCGATCTAGTTCATAGCCATCATCACAGATACAATGAAACATTCCTGGGAGATTATTGCAGGTGCCAAACACACAGATATTCTGGAAGGAACATTCATCAGTGTCTGAAGGAATATATTGAGAACAAAAAGTTACAGACCATTGGCACATTATTATTATTATTATCATTATTATTGTTGTTGTTGTCATGTGTCATACTACTAAAAGCAAAAGGAGACACACGTAAACTATCTTAAAAACTTGAATTTTTGAGTTTGCATAGAATAATACATAGAATTTGTATTTGTGTACCAGTATTTGTAAAGGAAGCGTAATAAGAAGAAAGAGAGGGGGTGCTCATCAACAGTCACTTATATCTCCTTGGAGGAAAAATACAGGGAAAAGGAATATAGGAAGTAAGAATCATCTATGATTTTCTCAAGCCCATGTTTAAATAATTATGTAGTAACTACACACAGATGTGCTAAAATGCATCTAAAGGACTGCCTGTGTCCTTATCTAAATTGAAGATGAAATCAAGCTGAAAGACACTGACAGAAAATTGGACGATTTTGTCAGCTACAGTGCAGGGAAGAGTTGAATATTGACAGCACAGACTGCAAAGCTATGGTTTTAGGCACAATATGAAAGACTTTTGAGCTGAAGGCAAGTAGGATAAGAGTGGAAAAAAACCCCTCCATGTACTGTCTGATAGCAAGACTTTTAAAGTTGCTACAATAAAAGCAGCTGTGGAAAAGGCAAATGCAATTCTGGCACATACTAGTGAATTATTTTTAGCATAGACAGGGAAGTGGAAAGCATTAATATCATTTTACAAAGCACTGCCAGATCTTAATTTGAAATTCTGAGTACAGTGCTCTGTTGATGAACTGAAATTGTACAAGATGTGCAAAAGGAGTATTAAAATTATCACAGTAATAAAATATCTACTTTTAACCTGGCTGGCTTGCCTCAGCCAGAGGTTGAGAAGTGATAAGATGTCTCTTTATAGGAATATATGAGAAAGGTTAACTTCTGAGGGCAATTTGAGACACACAATTGCAAGGGAGAATGAATGCTTAACATCCAAAAGTCCTGAGTCAATTTTATCTGGAAATTAACATTTCTAAGTGCCATGGATTACAGCCATGGAGTGACCTCCAAATCAGGTCACTGAGAAGCTAATGTACTGACAGCTTAAGGGACTTCTGAAGAAAGTAGATTAATAATTTGTGTTATAATTATTGCACTAAATCAAGACCTTGGATTTTGGCCCTTGCTTGTAGAAATTGGACAAAGACTCTCCTTATCATAGGACAAATTAATACATCAATTTCAAATTGAAAGAAATAAAAGGCAATTTCAATTTCCTAAGATGTTATGCCATTTCCACAATTAAATATGAAGCAAGTTAAAAGTTTTGGAGCACCAGCTAAAATTTTTTTATCTACTACACGGAGTTCTTATATTAAACAGCAATAAGAAGGAAAAAAAGGTGTTAGAACACAATTGGGAATAGAAGCTGAACTGGACTAGAAAAATAATAATTCCTTTCACACTTCAGATGGTGTGGTACAATACTGAGTGTGCAAAAGTGATGGTAAAAAACACCCAGCGTGCATTTGAAGAATTGTTACAAATTTTTCAAATATAGCAGTGATTTGTCTACTCTAATTTGCCTGAAAACATTAAAATAAAGTCACTTAATGCAGTCTGTGTCCCCTAAGTAAGCACACTAAAAAAACTGATTAACACAGGATTTTCCACACACTATTCTGCAATGACCAGAAAGAAAGAAAAAAGGAATACAAAATTGCTGAGGCAGACCTCTGCTCTGGGATTTATGGATGAGGGCCAGGACAACGTCATAAAGAGATGAAAGCTACCTTTAACAGAATTCACATTGAAGAAATTTCCTACACGTGAAACATGTGGTGGTGGTGATGTGTGTCAGCAGGCTGAGGCACTGCTGCTCACTCTTTGCTTTAGAGCAGGAAACCCAAACCCAGAGAGCAGAACCGAGGCGGGAGAGGCTCACCTTGGCAGGACCTGCTGTCAGCGGCAGGAGTGAACCCCATCTCACACTCGCAGCGGAAGGCACCAGGGGCGTTCAGGCACTGACCGTTTTCACACAGATGGACATTCTCTGCACACTCATCCACATCTGGGGAAGACAGAAAAGCCTCTCTGGAACTGCACATCTCACCAGCAAAAACACACATAAAGATATCCTGATGTTCAAAATAGCAGTGCAGTTGAGCACCAAAGTTATAAAACAGAACACTTATACACTGAAGTGAATTGAAAGAATGTAAAAAAAACAAACACAATTTCCAAAATTATTGCTTCCACCTTGCCACAATTCCTTATTTTTCATTAACAGATATAATTTTTTTCTAATAATGCATTCTTTTAAGATTCACTACTACTAGCCTTGACAAATAAGTTGAATACTTTGCTTAACAAGTCAAAACTTTGCCTCCTGGTATATATTGCTATGTTATTTTAACATAAAAAATGCTCAAAAGGCTGATTTTCTGATGTGAATCATACATAGAAAATTATTTTCATATTCTTTTTAGAAAATATTCTTCAAAGATGATGAACATTACAAGTAGTGCTTGCACAGCAGAAATTCTTCTAGTATGTCCCAAAAGAGCTATTAAGAAGAATGGCAAGGGAAGGCATTCTCCACTGCCGTTATCCTAAGGAGTCATAATTTTGCAGGTATGCTTATGATCTCCCCAAAAATACTTTATATGCTTTCTTCCTTTTGTTAGCCCATACTTAGTATTATACATGATTTTTTAAAATCCCCCGAATTAAATATAGGGATAAAACTTTTTGCTCTTTAACCAAAAACCTGAAATACAAAACCAAGTCACATTTGTAAGGTCCTTATTCTCAAATAAAAAACCTTACTCTACCAATCAGAAAACCTTCTTTCTTAGATGTTAATTTTTATTTACAATTACCCAGTTAGCCAATAATGAATGCACTCAGAGTACCTTCTAGGTGTTTTACCATCATTAGGATGTACTTCTTCAGAACTTCAAATATGCTGAATAAATACAGCATGTGCGAAAAGTCATGAGCAGAGATAATGTTGCACCTCCACTCTGTGATAAAGACCAGAGTAGCCCAAGAAACAGTCATTAATATTTAATATAAAATCTTTACAGTTTATATAATACATGTCAGCTTATTTTCACACTCACTGTGTGATAAACAATGTCCATTCTTAAGAGTGAGCACTTACCTACAAATTCAAACACAGAGATCACAGGCAGTGTTTTTTAACTGCAGTTTGTTTTTCTTTTTAAGAAGTCCTACGTTAATCATCAAATCCTGTTCTAGTAATCGAGTGAGGGGAAAATAGATGATGCCAGGGAGAGGAACTGTAACAGAGTTTAGTGCTCTTGACTAGAGGGACTCCTGCAAGCAGGACACGCACATACAAAATAATTGGCATGAAGGTGAGGAGGAGGAAGCAGGAGAAGACAGGAACTTCACCCAACCGATGGACCCAGTGGGTCCAACTTGAGACACAGAAAAAAGAGCAATCAGGTGCCTTTGTTAGCATTTCTTATGCAGACAGAAGAATCTTGACCTTAAATGACACTTTCACATTCATTGCCTTGTACTTTGGGCTTAGGTCTAATTTCCAAAGGTTCCGTACACAGGATAAGCCAGCAGGGACAAGCCAGCTTTCCCAAAACTCCTTACCCGAGCAGGTGAAGCCGTCTCCAGTGAATCCCTCTGCGCAGGCACAGTGGTAGGAACCCGGGCTGTTCACACACTGAGCGTGGGTGCTGCACCGCTGGGTCCTGTTGGAGCACTCATCGAGATCTGCACACCAAAAAGTGCGGTTAGAAACACAGCAATTAGCACACCTGGCTGCTAATCAGCTGACAAGCCAACCAGCATGATTGCAAACTTGATTTATGTCTCCACAAACAGATTTATTATTAGATGACACAGGGTTAACCTACAGTGACTCCATTTCAATACTTCTTCCTTTAAATTAAAATGTGGGGGACCAGCAAAATATTCCTGGGCAACAGATGGAATTTGGCTGACTCGTTACTTGGATGTTAATGTCGTGGTCAAGAACTTGAATTCAAAATTAGTTTAGAAAAAGCTGAACCAAAGACACCTACTGAGGAAAAAATCTGCCATGTATTTAGACTAAAGTCTCATCAACTAGTAGGAAAAGTAAAACCAATGCAACCCCAGGAGAGCTGATGCAAGCTATTCACTTGGATGTCAGTGTGGATGGAAAAAAGTAAAAAAAGAAGGAGGAAAAAAGAAAAGAAATAAGAAATCTCATAATATGGTACATTTGCTTTAGCACATTACATCAGTAAAGGCTAACTGTTAAATGAAGCTCTTCTTCCATAGATCCCAAAATGTTCTGAAAACAAACAATATTACAATATTTTACCCATCAAACTAAAACATGAAGGCAAGATGACACATGCAACTCCAGCAGCCCAGCAAAAGCAGAATCAAGTTTCCCACCCCTCCAGTCCAGTCTGATTTATATAAGGGCCTATAAACTAGATAAACTACAGGACATTTACTAAAAAAGTCTGAAGTACTCGAAGTATCTTACTGACAGGAAATCATAAAACAAATTTAATTCAACTTTTTTTTTTTTTCCACGTTCTAGTTGCAGTACTATGTAAACTTTGTAAAATACATGGTAAATTCAGTAAGATGTTACGGCATCAAGTTTCTGAGACAGAAAAACTTTTTTTTTCCCCTCTCAGAAAACCAAATTTGTGGAACATAAGAATCCTTCATGCCCATCTATCCACAGGGTACAGCAGACAGAAGAATCATTCTTTGTTTCTAATGGAGTAATCTCAGCCACATTACCTGCTTTCAGGGGAAAAAAAAAAAAAAAAAAGAGAGAGAGAGAGAAAAGAGCTTTATTTTTCCATATACTTACCAATACACTTAATGCCATTTCCAACCCAACCTTCTCTGCAACTGCATTTAAAACTTCCTGGTACATTGACACACAAGGCATGCATGTCACAGTTGTGAGCTCCAATTTCACACTCATTCACATCTACAAGTACAAAACAAACTATCAGTATTTACATCAGAATATTGAATATTCTGTTCCTCTTACATATTTCCACTGTGAAGGTTTGCAGTCCTTTAAAAAACAAATGTTTAAAAACATTGAATAATTCAAGCAAGTTATTTCGTATTCTGTACTAACCAAAAGGAGTGACAGTTGCATTTTATTTTTGTACTTTTTTTGTAAACATGACAATCAGTCTGCTTTCTTACAACCGCTTTTCAGCTTGAAATTAACACTCTTTTCCAGAAATACAAAATATGCTCATCTTTCTATGTCTAAAACTGGGATGAGGCCTTTGGGTGCGCAGGCACCTTTCAGTTATAAAAACAATTATCCCCCAAGGGTTTCAGTAGTTATAAAACAAATTCCTAAACACCAAACTGTAGGAGAAATTCTGTCAGCTCTCCCACAAGACTAATTTTGGATGAGCCTGGATTCTTGAGAGTGGTGGACCCACCTTGCAGAAGATAAGGAACTGCTTAAATATCACAGGATCTGTGAGTGACTACAGATCTTTAAAAATTGTTGGCACAGGCTGCAGGGTTTTTCATTCACTTTTTCCCCCTTCTTATTCTTTCCTTACACCACATGGCCCTTTCCTGCAGCTTGAGCAGAGACATGAGTTCATCCTCCAGGTCCAAGTGACAAATGAGCACTGATAAAATACTCCAAACACAACTGCAGCTTTGCCACCCCAAGACATGTTCTGTAGCACAGGTGTTCACACAACCTGTACTGATAAAATCCTTTAAATCAGTTATATATGGGGCCTCCAGCATTGACTCTGGTAAAGGAACACTCCATTTGAAACTGGCACTTCCAGCAGATGTGAAATACTCATAAATATTATTATATCGATCTCTCTCCTGCGTGTGAGCACTTGTGCAGTTATTTCACCGGGAAGCCAACCCAGATATGTGACACATTCACTGGGAATCTGCTTTACCTGTGCACCCTGTGGTTCCTTTCTTGACTGAATACCCAACTTGACAGTGGCAAATGAAGGAGCCTTTGGTGTTTTCACACTCCCCAAACATACAGATGTTGGAATTCAAATCGCATTCATTCACATCTGTAAGTGAATGTAAATTGATTCTTAGTTCAATATCATTGGCATTTTGGAATACTTTATTTCAGCTGAAAACATCTACTACATGAGGCATTTATTTTTCTGAATCATAATATATTTCAGCTGTTACACTCTGTATTCTTGAAACTCCCTAAAACAAGTAAGGATAAATGTGTAGGCCAAATACCACTGTCATGTGGCAAAACAAGTACCATTTACTTTCAAAAATTTTTTGAATGCTAATTAAAGGACTATTAAGTACATTTTTTCCTACAAAAATCACTTCAAATAATTTTCTTAAAACATATTCTTGATCATGATGTTTTCTTCCACAGAAGAAAATCTTCTTAATTTTTTAAGTGTCCCATTCTGGGCCCCTCAACAAATCCCTTCTCAGTACACACGTTCCTTTATAGCAAAATCACCCCAATTTCTTTTGAACTATATGATCTGATGCATTGATAAGGACTTACCAAATTTATTTATACCCTTCCTGACATTTGTAGCAATAGGCAACAAAAGCATACAGGTTATTTTTTTTTTATAATACAGATAATTTCAATATACCTACTTTCAAGGACTCTGTAGAAAGAATATCTTGAAACACAAGCTGCAGAATTTTCAGACTTGCACCAAATTTGGTGCACACAGCTACTTACCAACACAACTTTTCATGTCTATAGATACCATAAATCCATCATAGCAAAGACAGCGATATTCTCCTGGGATATTGGTACACTGCCCACCATCACAGATATCTGGATTGTTTTCACATTCATCAATATCTGAAGAGGAAAAAACCAAAAAAACACAGATAATAATTCTGTCACTCTGGCATGAATGGGCTGGAAAGATTGATTTTGGCTGAAAGACAAAGCTTTTTAAGGTATAAAAACCTACCTGCACATGTCCTGACATCTGGCATCAGAGCATAGCCATCACTGCAGCTGCACTCGTAGCTGCCTTCTGAGTTAGTGCAGTGGGTGTCACAGCCTCCGTTCATGATCATGCACTCATCAATATCTGGGGAAGAAACAATGGTGGCAGTGAGTCTACCTTTGTAAGTAAAAAATCATATTCTCTTTACATTTTACTTAGTACATGAAACAGTTCATTGGTGGTTTTATTCTGAATTTTTTTCTCATTCTACTGTCTCTGATTTATGTTTTGCTCATTTTTCTCTCTTCCAACTGCTTTTTCATCTGTGGGAGCAAACGGCTGAGTCAAATGTTGCTTTTGTTCCTGTGTATTGCTAGGGGTGTAAAAAAAGCATAAAAAAAAAAGAAGTTCAGAAAAGAACGGAAGAAAAACCCTGAGAAACTTAGAGCTTGAAAAGTCGCACAAATTTACATTTTTGTAATAAAAGAAACATAACAAGCAAATGGAAAACCCTCTCAGTACTGCTGCTCTCCTTTGCAATGGGCTGATGTGGTGGCAACTTCATAATTCAGTATAATTATAATGAAGGATTTAGGGGATGTGTATGATAAAGAGAAAAAGTGAAAGAGAAACCATCCATGCATGGACTCTTCTAGCTTGATCAAGAAATCCAGGAGTATCTTCCTGCTGCTAGCTCAAATCTCTGATTTCAATAGATTAGTATAATAGATAATCTTTCTCAGAGTATTCTGCAGAGTTCAGCACAGCAACCATCTTTTTACACTTTCCTTATTTTTCTGAGTCCACAGCAGCTCATGATAAGCCTCCAAGGGTGTGAGAAGACAGCCCTGCTCCGTTTCAAAGGGAAGGTATGAAATGAAATAAAAACAAGGACAGATGGAACAATGTAACCGAAGCACAAACTCACAGCGCAGGTGCACAACACTTGCCTGTGCATCCTTGTCTGTCAGGAGTGGTTTGGTACCCAGAGTTGCAGAAGCACTGGAATGTCCCAACCATGTTCACACACCTGCCGTTCCTGCAGAGGCTGTCACTCAGCGAGCACTCGTTGACATCTGGAAAAGAATCATCCACAGCAATAAGAACTTGAGCAGCTCAGATTCCAGGAGAAGAGAGTGAGAGGGAATGCTGTAAACTGGTGGCTTTCAGGCTTAGTCAATTTCTTTCTTGGTCTTGGCATGCTCCAGTTCAAGGAGTGGAGTTCTGAACTGCATGTTTAAGGCACTGTCCAAAGATTTCTCTTCCCTGATTCAGGTCTCTGAGCATTAATTACAGAGTCTGCTGTGGGCATGAATTACCAAATCTGCTATTTTCCATCAAGAACAGAAGCCAAAGAGATCATACACTTCTTCTTTGCCTTTTTTTTCCCTGCTCTTTTCTTTTTTTCCATCATATGCTAAAAGGAGAGATGCATTTCAGCAAGGGACAACACTTTTTTGTGACCGATTAAAGTTGCTCCCGTGGGTGGTGCTGCCCTCTGAGATCCTAAATAAACCCCCAAGAGGCCTGGTAAAACACTCCTCTTTGGAGTCAAAAGCATTACAGGCACTGAGGATTTTACAGGATCTTAGATTTTGATTTTAAGGTACATAAAGGAGGAGCACGAATTTGTGTAAGAGATTCCTGGGACACCACCCTTGCCAGGGACTAGAAGTTTTCACAGCAGAAAATGACCCCTCCTCAAGCTGAAGATTATCATCCTGAGTTGAAACTCACCTAAGCATTCCTCCTGTGATGGTGACAGCTCGTGTCCCAGGGGACAGTCACACCGAAAACTGCCCTCAGTGTTCACACAGGTGCCACCTCTGCACAGCAGAGGGTTGCGTTCACACTCATCTATGTCTGCAAACAAAACATGATATGCAAATTTAATTTCATTATATTAATTTCAACAATTAACTAATTACTTAATTAATTTAAATAGCATTACTAAGGGGCAATGAAGGGAAAAGCAATTCTCAGTTTCTAAAAGTGAGACAATAAGAGGATTGTTTCATGGAAGTGGTATTGCTCCCTTCTTCGTGCTGCACAACAGGGCAAACAAAAAACTGTAAATTGTTATTATCTCTAAAGATGGGCATTTTTTCTCTCAGGAAAAATTTTAAATTCATAATTTAAAATTATGTATTCAACAAGACACAGGAGACAAGCAAAGGCAGCAACTGTTTGGATGTTGCCCTTTAGAAGAATGTACGAATGTAATAATTCTTTTCTTTTTAATGGTTTTAACTGCAACCAGACACCCATATATGTATGCACTGAATTCTTCTCTATTGATGCAGTTATGGGGATCTTTGTGCCAGTTTTTACCTAAGTGGCTCCTCAGTTTGGTAACTCCTCTATATGCCATGGTGTGGCTTTGAAATATTCTTGCTACAGCTTATAAAAGCAAAATTAATATTAGACTCACAGACCTGGTAAAACCAGCCAACAGTACACGTGTGGATGGAGAGAAATGCAACTAAAAGGTGCTCAACATGGAGGATGCACTCACACTTTTGGACTCCCAGAAATGTCTAAAAGCATCACAATTTGCAAGAAAACAAGCAAAGGAGTCTAAGTCAACATTTCTTAAGGTGGCTAGTAATTTCTGGTGCCTCCATATCAATTCTTACAATTTTAAACAGATTAAAGAGATGTAATTTTTTTGGCACTGCTTTTGAAACTCCAGCTTTCTATTCCTAGCTTTACCATATATCTGGGAATCCCATTAGCAGTTTTTATATGAATCCTGCAAAGAGTTGTTACCATTCTAGAATACCTGTACAGAGTAAATATGTCCCAAGGATGCAAGTAATTAGCATAAAGAACACGCACAGCTATATACTTAATTCATTTATCTGTCCTATAATCTGCATATCTGACTCGTTTGCTCATGAAGTCACAACAGTGACACACATGAATTGTCCAGCGGGGCAGGGATGGCACAATTCAGGCTTTGCACAGCAAATGGAGACTCCAGGGCAACTTGGCAACACTTACCCATGCAGTTCTTCATCATCATAAATCCACTCTCATAGCCGTCAAAGCACTCACACTCAAAGCTGCCAGGAGTGTTGACACAAGCACCACTCCCACACAGGTCCGGGGAGATTCTGCACTCGTCAATGTCTGTTTTTCATGGCAGTGGAGAGGTAGAAAAATCAAACAGGGTTTTAGGTTATCCTGCTTGTCACAGAAATGACCACTTGGCCACGGTGAATTAACTCTACAGAAATCATATACAGTGTGCAAATCAACAGAGAAAAACTAATTCTTTATAGAATTAGAAACAGTTATATAGAAACAGTTTATGGAAGATTCATAATGCTGCGCCTTCAGAGCCCTCAGGTCACATTAAACTGTGTAACAAGTATGCTTCTATTAAGTGTAATTTAAGGTTAGATTCTGAAGGAAATAACTAAGTGTAAGAAATTCCGAGATGCTGTTGTTGCAGAGGTATCCACTGATGCCTTGACTACAGTGCCACTGATTTGATTCTGATGAAGATATTTACCCAGTAAGAGCATTACAAGCTTCCATATACCTTTTCCATTAGGAATTAGCTCCGATCTGAGCTACACTGTTGTCTTGTTAGTTAAACCTGAATAACCTTACTGGGGAAAACTACAGCAGGAAAGACAGAAGAGCTCTTTTAAAACCACACTGGTAGTGAGTCGGAAATCTAAAGAGGCATCTGTAAGGTGGGTATGATCCAGTGAAGCAGGTGAGTGTCGCAGGAGAGGACTTTGTGTCACTGCCCATGGCCAGGTTTCTGCTGGGTGATCACAGCTCAGCCCTCACAGGTGTGTGGAGGTGTCAGACCCACAGATGGTGGCAGATCTGGGGCATTACTGAATATTTGAGCTCCTACAAGCTTTATAAAACACTTTCTTGCTGATTTAAAGCAAGCAAAAAAGTCATCTGTTTAAGAAAATCTGTCTTTCTACAGCTGCTCAGTGGAATAATTTCATCACCACAGAACAAAAGCAAAAAAATCGTTTCTGCAGGGAGTTTTCTGACCTATCCTTGTTAGCTTAGAAAATGAAGTTTGTTAAATGCATTTTTCACCAGTGCAATCACTATAAAAACAAGAAAATCACCAGCTAGGGCAACATTAGCATCCAGACCAACCTCAGTGAACATGCCTTACCACCCACACTCCACACTCTGATTACTCAGACACACTCATGGACGCCTGTGTGTCGTAACAAAACCTCCTTCATTTCCAGCACAGAGCCACCCACAACGCAGGCATCCGAGTTCTCAGAGCCACAGAACTGCCGAGCTGATCCTCAGATTTTCCAGATTGTAAAAATCAGATAGCAAAATCCTAAACTTTTAAATTAAACGCACATGTCTGTATAGTCCTGAGTTAATGATGCACTGGTGTCAGAACTGCAGAGGTGCCTTTGTGTGTCCTCAGCCATCAAATCTAAATTAAAATTAACATGCAGTCCTCTACGTTCATTCAGTAACACAGTGATTGGAGAGTAAGGAATGTAAATTAAGATCGTCTCTGTGTCAGAACATTAAACTTGGCTTTGCTGGTGATCCTTACTGATTTTTCAGGTTGTATTGACAGAGCAAGACCTGAGCATCTTAAACGCCAATTAAAAGACAAAAAAGCTGTATTTATTAAATAATCTGTTTCTGAAAGGGAAACTTGAGACAGTTGGCCATTCTGCCCGAGGATTAAGCTCTTAGAAACTGAAGGAAATGAACGGCATTAAGTTTCCAGATCACCAAGCTATGTCACAAGAGCAAGTTCCCTTAAAAAGCCCCCAGGATGTGGTGAAGCCTCCATTACTGGATGTTTTCAAGATGGACAGGGTGCTAGATAATCTCATCCAGGCTCCCTTTCCCCAAAAAAGGTTGAAGGAATTGGGTCTTTTCAGGTCCCTTTCAACCAGGATGATTCTAGGAAAAACTGGGGAAAATGCAAGATTTACTCACCTGTGCAGTTTCTTTCCTCCATATCTAAAGTGAACCCACTGTTACATCTGCATTTGAAACTTCCAATTGTGTTTCTACATTTACCGTTCATGCACATGCCAGGGAACACTTTACATTCATTGATCTCTATGAAAAAAACAAAGAAAAGAACATTCTTAAGCTCAAAGATGTATGGAATAAATGGAAACTTCCTGTTCCTTCTTAACAATTTCATTGAGCACAAAGGCAGGGTTTGGGTTAGAGTGGGCATCTGTGATTGGAGGTGAGATGCTTCCCTACCTTTTGGACTGTTTATGCTTTATTTGCAAACCAGTCATTAAAAGTTTACATTTATCAGCAGTCAAAGAAATTCAGGGATACTCTCCAAGTTGAAATTCTGGTATGTGTACTGTACTCAAGTTTGCTTTGTGACACAATGAATATTCCTGGTATTCTTGAGCCAACTTGTAAAATATGCAACGATTACCTGGCTGATTGGGTTTGGTTTTTACATTGAGGGTGTGAGAGTTGTAGCTGGAGTTTGGTGTTGACAACTATATTTTTCTTGTCTAGAATATCAAGTCAAAAGTTTCACCCCTCGTCAATGCTGGGTAACAGAAACTGTTAAAGGATCTTGCATAGGACAAAGCTGAATGACCTTTCCTACACTTTGTGATATAATTTGTTGAAGGAATGTCCTTAACTGAGAATCATCTTCAGTGAAATAAACAGCTATCTCCTATGTATTTCTGTGCATGGAACACAGTAGTGGTCCAAATACAAAAGCAGAAATAGGAAGCAAAAACCTCAGAAAAATCTCAGCATGGACAAGATTTCATTATTATAAAATAATTAATAATCTACTTCTCTAATTAAACAAATGATATAATTATTATTGTTGCTGCTATTATTATTTTTGTTATTATTTTCCTTACTTGTCTGTAGATCACCACTGAAAGGCAAGAGCTTTGCCTGAAAATGACTCCTGAAAATTAGAGCTTATTTATGGTGAAGCAGAGGTGCAATCCACTAAAATTTTCTCAAGCAACTAAAAATATTTCAAGACAAATGCTTCAGAATGCATCCTTAAAAAAAAGAATCAAACTAAAACATTTCTAGATTATCTCAGCTTCTGCACACAGAAATCTACAGTTTTTCTTCTCAGATTTTAGCCACTTAAGGTAACTTGGGTCTGGTTTCTTAACATTTTCCATTTTCTAACCTGTTTTGCTGATGCTCTACAGGAGGTGAAGCTAGCAAAAACTGGACAAAATACTTTTATTTACTCCTTTATCACTGCAGATCCTTGTTGTCACTGCCCTCATGATCATAACGCAACAGACACATTCTCCTTTTAATCACTTACTAATTCTGCAAACCAGAGAAAGAATCCATCCTTCTTCAGTCCCTCTTTCACAGAGCCCTGGACAAGTCTTTGTAACATCTTATGTTTAGATCTAAAATCAGATCTTCATCTGACCCTCATCTTACTCTTTGCAAAGCACTACCTTAAAAAAGGCGCACCTTTGCTTTTATTCTCATAATTCAGAGCTCCTCTTCCTGCAGTAACTTTCCTTTTTTTTCCTTACCTGATGCCTTGATGGGCTTACCTAAAACAGAGGCTAGACAAAGTCAAAAGAATAAAAAGCACTTTGATTCATTGAAGGGTCTTCAAGGTGAATTTAGGGCAGACAAAGCCCAGGTGAGAGGCCACACCCAAAATGGACAAGTCACCAGTTTTTCCTACTTTTTAAGTTCTATCCATTTGCATGTTGAGCTTTAATATATCCATTTAAATTCTATCCATTTGCATATCAAGTTTTAGTCCTCCAATTATGGCTTCAGGTGATAAAGTCAATTACTCCAAGTTTGCTCCCCCAATTCACTGCTGTTTACATACACCGGCGCCTCAGACAGCAAGCTGTCCTTGAGGCTCAGCTTAGAGGGGAATTGTCCAAAAATGCTGGGAACAGGAGCTTGTACACAAAAAATACAGAAGCTAAAATCCCTAGGCATCAACCCAATTCAGAGTCTGCACTGTAAAGGCTCTTTTTACTGCACATGAGGCTGCTGTAAAGTGCCTTGAAAGTGGAGAGTTCCCCGGCCCACACCATCAGTGAACACCTCTACTGCATCCCAAATCCAGGAATTCCCTCAGGACACCCCCTGAGATGCACCCACTGAATTATTAAAATGGGGATGTAGATCTAATATCGATATCCACCTGAGATGGACAGAGACTCTCTAACTTGTTAAGGTTAGAAAGTGTATGTTTATTTCAGCGCTGGAGAGCTGCAGGGATAGCTCCAAATGTGCAGCTCCGAAGTAACAATGCAACACAGAACTTATTTATGCATCACAAAAATGCATATTTAAAATACAGATACATATTCATAGCATAAGCGCCTCCCATTCCCCGCTTCGTATGGAAATTAGCAAAAAGTCATTAAGCATGTGCAGTTCCTGCAATGGAATTGGGTCGGCGGTCGTGAAATGGGTCTGATGGCTGCTTTTGAGGAAGTAAAACTTGTCTTCCTCACTGTGACCTTACTTCACTGGGTTTTGACAATACATTTGACCCTGGAAAACTCCCAATGCTCTCTTCTGTTGCTTCTAAGTTGGTTGCATCTGGGCAAAATTTGTGACTGTCTACGCTCTCCTTTGAACTTCTTTTCTTAAGGTTATTAATTGTCTATTCTAAGCACAACTGAGTAAATATCAGATAATCAATGGCTACTCTATACTTAATAATTAATTTCTTTCTAGCCGAGTTCTACGTCTTTTTCTATTCCAGTTGATTTCAACAGAACTAACTTTTATCTAAAAATGTTATCTACATTTAAGTGTCTAAAAGAGAACCCCGTATTTCTCAACGACAGATTTCCCGGCACGAGAAGGAGCTCTCACCTTTGTAGAAGGGCCTGCCGGTGAGGGTGTCGGCTCTGCTGGAGAAGCCGGGGCCGCGGGGGCACAGCGCGCCGTGCTCGGCCGAGCCGGGCCGCGGGCAGCGCTCGCAGCCTGAGCCCCACGCGGCGCCCACGGAGCAGCAGCACAAGTCCATCCGGAGCCGGCCGGGCACCGCCTGCTCGCACTCGTCCTTGTCCCAGCGCAGGTAGCACTGCTCCATGCGGGTGTCTGCTCAGAAAGGAACAAACAGTCCTTTAGCCCACATGTTCTCACCTATCGTTGAGGCCTTGAGGTCTTAAACAGGCTAGTAAAGGCAACAAGGAATTTACCTTGGTGTAAGAGGATCCTAGGTGCACAGCGGTAAAGGGAAAAGGGAATTTATCTTGGTTTAATAGGATCCTAGATGCCCAGACTCATCAAAGGTGGAAAACACGCTGAGGAGTGAGTGACGAGGCGGAACCACCGTGCAACGCGCACCAGATTTTTACAGGCTTCACAAAATTAGCATATCTACTTAAAATCCCCCAATAAGAAACTTAATAAATTAAGCAATTGCCCCCTATTCTAATGAACCACCCACCCAAATGAGACTACAGCCTAGTTTACAAAATCATGTTCCAAGAGAGAAGGCTCCGTCCAAGCTTGGAGCCCCTAGTTCTGAGATAGTAAAAATGTTGGATCTTCCTCGCTTTGCAGGACCCCAGACTAAGCTAAATATCAGACTACAAGGGTTATAAACATGTAGGGCTAAAGTACAAGGAGTGTTTGTGCAGGGTACAGGGAGTGTGTATAGAGGGTAACAGGGAAGGGAAAGGATATAAAAATATATATAAAAGGGTATAAAAAAGAAAATACAAAAATCATCAGCATCAGGCTGAGCATTCAGCTTCTGCTCAGGGCTCTGGATTTCTGCATTGTAGTTAAAATTCTTCATCTTTTTCGTCACGATGCCTGATGATTTTTGCCTCTCTTTTTTTATATACATTCTTTACACCTTTCATGTATCCTCTGAATCCTCTATGCCCTCAGCCTACGCGCTTGTAATTTTAGTAGCTGATGTTCCAGCTTAGCTTTGGGGTTCTGCAAGGCAGAAAGACCAAACATTACAGCAGGAGGCCAGAGAGCCCTAAGGAACATATTTTGTAAGTGGGCTCTAGACTCATTTGGTGGAGGAGGATTTTTTAGAATAGGGGGACATTACTTCACTTATTAAGTTTCTTACTGGGGGACTCTAGAGAGACATGTTAATTGGCAAGGTCCATACAAATTGTATACATGTTACACACGTGTGCATTTCGGTGTGTTCCACCTTGAAGAGCTGTGCACCTATTAAAATCCTATTAAAATACCAAGATAAAACCCTTTTACCCCTTTAACCATCTGCCTCATAATTCTAAAACCAGCCAAAAGGTAACAGTGCCACATAAAAGTACAACAAATTCTTTCATCGTGTCCCAATATCAAGATACACCCTTACCCTGACATGATTGTGCTTTTCAGGTTTCTGTGTGTGTTGGACAGGACAGACGCATGCATTTCTTTACCATACCAAATATTCTCACTTATAAAATGACCCTTTTGTGGCACTCATGATAAAAAAAAAAAAAATCCTCCCTATATTTTTGCTAATAAATTAATTTCATAGTGCAGTGAATACAAATTTAAAAAAAAAAATTAAAAAATGCTGACTGTTGTTGGTAGGCTTACATTAAAACCAGTTAGAAGGAGACAACAGTAGGGTTTCCAGAAAAGTTAATTATGGTCACTATACTCAAGGGTCCGTCCCATTTGCATCATAGCAGGTAAAACAAAAGACAAATAACCGAGTGTGCAAGCAAAATCCTGTATTCATGTACCCAAATGTCAGGAAAAGAGCCACGCACTGGTCTGTGCACTGATAAAAAAGATCAATTTGCACCAGCATATTTGTGCTCACCATCTGTCACCCAGGACATTGCTGCTCCTGAACAGGAGTCAAAGCAAGGACAGCACTTTAGCACAGCCTATTGACCGAGGACAAAATAAGCCTCAAAACAAACACACTCCTTGAAGGAATTAATAGCTCTTCTCTAAACTGGCACAGATACTCAATATTTAAACAGGCATTATTTGGAATAACTCAGAAATAAACCATGCTTTATTTCAAGCCCTTTTAAGAATAATTCTGGACAGCTGTGGGCCGCAGCTGGGAGAGTGGGGTGTGTTCTTACCTAAACACACCCTCCCTGTTCCGTCCAGGGTCAGCCCCTCGGGGCACTCGCAGTGGAAGGAGCCTCTGCTGTTGATGCATCTCCCATTGGGACAAACCCCCGGGAAAACTTCGCACTCATTGACGTCTGTGGGGGACACAAAGAGTTCAGTGATGTGCTGACTCCAAGGAGACGACTAGAGCTTTATGGAGAATTCAAGTGACAGGAAAGAAACAACACCAAAAATCCCGTTTTATCCCATTTTCAAAAGTGATGTCTCGAGTGAGACACAAAAACTTCACCTTCGCAGGTAATGCCCTTCACTCTGGCAAATCCTCTCGAGCAGGCTGTGTCTGAAATCAAGCCATAAAAGATGTTACTGCTTTAGAGTGACAGGAAGGTAGGAACAGAAAATTTAGAAATGAACATATCTTCAGAATTCCCTAATAATTTGACTGTGTAAGGTGGGGAGTGCTCCAGCCTCAATCAAGGGAAGTACTGACTTAATACATGCTACTTAAACTAAGTGAATAGTTGAGGAAAGTAAATCTCAGACCATTACTTTCTCATGTCCTTTCCTTAACGGAGACCAGAATGAGCAGCATCTAATTGTATCAGTCTCTGAACTCCAATGTAGCTAAAAGGTAAAATTCCTTACAGCTGCCTGAAAAATTTAAGCTTTAGTGCTGTCAGTTTTCAGCTTTTTTCCCCACTGAAGCTTAATAATGGATCTGAGCAATGAGATTATTTTAGGATATCCCTGTAAAATGTAGCATCATACAGTGATTTGAGAGCTTGCTGAGATTTAACTAGTTACAGAATAGGCAATTAAGTGTCCAAATGCACCCAATCTGAGGTAATTATCTGTCTAGATTGATTAGGTTTTCACCAGTTTTACCAGTCTAACCTGACCATGTTGCTTCCTGAAGTCCAAAGGAGTGCCTTTGCTAAAAGCTCTGCTGGATGCTGCTTGCACTCTGCTTTTTAGGGGGGATACGTGTGCCCACAGTTACTGTTCCAATTAAAAATGAGAGGCGAAAACATCTTGACACCAGTTCAGCTGCTAGTAGCATTATTCAAACCTTATGGGGAGAATGTGGGTCAGTGTTTTTGCCATGAAGTGGAGCACATTTAGCATTCTCGTTTCCAGCTTCCAGAACTAGCTCTGCAATCTAATAGCAACACTATTCTGCAATCAATAATGGTGCATAAGCTATGTGTTTGAAAAAAGCTGGGGAAAAAAAGTGTTAACAGCCCACAATATAAAAAGTCCTCCAGAATTTTACCAGATATTTCACTTTACTGTTAAAGTCTTTATCTCCCTAGGCCAGTCAATACACACTCCTCATGGAGATGAAACATATTGTAACCATTAAGAGGTTTATTCACATGTTATTTCCTGGTATGCTTCAAAGTTATAAGAATGATCTCTGATGGTGATTACAAGTCATGCTAAATAAACCAACTTCCTTTCATAGATTCTTTTTTTTGGGGGGGGGTGGCTTTGGTGTTTTTTGTTTGGTTGGTTGCTTTGTTTTGGTTGGTTGGTGGTTTTGTTTGGTTTTTCAGGAGTGGTTTTCTGTTTGCATTTTTTTAAATATACAGAGATGGTAACAATCTACTACTGGTACTTCTTCCCTTCTCCCAAAAGATGCAGGATATTGGAGCATACCTAATTCACACCGTTCACAGGGGCTGCCCCAAGCTGCTCCCAAGGTGGCACAGCATTCGGATTTCAGAGTGGCACCGTTGATGTTGACTTCACAGTGGCTGTCTCGGATATTAAGCCAGCAAGTCCCCTTCAGGCTATCTGCAGCAGAACAGAAAGCAAAAACGGCACAGAATTGTCACAGCCCAAAGAGATGGCACGCCACCTTCATGACACCAGCTGGCAGAGAGAGCACATGCTCTCTTTTAAAATTAAAAAAACTTCTGTAAGAGTAATTTTGTGTACACATTGTAGTTTAGAAGTGGTGTAAAGGAATAGCACTATCACTAAAAGTGAGCAACAAAGCACACGGCTTGAGGCATTTTACAATCCAGGTCCCACAGCTGGCAGAGGTCTTCAGGCACTGCAGAGGGTTTATTAATTTAATTCAGCTAGTGACTGATCCATCTAGAATACACAAGTTACAACAAAAGCAGAGATCCCAACCTGGGACTCCCCTTCCCAGCTGACTGCCTGAAGCCTTTCGGAAATGCAGGCGCTCCTGTCTCTCTTGAAGGTCAGCCTTCAGGGTTGTAAGTAAGTTTAAAAAATTAATTAATGTGGTGTGTAGGAGTGATCTGTATTATTTCACGGGTCTGGTTCTGCTGGTGCATCAGCTGCACTTTGCTGTATTCCACTTTCTGCTCCTGAGGATTCATCCCTTGCACATCCATCTCCTGAGCTGCAGCTCTGCTGCCTGAAATGCTCTGAAATTCCTTCCAAAGCATCTAAATCCTCAAGGATTAGAATCTGTGATTTCAGTTTTTTGAAATGTCGGTCAGATCTCAAATCAGGTACACACTTTGTAAGTCATACCTTCAGCACCTCTACACTCCCCTATCCTTCTGAAGTTACACTCAAATGGTGCAACATTTTTTGAGGCAGACAACAACCTTAAGAATCCTTTCAACTTATTTTTTTCCAAACAGCTTCAACTTTTCTACAAAGTTGTCATGTTAAAAAACGATGTTACCACAGGGAGCACAGCCCTTCTCTGGTTAAAGCAACAGGGAGAAAACCTCACCCAAGAACATGACTGAAATCAGACGCAGAAATTGGGCAGTGTATTTCATTAACAGTCAAAACAGATACATTATTTAGGTTAAACATGTGGGACAGAGCTCCACTCTTGAACGAGTGCACAAATGCAGAAGAGCAGAAGAGACTTCTTTTACACACCTTTATCAGCTAAGTCAGGACATGGATTAACACAAGACTTATCTTTTTCAGGCTATTCCTTTATGTTGCATCATCTCTTTTGTCCAGACAAAATCTTTGCTGAAAGAGTTATTATCCAACATCAAAGCATTCCTTCTGCTGCTCTTATCTCTTTGATTCTGACTTTGAGAAGAATATATGCGTACTACAGGCAGATGGCATCCTACTTATTGTGCCCTGTATGAACTCCACAAATCTCAACTAAAAATTTATAAAAACCATGTAGAAGTGTGTATTTCAAAAAGCACAAATGGCAGTATCCCTAAGGTATGGGCGATTTCCAAAACAGCAATGAAACACTTGTACCACCACTAAACATACACCAGAAACAATTCCACTTCTTTTTTCTCCACTACAAGCATGGTTTTAATATTGTAAAACTTCCCACATGCAAGCGAAATATGTCAGTATTGTTGCTGAAAGTTTTTGTTATAACTGCTGAACTAACAACCCTTGTTTGCGGAAGGTTTCAGTGCAAATGCTGGGAATTGCATTCTGATGGTGATTTTAGCAAGGCATTTTTCTCTCTGCCTGGGAAAACTCATAGAAAGAGATGGATGGCTCACATCTCTGATGGGTTTCTGCAGGTAAAAGGGGTGCAAATGGCTAGAGCCACCTGGTTCCTTCAGCCTCGAGGGTGAGCAGACCGAGCAAAGGAACAAGAGGAAGTGGATGAAGACTTCTGTCCCCAGACTGATTAAAGAAATTCTCCCTGTGAGATCAGCCTAAGGTGCCATGTTTTGCATGACCAGAATGCACACAACAGGAAAAATCAGGTACAATACCAAAAAGAAACAAACCCACTGGAACAATAAACTGCAAAAATAAATTTAACAGTCATGTTATGCTACTCGTCTTATTTTAGTGTGGCGGTCATGTGTTTTTTCTTAGAAGTTTTGTGCTATTGTGAAGTTCAATAACTTCAGTCATCATCATGAAAGAAAGAAAAAATTGCTCCTATAATGTGGGACTGATTCTGGTTCTGACATGAGAGCAAATCTGAAAGTGCAAAAAAAAAAACCCAAAGAACAAAACAACTTGGCTTCCAATGCCAATGAAATTTTGGCCAAGATGGAAAAACCGTGCACTAGCAGTAAAAATCTGCATGTCTTGCATTAGCTCTACTTCTGACCCTTCTGTCTTAACATACTCGTACTTGTAGTGGAAAAACATTGTTCCTGAGTCAATTTTAGTCAACATGAAAAACTTATGGTTAGACTCACAGTATGTAGCTGGACCCTGTTCTTCAGTTTTTATCTGACTACTCAGCTATTTTTTTGTTTATATTTTATGTTATTTATCACTGCTATCCAGGCCAAATGGGACCTCACACTGTAAACAATCCAAGGAAAACCATTTGCAAAGTAAATCCAGAACATTGTTATAATTAGGCTCTTGGTGAACTTGTGGCCCCTTTGGATGTAAGAACAAAAGAAGATTAAAAGTAAGAGGTACAAAAAAACATAGGTTAAAGTGGTCATATCAAGAAATTAGCACAACATGAAAAGAACAAAACCAATAATAAACTTCACCAGACAGTGATGCTACAAGGAAATATAAGAGAAGGCTTAGGCACAGAAGCAACATTCACTTAAAAAACATTTTAAGGCATACAAGAATTCCATCATTAAATATAAACTTTGAGTCTTTGCATTCATTTTTGTATCTTGAGAAAATCCTGAAAAGGCCAGAAAGTAGAATGAAAAATGCCAAACAAATTCACCTGAAAATGAAAATAATATTTTAAATTAGCATCACTTACTAATGACACCCACTTTAATGATACTCCACTACACTTGGAGCACCACATATATTCTACAATAATTTCAATTATGCTACACAAATAATGTGAAACCATGGCATCTTATGAACATCTGTGAAGTGCAGATGACTGCAATCCTTTTGAGTTTTCTTGGAAAGGCAAGGAAAAAGAACATTAATGAATGGCTTCCAAAGATAACACCAATGACATCCTGCAGACAACTGTTGCTGCTTACTCAAATAATATCTCTGCAGTCCTCTGATTTTTTTCCAATAGAATCCTCAAAGGATGCTAACTTTTTTTTTAAATATGTGGAGTATTTGTATACATATAGATATTGATAAAGAGAAAATACAAGGAGGACAATACCCACCAATACAAATCAGTCCTGTGGGGTCCAACTTGCTGCCAGATGAACACTCACAGTGGAACGATCCAAGGTTGTTCCTGCAGGCACCATTGACACATGGGCTGCTTTCACACTCATTTATATCTGTAACCCACAAACAAAAGACATTATTAGAACTACAGTGTGCTTCTGGGAAGTGTTATACACTATAAATGCTGCTCTGGGCCATGAGGGGCCAGGAGTTCCTGGAATATTTGCCCCTCTACTCCTCCCAGCAAGGTATTCTGAAGGTACAGGGACAGACAGGCAGCCTGTGTTTTGCAGTGCCCATATTTTGAAAGTGTTAATTAAATGGCCCTTTTCTACAAGGACAGTTAATTTCCAGCAACATGGACCATAAAGTCCTCCAGCATCAATTACAAATGTCCCGTGAGAAAACAAAACCCTTTTTTCACAGAATGCAAATGCACTCCCCCAGCCACACCACGCAGAGCACAAACAAAGCCCTCACTGTTTCTGTCATTTATGGCTCCATGAGAAGAATTAAGAAAACCCTGTCAGAAGCAAAATATCACAATGCTGGCTGCAATTCTCTAGTCATGGAAATGCTGAAGAAATAGGAGTTGTAACTGCAATACTATAAATGGTGCTTCTCTTTAGCCCCTAAGTCCTGTTTATTGTCCCTGTGAGGTTTTTAAGCCTGTTCACATGCAAGAGTAGGACCCCTGCAGAAAGCATTATTTGATGTTTTTTTAAAAAGCTGGAATCAGTTTTAACACTAAAACAATACTAATAAATTCTCTCCAAGAGGAACTGCTGATCCATATCCACCATTTCTTCCTGAACCCAATTAATTTATTTATATGGGCCCTGAATTAAGCTGTACATTCTAATTGTACCAGGTCAGAAGTAAAAAATGTTTAGCACTTGCTTAGGTTTGCTAGCAGTGCTTGAAGAATATCTTGTAATATCTGTACATTAAACGAGCTAAATTTAAATTAATTATAACCTAATGCAGTACCTAACTAAGCAGTGGAGATATTAATAGCATCAAGAGATCATTTTCAAGACCAATTGAAATGTCTTTCTTATTTTTTTTAAGTTATCTAAGAGGTACCATTTGGTATTTTGATATTTTATGATGCATCAAGCTTTCATTTCACCAGAGATGTGCATCACAGGAAGGAGTAGGTATTCAAATATATATAATTTAATAATATGTATGTATTACTTAAAAAAAAAAAAAAAAAAAAAAGGAAGGAAAGAAAGAAAGAGAGAGATAAAAACTCCCAGAAATCAGTAAACTTTCGAAACTGTGATGTCTCCCTTCATGCCAAAAGCAACCACTTAATTTAAAACCAGCTTTCACAGATCCTTTACTTAATGCACTTGTCTATAAAGAGCAAACAGGACTTGTCTTTGACTGTCAGCAACTTTCTGAACAACAAGAGAGCTTTATGCTTCTGAAGACTACTCTTAAACTGTGGATTGCCCATTTTACAGATTAATCATCCACAAATGCAGAGATATAGAATCTAAGAGGCCTTATCAGGTCAGGACAATGTCCCTCATTGTTAGTTGAGACAGAATAAACTCTAAGTCTGTATCCAAGCTGGCAATCCAGAGCCCTCACCAGCAATTATCTGCCCTGCACCAAGGCCTTCCCCTCCCTGTGAATATATTTCACACTCTGTTACTTGCCATTTAAAAAATGAGGCTTTTATTACCCAGGGAATGCTCCCTGCCTCTGCTGATTCCCTCCCCAGCCAGCAACACCTGGTGCTGGGGAGTGGCCACTGCTGATTTTGCAGAGAAACCAAGTGGCTTTTAAAACCGAAAAACAAACAACACTGATACAAATAAGTAATCTTAACTGTGCATTTTATGCCAAATAATCGTCTGAATAGAAATGCCCTGGGAGAAGGACATGCTTTTGCTTCCTCTCCACTTGCCACCTCGCTTTCAGAAGTTTGCCTGGCTTTAAAAAAGTGATAAAAAAATTGAAAAGACAGGGCAAACTAACAAAACTGAAGCGATGCATTCTCTGTCCAGCCTATAGTGAATGTTCTTCCCTTCTTCTCCTAAGCTGCACCTTCAGAGAAGTTTATGAGGGACCAGGCATTGTCTGTGAAAGCATTTCAGGCTGAAAATGGGCGATTTTCATGTGAAGTGTCACATTGTTTTAACAGCTGGCAGTTCGACCACACACAGGTTTGCACAGACACAAATGTGAAAGACAAAGTCTTATAAATAGCATACAGTTGCCACCATTTAAAACATCATTTCAGCCTTATTTAGGACATTAAGAAGGAAACTTAAATTGCTTCAGATTTAGAGGGGTAATACAAGGTTATCATGCCTATCTTTAATTCTCCCTGCCATTTAGCAAGTTTGGATTACAACCAGTTTTCCTCTATGAAAAGACGCCTTTTATTTCAGATTTTAGGAGTTTAAGCCCAAACCTGACGAAAAATAATCGAAGGCCACACCAGGACGTCAATGTCTCCAAAACTACAACCCAAGAAGGGAAAACGTGGAGATGGAGGAGCCAAAGCAATTGAAATTCAACACCTTCTGAAAAGCAGAGGCAGCTCTCTTGGCTTCATGGGCCATGCTCTAGGTCTTTCTGCTTTTAATATGCTTTAGCACTATGCTAAGAACTAAAAAAGGAAACAAAAACCCAAACCAAATGACTCTGGGTAGTAATAGGCTGATAATAGTGCATTGACTGCGTTCCAAAACCACCATCCAGGAAAAAAAAAGATTAGAAGATTGTATCAAATGCACTTCAGCATTCGTGTACTGCTGAATCAAGTGAAGAAGTATTATATGCACAATGCAAACAAACTCCAAAAATTGCTTCCCTATACCTTCTCATGATAATACTAATCCGTAATTTTTAAAAGAGTAAGCAAGAAACCAAATGGATTTTAACACTATTTTGTGTTTTAAAATAAAGAACACTATGCTCGATGATATTTATTGAGGTGTGTTTTAAAATTTTTTCTCTCTTAAGTGAGGTGAGTGTACATTGTAAACGTCAGAGGAACAAAAATTGAAACAGTCCGCTATACATTCCTGGAAATGAACTTCAAAGCACATCTGGTTTACATTTAACTAGTTATGTCACTGGAAACACAAACTAAACCATGGAGCTTGTCATAAAAATCTCGACTTCCACAGACTATGGAGCCTCAAACAAGTCTCCTACTCCTTCCAAAAAATTGATAAAAAATATCAACTGAACTACAAGCAAAACCAGCAAAGGGTTTTGTTATTTCTTCAGAGTTGCAGGTGAAGAGTCATATTAAAAATATACTGATTAAAAAGCATCAGAGCATTTTCAGTGCTCAGAAGGTTTTTACAACCAGTGAACTTCTAACTCCGAAACGAATTACGAGAAACAGGATTTGGGCAGAAGGAGAATAATTTCTTTCTCTGCTGCCAACCCAACATTACTACTGCCTACTCGACATGAGTAAAACCACAACTCCTTTAATAGGTTTTACAGACACTTTTACACAAAATCCCTCCTGAGCAGCTTTTTACCTCACTGGCCAAATTTAGACAGCAATCTAACAGTGAGATTCAAGATGTATTAATATTAACAGTATTATTACCATTAAGAGATAAATCTAAGTTTACTGTTTGAAAATGTTTTTATCCATTTTATTTCAACAAGATTGTCTGCATTCTGGTGTCTCATCCATCTAGCTTTAGGTCAGTGTTTTATGCTCTGATGTTCTTGAGCTCTGAACAAGTGCTAATGATTTGTAACATGCAAAAAAGAGCATAACTAACCTTTAAAGGTGACCTCTGAAACCCACATGTATTAAAATGTAAAGGAATATAATTTCTTTCACATAGAAGGGGTGAAGATGTTTTCTATAGAACATGTGAATGAGCTGATGTTGCCAGAATTTAAAATATTTCCACTTTCCTTTCTCTATGTTTGCTTAGCTGTATGGCAGTAACTTCTGCCATACAATAATAATATAACCAAATATAATCAATAATTCATCAACAATAACAAACAGCTGAGGGCAGTAATACCCTCCACCTCTTCAGAAAAATCTGGATGATTACACTGGTCCACATAACACGTGTCTTGCAGCAAAGAATTACAGCTTCCCCATCAGCCACTGAAATGCAAAACTATGTACCATAGAAACTTTCTAATGATTACAAATACTGAGATTTACAGACTCTGGAACCAAAGAAAAACAAAGAAGACCAGTAAAATTCTACTACTACTACAACTACTGCTGCTCATAATTCTACTACTAAACTACTACTCTGAATACTAATTAAGAGTTGGCACATAAGCTAATGCTTTTAATTTTACTTTTTTCATACATATTTCCTTTTTTCTTTTTTTTTACGTTTTTGTTGCTTTAACATCTGTGTTAAATAGTAATATAAGAAATATTGAAATAGTAATGTAAGAAATATAAGCAATTTTGATTATACTGCAAAAATAAAGGACAATTTTAGTATTCTTAGGCAGCAATACCCAGAGCCTGGAATGCATCACAGATAATAGGATTTAATCTAGAATTAACTAACACCACAGACTAAAGGGAGAGAAGAAGACAAAGAAGAAAAAGGAGACTCTGTGATCAAAAGAGGAGCGTTTCCCTAAATGACAGACATGGTGTTCCTGATACAGATCAAAGGCAAGTACATGTTCCCCTCTACTGCAGTTTAAAAATGTTGTAGCCAAGGAAAGCAAAACATTTTCACATAAAAACGAAATGTTTACTTCAAAAGAGACAGAACAGCAATATCCAACCCAGTAAAAAGCAGAGAAATTACAAAAGGAATGTGAAGATTTGTGCAATATCACAGTTCTCTCTTTTCCTCTGGCACCTGCCATCACTCCTGTGATGATTTTGCTTTGGTACTGACACAATAAGCAACAGAACTGGCAGGTCTCTCACCTTCACAGGTGTCTGTCTCCGAGCTGAACAGGTATCCCTTGGGGCAGGAGCAGCTGTAGCTGCCCGGGGTGTTCCGGCAGAGTCCATTGTCACACAGCAGTCCATTCATGGAGCACTCGTCCACGTCTGCAGGGACAGCAGCCACACCATCACCAAAAATCACAGTTCATAGCTCCAAAGCTGTACCTCATTTTCAGGTTTTCATCACAAAAATTCCTGGTATTTGATTTTTTTAAAAATTTTTAAATGGACAAACATCAGTGTGTTAATTCTTGTTCTGTTTTATAGGCAAAAATTTGCTTTTGTTATCCATGAAGTAGATTAATATCTATCCTGTACAGTTCACGTATGGCAGCAATCTCAAGAGTACATATGTACCTCCTCTCCAGAGGAACACTGTATTTAAAAAAACTTTGATTAAGACCAGGATTCAAGCACACTGACTAGGAAAGTCCCATATATTAACGTAATTCCCTGAACTCTTCTTAAACTAACTGAAAATAATTCTAGTAAAATGTAATGTGTCGTTCTCATTGCCCTGTTATTTATTCTATGAAAGAAAAAAAATGTGATTTTAAGCCCTTTCCTCTAATGCCCATCACATATCACAATAACCTAAGCTTATTGAATATTGTTAGGGTAACTAATGATAAACCTGACACTTCATCCTGCTTCAGGGTGTCTCTTCTTGATCGACTGCCTGAGTTCCCAAACCTGATAGTGCAACTGAAATCTTAAGTCAAACAGATTTTTAGAGGCTTTTAAAGTTTAAAACTATAGAAGAAAAGTGAGAATGGAATATAATTACAATCTGGAGAATTTTGGTTTCCCCAGCGACTTAGATTTTCCAAGCTGTGCTTATGAATTCATTTAGAATTCAGAAAATGAAGCCTAAATTTCCCCAGTTGATGAATCTAATATTTAAGTTTGGCAGCCATAACAAACAAAAAAACCCACAACCAACCAACCAACCAAAAAGCAAAAACAAAAACAAAAACAGCCAAAAACCCCAAACAAACAATGAAAAAAAACAAAAACAAACAAACAAGCCAAAAAAACCCCAAAAAACAAGCAAAACCACCAAAAAAACCAAACTCTTGTAAACTAACCTGTCCTTATTCTAACTCATCTGATTTCAGCCCAGGAAAATGAGAACAGATTTGTAAATTGACATTTTCAAGAGCAATTTTGAACTTTGTCACACAAGCCTTTAACCCAAACTGTGCAGTGTGATGAATGCATTGTTTCCTTAGAATCTCATAGAACAACTACAGATTTGGACTGTAATCTGTTGTGACATGCTCTGTAAAAACACAGAACAATATGGCTCATTTTCTAAACCCACACAGACCTGACAAAAATACTGTCTTGCATTCTGACTGATGACCATTTTTATCTCGTGGCAGCTCATAACCTGTATCATTAATTAAAATGTTTCAACTTTTTATCTGAGTGTTCATACTTACATTCTTTTATGGAAAAATTCTAAGAATAAACATTTTCTCACATTCAGTGAGCACTATCTTTATTTAAGTAAATACACAGATTATACTAGCACTTACCTAATCCCCAGTGTAACTAGATAAACAAAATCCCTTCCCATAAAATCCACTTGGAAAACGAGTATTACATGAAGCATTTTAAAAAAAAACAAACCACGAACAGTTTTCTGGAGCAGTGCCTTTCCTGCCAAAAGGTCATATTTAGGGCTTTAGGAAGTAACTAGCTGTAAAATTCCTTTATTCAAGCAGATGAAAGGAAACACTTTCCTTACATTGTGTTTGCTTTGCATCACCAGGAAGGAATGTTTGATATGAAAACTATAATATCATAGCTATAGAAACCAGGTTTTCCCCACCAAAAGTTGTAGAGTCTTGTAGAGCACAAATAGCAGTGACAGGTCAGTGTCACTGACTTGAGAGCAGTAATTCCCCAAAATAAACACAGTACTTAAGGACAATACTTTAGACATCCTTATGGTTTCAGAGAGATTTCCATTTGCTTTTAATTTAAACGGACTTCACCTTTCTGCTTAAAATTACATGGCTATAAGCAACATTACTGTACAATGCACTTTTGGTATAATACATTTTTGGAGGTAAGAATTCCTAAAAGAAAAAAAAACCAAAACAACTGGATTTCATGTATGACCATGAATAATAAAATTAATTAGAGAGAGAGTGAAACCTGCAAAGATACCTCCTGCTTGCACTTCCCAAACAGCAATACTCACCCACCAAATGACAGGAAAACAGACAGCGGGAATGATAACTATGGAATGATTGAGAAAAGCATCACCCTAGGTTTTTCTGCATTTTCACTGTAGCTTGAAGAAGCAGATGCCTTGTAACCTAAACTCTGTCAAGTCAGATTAGCATCAATGCAGTGCCAAATAACCCAGCCACAACAAAACCAGCAAACAACTCACCCACACAATTAGTCCCAGCAGGGTCAGGCTCATAGCCACTGTTGCAGTTGCAGCGATAGCTGCCACGCAGGTTCTCACAAATCCCATTGGAGCAAATCTCAGGATCCAAAGCACACTCGTTAATATCTGTATCAGCAGAGTAACAGTGGAAAATTGGACACTGGAAGCGTGACAAAACTGCTCCTGTGACAGGTGTGGGCAGCACCTGACTCACTGGGTGTCATTCAGAGCCAAGGGACAGCACAGGTCCACCCAGAAGGCTTAAAGAAGTGATTATTCTTCTTTATTTGACACTAGAAGGCTGAACCTGGAATACTGTGCTGAGTTTTGGGTCACTGTACACAGTCCCACTCCCCAAGACTCCAAATGCACCTGCAGAAGCCTCTCCTACCCTTGGCGCTCCTTGCCAAACTGAGCCCCAGCGTGCCCCCAGCATTCCCAATCCCATTCCTACACGTCTGGGACTTTCTGTATTCCTCACCGGATTCCTCCCTGGTTCCACTGACTGCATATTTCCTTCTCACACTTCACTTTGACCAGCAGGTCCTTACTCAGCCGTGCTGATCTTCCGCCTCCCTTGCCTGATTTCTCACATGTGTGAACAGAGAGCTCTTGTGATCTAAGGAGAACATCCTCAAAACTCTGCTCTGCTTTAATCCTTTAAAGCTTCAGTCCTGAGGGTAGTTTCTCAGAGAATCCCATCCACTGATGCCTTAAACAACTGAAGGTTCATGCACATAAAATTCGGGGCACTGGCTTTACTCTTCACCTGGCCCAAATTGATGCAAAATATTTACCCTGTGCACCCTGCGGTTTAGGGATCTAGGTAAGAAGTTATAAATTATTAGGTGACACAAGAATTTTCCTTATATAGAAGGAATGCATAGGAGAAAACTACACCTATTCAGTCCTGTAAGAGCTTGTTGGAAATTTAAAATTTTTCTCAGACAGACAGAACAGGATGATGGATGAGTTATATTCCCTGAATTTACAGTCCCATATGAAATTTCTGCTGTAGCTGGAAAATTCCAATATATTCATATTAACTATAAGAGCAGGAACAGACTAATTTTAATACTTTCTGCCTCTGAGGAAAAGAGGGTTTTCAACATTTCCCTCTTTCCCATATGGTAAGACCATTACTTTAAACAGTTCCTTTCTCAAACCCTGGAAAGAACAGAACCAGTGCTGGCCTAGCTGTGACTTCGTGAAAGGCTTGTTTCATACGTGTAGGGCTCAACTACTTGTGAAGGACAATTCCTCTTTAATCACAGTGCAGTTCAGGTACTGATTTACATTTAATCAGAGATGCATTTGGAAAAAACACGCTATCCCTGGATAAAACTCAATGCTACCAGACAGCTGAAAAATTCCCTAAGAAAATACAATTTAGCATAACACTTCAGATTTATATTTTCTTCAGAGAAAAACACATTCTGCAGCTTACTAGACCTGTTTGAATCTTGGGGGCAAGCACACAGGCAGTGCCCAAGCAGTGACAGGAGCAGCAGCATGAAAATTGGCTGCACTGCTGCTGCACAAGACACACAGAGAATCCTGTGTTTCCTCTAAAAACCGAAACAAAGAAGGAGTTCAGCTGAGGCATGAACCCAAAATCTTTATCATGCATTCGGTGGAGAGCACACTTGTTCTTATGTTTTAATGAGAAATTGTATTTTCCATGTATCCAAAAGGAGACATGACCTCCCCTAGCAGACTACATGCTTGTTCAACAATGTTACTGAATACTGACATTTCTCCATGAGATTTAGAGATTCTTCAGTGGACCTTGTATAGCTCACTGGAAAGCAAATTCCATGGATTTCAAATTATTCACAAGTTTGCAACGTGAGGCAATGAAGAAAAGAATACACAGATATTTACAGTACCCGACAAAAATAGAATTTATTTTATTATAATACTAGTCCTAAAAATTATTTAGGCTATTACTAAATACAGTGATGGGAGTTCTCATTCTGTTCCTGCTGAATAGAACAGGAGTTTAATGCTGACAAGGATAATTATTAACGCATCGGACAAGTACCTAGCAATAAATGTATGTTCTTGTGTTCCTCCATTCCTTCTTCAACCCATTTCACTTATCTGGCAGCTGCAGCAGGATTTGTCCCTATTTCAGGCCTGGCTCAGACATTATTTTTTAAAATCTCTCTCTCTCTTTCTGTAGAACTAGAAAAAGGATCTGGAGCTTTACCGTTCCCAGTACTAAAAGCAAGTGGTCACTTTTATGCTTTTTTCAGTTAAAGCCCTTCCAATTTTTAACTCTACAGAGAAACAATCTATCCATGGAAATGATCCATGAGTGAACACTGGATCTGGAATGAAAAACTATCCCACCTGACTGAAAATCAACTGCAAATGCAAGTGACTACTGTCACTCCCCAAATGAGGGAGAGCTGTTTTATGCCTAATCTCTCATCTCAAAAAAAAAAAAAAAAAAAAAAAAAAAGGTCAGAACTTTAAACCAGATTATTTTTCTTGACAGGGTCAGGCAAAATCCACTGTTGTAGAGAATTAATTCCAGCCTATTCTTTAGACAACATTCAAATATTGTATGTTGAGAATGAAAATACTAAAACCAACATATTAATATTGAGGTAAAAAACACCATTCTAGTATGTTACTGAAAAATAGAATTCTGAGTATCTTATTTTTAACTTTGAATCATATATATTAAATAAAATGTGCAACATACCTCTTCCATCAACTGTAATACCTATTCCACTGCTACACAGACCATGGAACTCAGCTGCTCAAATGAGGCGGAGACGGTGGGGAAAAGAAAATGTTAATTCCAGTATTCCATCTTCTTTCATCCTAAACTAAATCCACCTGATTTTTTTTGGAAGTAATTTTTCTACAATGTAGCAAACAAAATGCCAATGTTCACATGACATAACCATTTATAGATAATTTAGATTAATCTGTCAAGTAGCACTCCATCCTGAACTTTCAAATGAATACAAAACCAAAATTAGATGACCAGTGTTAAACACTCAGGTGATTTTACAGTCTTGACATAAATGCCCTCTCAAGTTATTGCTTCTGAACATGTCAGTTTTACTTGTTTTTTTCTGAATAGTTTTCTGCTGAATGGAAATTCTGCCCAAGATGCATCATCTCAGCTCTGTAGTCAAGAGATACTTTTTTTTAAATCAATCCCTGGGTTTACTTGACTAATTGATTCTTATAAAATGAAATACAGATTTCTAGAAATAATATGGGCTGCTCTTTTAAATCGGATTGACTGGACCAGAAAATTTACAGATCCTCTGGAGAACTCTGCTTTTTCTCTTTCAAGCATTACTACTGATAGCAAACCCTTAATTCAGGAACCCAACTTCAACCCTGTGTACCCTATTCACTTTTCTTTAAGGCACGGAATCAAAAAGGTTTTTTTTTAAGTCTGTGTGTTCACTGCACTTCTCAAAGAAACACAGACTTTTACCTGAGTTTTTGGCAGGGCAGGGGTGACATGGCTCTCCAAAACCATAGTCAGGGTTGGCACAGCAGCATTCAGACTTTGTCACAGCACCGGGGAAGGGACGGACACACAACCCTTTCCTGATGCCTCCGTAGCATGTGCTACGCACATGAGTATCTAAAAAAAAAAAAAAAAAAGGTAATAAAAGAAACAATTATTTCCCTAGGCTGAGAGTGAAATATATGCATACTATCCCAACAAAAGCTAAAACCCTTTTTTTGGTCAACAAAAAGGCCACACTGGCTACGTCTGCACTGCCTTGATAGTACTCATGGCACCAAGGCCAATTCTCAACATAGTTACCTCCTGGAGCTTTCTCCAGAGCACTTTAAAATTACCCAAAACAGCATTTTGTGAGTAAATTTAAATCATTCCACAGGATCCAGCAAAGGTGACCCTCACCCAAAGCAGCTCCATAAATCCATCAGCACAAATCCCAGCAAGAAACACTTGGATCAGCATGTGGTGGCTGATTTTTCCCTTTGAGAAGTACCACAGCCGTCTCTTATTTATTTCCAAAATGGTTCCTCAGGTAGGATAACTCACCAGCAGCCCAGGGCTGGTAAATACCTGCTACACTTATCCAAGAACTATGGGAATGTCTCTGAGACTGCTTTTTATGCATTTTGTTTTGGGGTTTTGTTGGTTTTTGGTCTCTCCAGGGTTCCCATGCCTTTTCCATGTATGCTCCTAGGATAATATCAGAGATCTTTTAACAAACGTGACTGGACAGTCCTTCTAAAAATGTGTGGTTGAGAACTGCAAGATACAGATGGAGTAAATGGCCTTTATTTTTGACTCCTGTAACTCTACAGACACTGCTGGAGCTGCACAAATACTCTCTGTTCCAGGTATCTTTATGGGCTGGGACAGAACATGGCTTTAATTCGTGTCCCCCAGTGAAACTACCATACATTGTGGCCTGGACATGAGCCTGAGGGGATTCAGAAACCAAAATAGTTATAATCAGACAGTCACTTGCTTGAAGTACAACCCCAAAACAACAAAGGGAAGTTGCATGAAAGGTTTCTGCAGTGAATGTTGAATATTCAGCGCCAATCCAAATAAAAACTAGCAATTCATTATGCATTCTGTCAGCTCTTTGAGTGTTGTAAGCTGGCTCCTGCGTAACAGCACTGCCTGCACATAAATGTTTTCTCTTGCCTTTGGTATCCCATGGAACAGATAGTTCTGGAGCACAGCTAAATGTGTCCTCGATTTTAGAATTTTTTCCTCGCCAAGATTCTAGGTGAAGCCAGTACAATTTGCTTTCACTTGACATCAGGAAAAGATTAAGGTGCTTGAAAAAGCAGTCAAGGACTTCTGCACAAGAAATGTCTGTTCATGTACCCTGCAAAATAATTAGTGGCATCACATCCTTTCCCTCCACCTCAGACGAGTCCAGCTGCCACTCTGACAAAGCTCTGCCATGAACACCTTCAGTTTTGGCTCTGCAGAACTACCGGGGTGAAATAAAGCTTAATTACTTTGTTCCGTGTGACTACGGCTCTGGGCAGAGACAATCAGCAGTGTCTCAGCAGAGCACAAACAGCACTGTGTGAAGCTGCAGCCACAGCTCTGCACAAGTCCTGAGGTGGTACAGACACAGACAGAGCCAGCTGAGGTGTCCAAGCATGGAGCTGCAGCTGGAAGTACAGCCAAACCTGAAAAGCCTGAAAATATTCAAATATTGGAAGTTTGGCTCCAAGTATTTATCTAGCTGTTCCATGACTCTGTAACTGTTCCTTTTCCAAGCATTTGTTCCCCCTTGCTGTGCTTTTTTCAAGCTTGTATAACGTTTTGTGATTGACTCAGCCACACTTACAAATAAAAAGTAAAACAAATTTTTTTCCCTATGAATACTCCCACCAGGATCAATGTCATTATTCAGAAGCAAAATGGAGCTCAGAGAAAGAGGGAGGCAGTTGGACAGTGGGCTCTTAGATTTTATACTCTTTAGATTTTATACTCCTTGCTGGTTACCTTAGCACACTTCTGGGAATGCTCTTAGAAGATGCTCAATTTAACTTATTAATTTTCAAACTGCAAATAGCCTTCTAGCAGCCAGAATGTCTGAGAAGTATTATTTAGCTCATGCAATTCATGGGTATAGAATAGCCAGACATAGAATTCCTGTAGTTAACACAGCATATGGATTATATATAAACACACATACACAGAGTTCTGAACAGCGCATTGGCTTGGAAATTCTGTTCTAAAAGTCATGGGTAAGGATATTTTGTTATGCAATGTTTGAAATTTCCTATGCTACTTAATAGCTGGAATAATTACATCATCCTTTTTTAATTAGTTTTCCAACTAGATCATGATCCTGCTTTATAATTTTTTTTGTCCTATTAAGGATATTTCGTGTTGAAAATGTAAGCATTCATGGTAAACCTTAAAGCTATGTAACATGTGGAGCCAAATACTTCTAAATAAATGTTGTTCACAGATGATGGTCAACTTGTGAAGCCTTTAGCTGCTAGAACCGTGGCAACATTAGGTAAATGAAAGCACAGAAAATTCAGCACTGTATTGATTCTTTGCAGCTGTATCCTTGACAGAGGTAAAGATGAGGCCAACTTGGAACACGAAAAAGGTACTGAACAGCCTGTACTCAAATCTGGTTTTGTTCGTGCGCCACCGAGAAATGAAATTCCAGTATTTAAAACAGTACACCAAGCCTCTTCTCTTTGTTTAACTTCTCACTGCTTTTCTCCAATGTTTTAAGAAACCAGAAGAAAACAACTCAGCTACCACATAGGAAGGAACACAACTTGCTTTTGTTGGTTCAATCTTTGGCACAGTTTTGCTTACTAGAACATTTAATTTATTTAAAACAACAAAATTTGGGTTCTAACTGAGAGACTGAGAATGTGGTTTAGCTTTTTTTGAGCCTACATTTTTAAGCCTTTCTCAGTTTTTACCATGCACTTTTTAAGCTGAAGTGGTAACAAAAGGAGTTAGCTTGTGCTGGCACTTGGTAGAAACACTTGTCCTAGATTTTATTTTAAAGAATTTCAAACCTTTGCGGCATCTGAAATGTTCTTTGAAATGAGCTGGCAACAGCAACAAGAGGTTTTAGCATTTCCCATCCCTTTGGTGTGGGATGTGATGCAGAGTGTCTTTCCTTTATCTGGAAGCGTGATGGTAAGAAAAAAGCAGATACAACATCCATGCAGCCATCAGCAAGAACGGTCACAGCACTGATTAATAAATAAGATTATGGCAGAGTCTTTGGTCACTAACACACCTGATTACAGACAAATGGGAGAGGAGAAGTTTAGGGGATACAGAATTTATGTTCTGATATGCAGAGCGCAAAGATGGGATCTCCTGTGGGTTAAATTTGCCTCAGGAACTTTGGAGTATTGCAAATACACACAATACCATAACTCTCAGGAATCCTTGTGAAATATGTACTCCTCCCCACCCTCCTCATTAGCAATCAGCCGAAAACAAGGGAATAACACTTCTTGCCCTCCCCACTTCTTTAATTCTTCATCAGCCTGAAAATCATCCTGTTTTTGTCCCATTAACTCTCTGAAGTTACGCTAGAGCTCCTGGAAGATGCTTGGTGAAGAATCTCTTAAATGCTAATCCATTTGAGAGGATAAGAGGTTGATTACAAACCAAAATACTATTTATCATCAGACTAGGAAAGGTCTCAAAACCAAAAAGAGATGCTAGGAAGAGTAAGAACTCCAAGTTTAATTTATATGAGAAACGGGTAAACAAGAGGTGGTGCCTCTTTAATTCCACAGAGGAAATTAGGTTTCTTGTCTTTTAACACTAGGATTATGGGATTGCATCTTGTCTGTGGTTTGATGTCAACATTATTTAGAATAAAATAATCTGACGCATTTAATTTGATAATTAATTAACCTGGTAATTCCACTTGTTTTTCAATGAAAGGGGAAAAAAAATCTCACTTACCTACACACACACGACCATCAACCCCAACAACCAGGCCAGGTGGACAATCACAACGAAATGAACCTTCAGTATTTATGCAATGACCATTCATGCAAATTCCTGATGTCTGGCATTCATCAATATCTAAGAGGAGGCAAGACATTTCAGCGACCTATTCACTGTTTTTTAGCAAGATTACAGCTAATAGTTTCAGAACATTATCAAATGACAGCAGATAATAGTGTTTCTAATAAAAATTTAATCCTGGAATAATAAAAATTCCAGCTGCACAAACAAACAAAATACCTGAAAACATGAAGAGGAACAGTAGGATTAGAGGTACTTCATATTCTACATCAAGCAAAATTAATGATAAATTTTCCCCTTTGTCCATCCTACGATCACTTTGCTTTAAAGTGTGGCTAAGGAGCACTAAGCACAAAATATCCTTATGAAGGTTAATTTTAATTTCAAAGAACTTTTAAGTGGCCATCAATTTCTAAGCAGAACTGCATGTAATTAAGAAAAGCACGACTAATAATAATGGTTTAATTTCAAATCAGAAGACTGACAATGTAGATAATTTCCTAGAAGTGACTCAAGCCCTAGCATACCTCTATGTGCAGTAAGAAGTATCTTCAATTATTCTGCTGAAACTGAAGCCAAATCAGACTGTATTCTTAAAATGTTTAATAGAAGTCTTTAGTGATTGCACTCTAAAAGGTTTATAATGCTGTGTGGATAGTACAATGACTCAAGAGTTATGCACTCTGAATTACCAGAATAATTACTTGGAAAATGTGTGTGTGATGTGGACAATTGATGTATTCATCAATGTAAAACCTTTCAAACCTTTTAAATTTACCCTACTGCTGCTCACTTTACCATTTCCTGAATGGCCTGAATATTTTGATGCATTTACAATGCTCCAACACTTTCCAAAAGCTGATTTGTCAATTGTTGTAGCTTTCACAACACTATTAAACAGTTTTTTCAGTAAGTCAAGGATCTGTTTCTAATCCAGACAGTTTAAGGAACCTGCTGTAGTGAGTAGCAAGGTGTTACATGGCCTTGAATAAATCCACGTGACCAGACTGCCACTCTTGCATGAATAAAAAGACAGGAAAAGCCATTTTCAATCAATATCCTCTGAATTTTACATACCAGTACAGTAACGTCCATCTGGAGCCAGAACAAATCCTGGTTTACAGATGCATTTAAAACTCCCATCTTCATTTATGCACATCCCATTCAAGCACATGTTTGTCGTGGCACACTCATCATGGTCTGCAAAACATTGCAAAGAAATCTGCTTTTAGTTTCTCACCTTCCAGAGGATGACACAGTGAAAATAAACATGCAGGACTGGTGTGGCATGTTCCTTCACTTGAAGATTGGTTTCTAATCATAACTCTGATAAAGTATCTGAAAATTTTTCACTCTACAGGCAAAGCAGCAGGTTTTTTTTCATGTTGTGATCAACATATTTCAGCAGGCTGTGTATGAAAGAACAGGGTGTGTCTCTCTTTCATACATGAGAGGATAAAAAGCTTCCATCGCCTAAGAGAATTAAGCTTGGTGTTTATCTAGGAGGGGTTTTTCTTGACACAGTGAAGCCAAAATTAAAACCAGGTATATTTCTTCAGCAGTGCTGATTAATTGAGCATTTGCTGTGAAGCTTTATGGAAAAATATTATTCCTGGGACGTTTGAGGAGAGGTGTAGCTTCAAAATCAAAAACTACCTCAAATTTTCTTTGAAATCACATTGTTCTGTACCATAACTATTTGAACAAAGGGCTTTCAAGTTCACACTATTTCAAAAAAGGTGATCTTTAATGATCCTTACCTGAAGCATGAAGTACAATTTCTAGAACCACCCAGCTACTGCCTGCCTCATTCCTTAGAACTGAGCCCTTACCCACACAATTTTTTCCATTTGTAGTCAGTTCAAACCCAGCATTGCAAATGCACTGGAAGCTTCCCTCTGTGTTTACACACCGCCCGTTTTTACAAAGAACACCATTCTGAACACACTCATCGATATCTGAGGGGAAGAAAAAACAAAACGAACAAAATCTGAGACAAACAGGGAACTACGGTAAGATAAAAAGTCTGCATTTACAGAGAATTATTGCTTTGAAAAATACTGGCACGCTATTTAAATATTATTTAGGGAAAAGATTCAAAGTAAGTTAAGAACTTATTCTCACTGCATCAGGGAAAAATATTGTTTTTACAGACAAGTAGAACAAATGCTGCATTTTGAGATGCTTAGCAATTCCTTCATTAATACCTTTAATAACCTACTCACACTTTCATCTACATGCATACATAAAAAAGCACCTGCCATTCAATTTTTTTGTTTGTTTTTTTATGTGGTTTTTTGGCTGTTGTTTTGGGGGTTCTTTAGGTTTTTCTTTTGGGTTTTTTGGGTGGTTTTATTTTTGGGGGTTTTTGTTTGTTTGTTTGTTTTAGGTTTCTTGAGGGGTTCTTTTTTGTTTTTCAGTGTTTTGGGGTTTTTTTGTTTGGTTGGTTTTTGTTGTTTTAGAATTCCGGTATTGGAAATTCCCTGGACGCATATTCCAGCACAATGGATAAATACTAAAACACAACAACAAAACAAATGAGGTGGCAGCCAAGAATTAGAGCACCAATTAATTTAACACTGGGATTTACCAAAACTGCACCCCTATTTTTTTTAAATTCCAACAGAGCCCGATGCAAGGGGTCAGAACATCTGCAATGCCAGCAGACATTGTGGAGCAGTTTTCTTACCAATGCAGGCTTGCTTGGTCGGAGTTCTCTGGAAACCTGCCTGGCACTTGCAGTAATAGGATCCGGGTGTGTTGACACAGTCCCCGTTGGAGCAGGGGTTGGATGTGCACTCATCAACATCTGCTGGCAGCACAGAGAAGCATTAGTGACTTCACAACTTTTTTCCTTTTTTCCCCCAAGTCTGGAGTCCTCTAAGTGAGAAAGATAACAGCCGAATGCTAAATAGTAAAGCTTGTTCTTGGTGCAGAATCACTGCTTTGCTAAGAGCACAGGGCTGGTCTTAGTCGAGGTGGGTAGGCATTTTTAAGAAGTGAAATGGCACCACATTGTTTGTAAGCATCTTGAGAGGCAACAGAAAAAAAAATCTGGGTGAGGATTTTGAGATCTGACAGCTGCCCAGTGAAAGTGAGCAACACTTAAAGAAAAATAGTTTCATTTAACTCAATGACTGTTTATGCTTCTTCAGAATAAAACCGATACTAATCAAAATTGGCACTTTAAAATGAGAGCAAATGATGGCGTCCAAAAACTACCCCAATTATGTTACAGATTTGCTGTAAAAATGTGAGCATGGGCCACACCCCAGCAGGAGGGACTCTTAATGAGACCAGAGCCTGTGCACCACATCTCAATTATTTGTGCCCCATTGCATCCTCAGCCCCAGTCTTTGCACTGAGTCATGACAGACTTACTCTCCATTCCAGAGGTTTTCTGTATTTGGGTGCAACCAAACACATTTTAAACAATTTAGGTAAACAAATGTTAGGTAACTGATCAGAAATAACTTATTTGACACAGGTCTCTGAAAAGTTTAACAGTTCAAGAACCTTTCCCAAATCTGATGCCCAGTGGTTGCCAATGAGTCAGGCGTGTCTGGCTCATGACAGCTATTTCCAGATCTAAAATAACATTAATTGTTCTCCCCATTACCTTCCTCTAAAACCTCCGGGAGGCTTGACCACTGCAATCCAGGGAGCAGAGTGGGTGTATCCCACTCGTCTGGGAGGGCAGGATTGTTGTCCCAGCCCCTCCTGCAGCTCCTAGAGGATGGCCTGAGCAGCCACTCTCTGCTGGAGCTCAATTTACAGGTCACAAACCAAATGGGTCCCTTGATGAAATCCGCCTTTCTTTATCAATGGCCTTTGCTAACTTGACTTTTTCCTCCCGCTATGCCCTTCATTTCATTTACAATGAATTTGTAATTACCCATCTCTTCATCTAGGCAGGTTTTAACACCAAAAATCCAGTGGTGATGTGCAGCGGTTTCTGGCACCTGGCTGAAAGCTTCCATAAAGAAGATCTGAATCCACTTCTAATTCAGTTCTTAATTATGATTTTCCCATGCATTTTGAAGTGCCTCCAGAAATACCAGGAAAATCCCAGGACAATTTTCACAATCATTTCCACTCATCCCTTATCAAACCTGGTTCTAGAACTTAGTTCATTACATCTTGAGAACAGTGGGGTGGAATGAGAAATCAAACTCATAAGAATATTTATCATTACTACTAGCAAGTAATAACTTCACTGTAAAAGATGCCAAAAGGTTAGTTTTGTTCTAACTTAATCATAAACAAGACCATGTATTTAACAGGAATTACTGTGCTAATGAACACAAAGTTTAAACCAAGAGCATCAACATACATAAATAACAAAGAGGAGGATTGCTCATTACCCCTGCAGGACAAAGTCCTCAGGTACCAACAGAATGTCAAACTGAATCACATCTTGGCAAGAATTTTTTGTCAAGTGTCTTCATTCAAACGGCTTTAGAGTATATATATCTCACTTTAGTACAGGGGAGGACAGGGGGATCTTAAAAACAATACATACAATACACATCTATTTTGTTTAGTTTTCCTACAGAGAATGACATTTAGGACCTTCTCTATTACAGCCTTCAACTTTCTTCCTCTTGCTTCAAAAAAACCCTCATGTTCATGCTAGAAAGGATTTCTGTAAGTTTATAAATTCTGCAGCAGGAATGCAGAGTTTCTCTATGAAACAGCTGACTTAAGCTCAGAAAATCCTTCCAAAGGCATGTGCACCACATGATTTCCACATGAAATATGCATCTTAAGATGCTCTTATTTTTATAAGCTCTTGATAACTGAGGGAAATGGCGAATGTATATTAATATAAAGGAGTTGCTGGGTTTGAGTTTGCATTGAAAGCATGCATATTCCAGCAGTATAAACAGGAAACATCTGAGACAGAGACATTTAACCCATTTATTCTGTCTCCCAGCATAGCCCCATCGTCAAATATTCCTCCTTCAGCACTTGCCTCACATGTATCTCCGCTTTTCAATTTTTCATATGTAACTCTCTTAGGCAAAGTAGGAAGCTTCCAAAAGCTTCCTTTAAAGGCTTACTGCAATGAGTCTGGAGATAAACTACAAAATTTTTAATAGGGATATTTGTATTGACAAAACAACTAAAATCCAACACAGCATGGCTGTAAGGTTTGGTGCCACTTTCAAAGTCTCTACAGTTCTATCCAGAATTTTTATAAACAGAAACGAATAAGAAAAGGTAATAAGATTAAAGCTGTCTCTCATTTTGGAGAAAAGGAGTGACCATCCAGTGTCAGATCATTTAGGACACTCATGGTCCTTGGCCCATCAGGCGTGTTCTATTGTGAGAGCAGTATAATGCAAGTTTAGGTTAGAGAACAGTAAGTAACACATAATTTTTTGGTTTGGCAGGATTGATCTTGAAACAGGAATTTTCTTCAACTCTACAAAAATAAGTAACCATTTCTGGATCCCTAATTTATTGCTTTGGAAGACAGAGAAGTACAGAAATAGTGTTCATTTATGTGCCGTTAACCTAGCCCATACAGTGAAAATTATTTCCAATGCCCCAAGACTGTTCCTTAAATAATGAGACAAATATTCAAATTAGATTCAAGCAAGCCTTTAAATTAATTTAATATGTATCAGCACACACACGAAATCCTTGCAGTTAAGTTCCTGCCTATGTTTCCAATAAAACTTTCTGTGTAATTTACAGCAACTACTATTCACAAATCCCAAATTCGGCATGGCACTTAAGATACTCTGGCTACTTCTTTATAATACAATCAAAAAATAACAGTTAAACAAAGCTGTGTTATTTATGGAGTCCACAGAGAGTTATTTATAATTCATAGAGTTGACTCTCTTATAAAATGTCATCTGAATTCAAGCAGCTATTCAAAAGGCAAACCACTGAAGAGCTGAAATTAGTAGACTGAGTCATTATTTGAAGGAAAAAAATAGGCAAGTTGACACTTAAAACTATTTTGAAGCCATTTTGGGAATCTTTTTCCCATGCTTTCGATGCGGGACAATGTAGTTGCACTGCTATAGAAATCTTTCTCTTCTTTCTCATGGAGAATAGAGATAAGCTGCATTTTTGTACTTTCTTAATCTCTGTGTTTGGTATTAGGTGTTGTATAGCTGTGACCAATGGTTTTAGGAGGTGGATTCCCTGCTGACCAATAATTGCTAGATTATTAATGGATATATAAAGAAGTTTCTGTAAATAAAGTTTCTCTTTTCACCATCTTGGGTCCACCTGCCTGCTTCCTCTGCCAGCTTCTGCGAATCTCAGGAAATCTAAACCCACAGGACAGTACTGTAGCTGGCACTACATCTTCTGCTTTTATTAAAACAACTGAAATTTTTTGTTTTGCTCCCAGTCCATCCAAAATTATCTCAGGTTTTAGTCTACTCTTTCACACCGAGGTAAGCATTGCAAAGTCAAAATTAAGTTCCTTAAATGAACATCCCTTGTTAGTGGGCACATAACTCTGTGCTAGAGAATTAGAGAGGTCAACACTCATTCTACAGTGAGGATAAGACAAGAAATAACAATAAGCTGTATGTATTCTGCATGAGGGATTCTTCTCCATACACATTTTCCCTGAAATAACTGATGAGTTTTGACACTGCAAGACCAAAGTTCACAATAATTGAATAAAAGTGCAGAATCCCAAATTCAGTTCTTGTTATATAAAGTCAGCATTCTGTATTTTCATATGAAACACAAATGTAACCAGAAGTTAATTAATGCAATTTTTAAATTATTTTATATCTTTCAAATTGTCATTAATTCTCATGAGGAGGCAAAACATAAATTCTACCCTTCATCACCTTGATCACAACAATACTACAGCCAAAAAGTGGAGCTATGTGAGCATAGCAGAAGAGAACATGAAACAGGACTTACTTTGCTGAATGTGACAAAAATGTGCAATAGCCATCAGCTACAGGAGCAGGAATACTCAATAATAATATTTGCAATTAAAGATTTTTTTTTTGTAAGAAAACAGCTCTCAGAGAGAACCAAAGTTATTCTTGTGTAACCAATACCACAGTCTTTACACTCTCTTTCTGAAGAGCAGTATAATTAAAATTAATATGACCTCCTTTTTTAAAAAAAGCCCAGATTTTAAGCAAAAAAAATATTAGAACTGATTTTGAAGTGTGCACTCACCGATACAATCCCCGTTTGCATCCTGCTTGTATCCCATGTTGCACTCACATCTGTAACTGGAGGGGGTTGGTATACAGCGTCCATTCAGACAAAGGTTGGGATGGTGCTTGCAGTTGTCTATTGTCTGATTGAGTATTGCTGACAGCAAAAAGACAGAATGTGATAAAAATATTCAGATTTTCACATGGAAGTAAATATGAGTATAATACTTGGCTTCAGAAAGGAAGTTATCAGGTGCACAAATAGATCCAAAACTTTTTCGAAGCACTGTCTGCTGACATGACAGTAAACTAACCACAACAAACAGGTCTCAGAAATAAAAACCACATTAGACAAACATTTGTAAATATGATTTACCATTTCTGTGTGTAGCCTGATGAGACTGTCAGTGAGCTCATGGATAAACCGCAATTTGCATGGAGGTTGAAGCAATTTTTGGTGTACCTGTCTTAGTAACCCTCCTTGCATTTTATGATCTCTACGGATGTGATCCCAGAGATGTGTTTACACATGTCATAAGCAATGTTTACATCTACGAGACTTCTGCCAGAAAATTATTCACCTTGGGCTTTCAGCCAAGGCAGTGTTTCTGCAGAATAAGTAGGTTTTACAGTTGGAAGAGAAAATACAGAAGGCAGTTTATTTTAAACCCAGGCGGTTTTTCGAACACACTTAGAAATCTGGAATTTTATAAGTGCTGACAAAGACACCTCAGCAGGGACAACACATGCTCAGGGAGTCTGTAACTGAAGTCAAGCAAAAAAGTCTGTATCTTAAGTTTTGCTGAAAAAAAAGGCTCCTGGACTTCCTAATGTATCACCTGAGGAGCCTTAAATGTACTTGAATGACAAAGCAATTTTTAAGTGTGAAGAACACCATATTAAAAACACAGGGAAAACAAAAGAAATAGTTTAACAAAAGAGGGGGACAAGTCAGAATGCACTTACTCAGCCCTGTAATGATTGGGCCACTTCCAGTGGGACTCTGACCGCCTGCTCCCACTCCTGCACCGCCCACACCTGGGGAGAAGCCATTGCTTCCCGGGATGGGGATGAACCCTGCTCCCCTTGGTCCGAAGCCATTGCCATTTCCCCCGGGAAGGAACCCATTCCCTGCCGTTCCACCGCGCCGGGAGCCGCCTCTGGCAGGGACACCATCCACACACAGCCTGCGGTGCTCCTCTGACAGCACAAAAAGCACAAAAACCACAAAAAGGTCAGTTTTCCACACCAGCTCCTAGGGAAGACACAGATCTTCATGTCCTATAAAATCCAGAACAGCAACTCCTCATTTCCCTGGTGTTACGTGTCCCCTCTTCCACCCCAGACCTCAGGCAGGTCCTGTGATTGTGACAGGGGTTGCTTGAGGAAGGACATTAGGAATAACAAAAAGGAATGCTGTAATTTACAAGTATTTGTTCAACTGTTTGTTGAAATCTTCTTGTTGATGTGTTGACAGCAGTTCCCTGGTCACTCAGACATGCTGATAAAGAAAATACCTTTCTCTGGGGATGTGGACAATTGCTCTTCGAGCAGAGCTGAAAGAATAACTTAAATACTGTCACATTCTAGTTCAAAGTAACCCACAATGTAATAGAACAGCAGAGAAGCTGGTCCTTTAAATAGGAACTGACGGTGGACCCTCAGAGTCATTTCCCCTTTGAGCTTCACCACAAAATCTTTCCCATTTCCCAAAAGCTATTTCCAAAGTTAACAAAAGTTTAACAGACGGCAATATGAGTATTAAAAACACAGGAATGAACAATAATGCAGTCCACTGCCTTTTTTCTGTTTAGCCCACATTTTAAAGGAGTTTGAAGCACCCCAGTGACCTCCATCCAAAACAGAATGGATAGCAAGAGGGAGAAAACAAACCAGGCAACCACCAAGGCACTCACCGGATCCTCTGACAGGACACACCTCGGGGACAGAGCCACTGGCCCAGCACTGGCCAGACTCACAGCAGCACTGCCTTCTGGTGAGCCTCCCAGGCAGCTCCTGGGCACAGCGGCCGCTCACGATGCTGGAGAAACACGTGCTCGCTCTCTGATCTGCCAGAGAGTTTAAAAACAGATTAAAAATAGTGATGTGAGCCCTCGAAGTTACCTTCCCTCAGTCGCCTGATGTAAGGACTGAAATGTTTTGCAAGTTTTGTCGAAAAAAAGAACTTATCAAATAATCAGACACCCCCACAGCATTCAAATGTGTCCAATATTTATCTGACCCACACATTCACATCGGATTTACTGCAGGATCACACGGATGCAGTGGCATTGTCTTGCCTGAATACACCATGAAATCTTAATCTGCTCAATCTAACAGGAAATATGGATTATATGAAAGCTACAAAGCAATACAAATAAAAACTAGATAACTATTTATAAAAACCCTACTATGGCAAAACCCGAGACACTTCATGAAGCAATAGCAACATCAGCTAATTAATGTAATGAATATTTGTCTGGATTTAGATGTATGTAACTGAATAAATTCTGTCCAGTCTGCTCTGCTTAGTAGACTGAAAGTACAACAATGTTTTTAGCAGTGCCATGTGAAAACTGCTTTACTTCAAGGACAGATTATCTTTTATTGTCACACTCCTGAATGCTGTCTATGAGTAAACCTCAATTAATTTGAAAAGACATGGTGTTAATTACAGTAACTGAGCAGGCCCTGGTATTTTTGTTGAAAGCAAGTATTTATCTTAAACTAGAAAAAACAAAACACTTTGTATTCAAGTTTACATTCTTCACTTTTCTCCTAAGCAAATGAGAAATTACAAACTTCTATAGTATATGAACTCTACTGTAACATGACAGAGCACAGGAACATTCAGACACATTTTCTTTGTAACATAAAGACCTGCCTTTGCAGACTAAGGCATATGATTTTTCTGTAGCTGATTTTGGGAGTTGACTTGAGAAATTAAATTGTAAAACATGCCAAAATCCATAGAAATTTTGATCCTATTGGAAATCATAGGTTTTCAGTATTCCTGAGCCCAGCCACAACACATTTGAAGTTGGCACTCCTCAGATGAACCTGATTAACAAAAGCTGACTACATTATTAAAAAAATTATTAGTCTGAAATCACTTGTAGGTCTTGTGCTGCTACTGGCTTGCATAATTTATCTGCAATTCAGAAATCCCTTCAGAATTCCTATCCTTTCCTCAACATGTGAACACAGAGCTTTGAGATATCTGAAATAAGAAGAACCACATGAGATCTGGAAAGCAAATTACTGTTAGGAATTGTTAAGGTTTTTTACATGTGGTATGCAGTATTTATAGTTAATTCATCAGAATGGTTTATATCACGTACTTGACACATGCACCTCTATATTAGAAATTACCACAGGGGAAATAAGCATTATGGGGTTTTATATTGCAGGGATAGCTATTGAATAAATTGTCCTGTAAAAGCTGCAATCTCTTGAAATCCAACACTTGGTTTGCTTCATTCTCTGTTTCTGACAATTAGTGGCACATCAACATCTGCTACTTAATGGCTTTTGGGTTTGCACTTGTGTCTTATGTTGATCTCTGAAGGTTAAATTAAACCATGTGAGATGGGATTTGAAGGCTAAGGAGGGATAAGTGTTTGCTCCTCTAGAACCAGAGTGAGCTTAACTTTTGGGTTGATCAGATGCAGGTTCAGGAAACAAATATAATTGACAATTCCTATGTTTGCCTGGACAGCAGAGTGAGGCCCTTGGGCGGGAGGGAGGTGCTGATGGCAGGAGCACCTACCAGGAGTGCAGGATCCATCCATAGATGCGACAAAACCCCATGGGCAGAGGCAGAAATAACTTCCCACAGTGTTGGAGCAAACGCCGCCATCACAAATCCCTGGGATGATGCTGCATTCATCGATATCTACACAAAAAGGAAAGGATAGAGGATAATTAGCAGTGCCCTTCTACATTAAAAAGAGGGAAAGAGAGCTTTTCTGAAATGAAGCTGTCACTCAACTCGGACTGAATAAAATATTGCTGGTGCTTGCATACTGAAAATAGCTTTATTTGCCACCTGTGGCAAGTTTTCCTGGGGTGCAACACTTGAAGCCACAGAGGACACGAGAGCAGGCTGAGATTTCCTCCGAATGGCACAGACTGACACCTCTGAGAAGCACAGAACAGCTGCACTGCAATGCCAAAATACACATCTGCTTTCGGGCCAGAGGAATAGGACGGCACAGCAGCCAGCCAGGACAGCTCCGAGCTCCCTGTGACCACACAAAGGCTGGGCAGGAGATATCACTGCTTTCTGCCCTCCTAACACTCCAACTGCAAGAAAGAATGTTGGCCAAGCCCTTCAAATGCAATCAAACTTTTTGATCCATTTGAATATTTCTGCTAAAAAAGCAGCTCAGGTCTCACCCAAGCACCGAGGCGATTTTTCTGTATAAAGTCAGATGTCACCCTGCTGAAAAATGAGTTGCTGGGTGCAACAAGGGCTGCCAAACTCCAAACCGGGGGTCCCACAACACAAAACCCACTGGGGCAGTGAGTTAGTGGAGTTTGCAGTGAAAGGCAAGTGAAGGAAATTGTTCACCACCTCTGCAGAGCTGCAGGATGCAGACCATCCCTCCCAGCTGGAGTTTAACACTGCCCAGGGCTCTCATCCAAGAATGACAGGAAGCTGGGAAGGGAAAAAAGTACCTTCCTGAAACCTGGGCAGTGATCAGAGTGGAAGGAAGACTCCACAGTCTTCTGCATGTGGAGAGAAAAACCAATTAGCATGGAGAACCCTCGTGGAAGAACAATTTATTTAACTTACTGGAGTAGTACCAGGTAATTAGATTTTTTGTTTCACTGTTTGAGCCAAATCTCTGTCTCTCCTTTCCTGTCCCTGGTTCTTGCATGTCCAATTATTTCAAAATATCTCTATTACCTCTGACTGGAAATTCTGAGACTTCACCTCAGGAAGGGCTATTTTTAGTGTGGCTGATTGAAAAAGTTACTCAATTTCTTCCCTTCCCAACCCCTCCCCCAAAATACATAAATTAGTGGTCTCAGGGAAAATGCTCCAGAGATAAGTAAGAGGAGATGCTGTGTTAAGGGTGAGGAAGACTGGTGGCACGAATGGTTCAAATGTTGCACACAAGATGAGACAGTCTCAAAGTGAGAAACTATTTAAGTGTGAGACATAAATTTGGCAGATTTATTAGCCAGTGAGTTTCTGCCAGAAAGACCCAGCCTGGCTACCTGCAATTCAGAATTCATGGCTTTTACTGCTAGGGAAAGCAAGGTTTTATAAATAACTGAGTTACAAGTACCAGAAATGGGGCTCTCAACTGCCAGATTTTGGGAAAGGGCTCCTTGAAAATAGTTTTAGTCTAGAAAATAATATTAGGAAATAGTAATAGCTGGTAGAACTAAGTCTGAACAACACACAGTCTAATGAAATTACACACTGAAGAGCAGAAAAATCTGAAATAGAACTATTTCTTTTAAAAGTTTCTTTGCATTTTGGTGCCTCTTTTTCTTTTTTTTCTTCTTCTTTTTTTTTTTTTTTTTTTTTAAGGAGTTAACCGGTTTCATATAGTCTTAACCTTTTGATGTTAGCAGTTCACAATAACATGTATTTTTGGAAAAGCATCAGAGGCATCCTACCTCCGAGAACACCATTAATTGTAAAGGGTGTTGTAACTAACTACATTTATTCAACGAGTATGATGTATTTTATATCTGAAAAGAGTAAGTAGAGCACATTTATTAGATCCCTGGAATACAATAACTAAGACTCCACCTCTTTGGTAAAGCAGCAAATATAGATGAAAGTTTCTTTCTTTTCTCAGTTTCTTTACATATAATCCATCTCTGAACAACACAAAGGTGTAAGTTCCATTAATTCTGGAAGATAACAGCATCCTAAAAATGAGGAGCATTTTATTCCTAAAAAGACGGTGAAAACTCAATATACTGTAGATCAAAACTTTTGGGGGGGGGAAAGTGTTTGCGGTTTTTTTTTTGTTTAGATAAGACACCAGATTGGATTGGATTGGCATTGGATATCTGGAATTTGGTACCATCCCTCTAATGGCCTTTTCCAAATTTTTTCAACTCTGTGCCCATTAGAGCTCATGTGCTTTGAATCCTTCCATGACTTCCCCAGCAACAGAAGGAGTTGTCCTGACTATTGTCAAAATTCTGTGAATAGGGAATACAGAAAAACTTCTAAATAAAATCACAAATGTGGAGCCCTGAGCCTGGGTTAATTTTAAAGTTTGTATTTTCCCAGTCTGAGCTACTGAGTTATGTTTCTGCATGAGGGCACACACACGGAGTTACATATGCAGATTGTCCTCACGTACATTGGAAATCCTTTTAATCTTCTTTACTGATAGACAATTCCAATTATTTCTGAATGGTTCATGTCTGTAAACTGTAGTCTAAGGCTCAAAACAAATCCAGTAAACTGGATATATACCTTTTGACTGATTCTTATATTTCTATACAGTGTTTGAGGTGAAAAACTTCATTAAAATACTGCAGTTTCTACTAAATAATCTCTCTGTAAACAGGTTCTAACTCCCAGGACACCAATTTTTTTACATTCTTCCCAATGGCCTAATACATATACACAGATACAGAAATATACACAAAAAAAATGATGTACCTTCACTCAAATTACCAGTCCTACTAACCGAAAGTGCAATTGTTTGAAGGACTAGCTATAGTTTTATGCTACAAATCTAACCACGAGAGATTATGAACATTTAATTAAGCATACAAATAAAAAAGCCTGAATAAAACTATAGCTTATCTTTCTTCCTCTGCTCCACCATTAGACTAATGTAAACATGCTATTATCCTGATGTAATTTTGACATTACCACCTTGGCTGCTAACTTTCACAATGCCTTTTTTCCCCAGAAAAGATGGTGCAAACTGGGAAGGAAGGGCTGCTATTTGCCTAATTCCCTGTGGGGAATTATCTGACTAGGGAAGCTCTGACCAGGGACTAATTAGGACATAACTTCTGCCACAGACACAAGCGTCAGGGGCTTAGAAGAAAAAAATCCAGAACACATGACCTGTCCTGCCAACAAAACAGGAAATGAAGACCTGTTGATCAGTGAACCATGAAAAAACAGCAAACACCTCAGGCTGCACATAATGTTTCACTTCTATAATGCGTGATCCCACAAACACCACACAGTTTTAAGAGACCTATGTTGAAAGTACATTCACCTCTTCCTCTGGGTACCACCAAGGAGAGCTGCTGAATAATGTTTTCAGCAATTAAAGCTTTAGATAGGTTAAAGTAGGATGCAAAGAATGCCTTAAGTAGTGTTTTCAGAAGAAAGGGAAACATGTCTCTGAGTAAGTTCTTTTGGCAACAAAGAACCACTACAAGAATCAAAAAACAAAAAAAATTAAAAGGTGCTCTTCCAACAAACAAGGATGGATTACAGGCATAGACAGATAGACAAGAGCTGCCTTGCATGTCCAATTATTTCAAAATATCTCTATTACCTCTGACTGGAAATTCTGAGACTTCGCCTCAGGAAGGGCTATTTTTAGTGTTTTAGAGAAACAGCCACAAACAAGTTAAGAATCTCTGGGTAAAAATCAATGACCGGACCAATAAAGGACATCTTGTAGTTGGGGTCTACTTGAGCCATCTCCAGGAAGGTCTAGAAGAATTGATTTGCATAGAAAGGCAATTCAAGGAACTTTCTTTCTCTCTTTTTGTCTCTCTCACTCCCTCTCTCTTTCCTTCTTCCCTTCCCCTCCTTCCATCTCTCTCCCTCTCTTCTCTTTCATCCTACCCTTTATCTCAAATTCAACCGCCATGTGCTGATACCAGGAGGTCAGGGACAAACATTCCAATTTCCGTGCCAGGAGTATGATTTTCTAACTTTTTAATCAGTTTTCATGGGCCTTCTGACTTCCGTTGTTCCTTTTCAACCATGAACATCCACACACCTGCCTCTTCCTTTCCCTTTCAAGTACTGAGCAGAAATTAAAATTAGTCAACACAAAACAACAAACCACAGAAAAAGAGAAGGTGGAGGGCAGGACCAGAGAAAAATACCTTTGGGTTTTTAGGTTTTTTTTAAACTTAGATATTACCTGTAACAACACCAGAAACAGCATTTCACTTATAGAACATGACTTTTAAACGGACTGTGCTACTTAATTTTTCTGTGAATGTTGTATTGTAGGCAAAACTAAGCAAAACTCTGAGGAGACTTCCAAAACTGGCTACAAACCATGTATTTGCTTGTAACTAAACTCTGAGTATAACGTAGTTTGGGACCATAATTAAATTGCCAGCTAATCACAAACCAAAGCCTTCAACAAAGTCCTCTTATCAGCACAACTTGAATGTGAAAGCACCCTCTGGTTGGGATGAAGCCTGAGAGTTCTGCTTTCTTACAAAGGCATGAAAAAGTCACTGAAATCAGTGAAGTCTTCAGCAAACCCACAAAAACTCAGAAATTTTCTATCACATTATTCTAAACTATAAGGAATTGCTGCTCTTAATTGCATCACCATGATTACCAAATAAACATGATCTCTGTTTATTAAACTACACTTATTAAATATGGTCTATTTAATTTTTTTATCTAAAAGAGAAGGGCATTTCCTCCTCCTTTATTTTATTTTCCATTTTGTCTCTCCATTATTCTCCATTTCTCCATTTCGTCTCTCCATTATTTTTCTCTTACCCAGGCTCATCAAAACTGCCACATTTGCTTTTCACTCCATAGTCACTTGGCCAAAAACACCTACCTGAACCAGAATATCTTTCAGAAAACAAATAAAATCCTAATAACTCAGCAGCAGTTGTATGTTGCTCACACATAAAGTCTTTACCAATATTTCTAAATTTTCAAAGAGAATAAACGCTGCCTTTGCCTACAAGAGTCAGACAGAGAAAGAGCATCTAATGCAAAATATGAACAGCCAAGAAGCAGCATGGGATGCTGTAAAGTAGAAAGAAAAAGCACAGTGATGTTATGCCTGTCCAGATCAGACATTAGAACTATTCAACTACTCAATAAAGTTCATTACCAAAGTGCTCTAATGCATAACTGCTTTTCAGGCATGTTCTCCTACATCATCACTTACCATCACATTTTTGAGTTGCCTCATTCTGTTTGTGGCCAGCAGGACACTTGCACTCATACGAACCAACTGAATTAATGCAGTTTCCTCCCTGGCAGACTCCAGGGATAGCCTGGCACTCATCAACATCTGCCAACACAAAAAAAGACCCAAATCTCATTACTTGACATAAGATACATAACTTTCAGTAACTTCCTGCTATATTTCGTTAAGTTCCGCTTCAAATTGTGTAGGGGTTTTTTTTCATTCCCAGCTCTGATTTGGTTACACATAAACCACCCTGTGTTTCTGTAGGTTTTTATACAAAACTATCTCTCCTGGTTGGATTCCTTAGTGCCTGTGTACCATGAAGTTACCATCCAGGTGTTTCAGGACTCTTCTGGACCTGTTTGCTCCAGCTGTGGTGCTCCCAGCTAACATCTAGCAAGAATACAGCACTCTTTTTCAGGAGGAAGATCGTCACCTCAAAGCCCAAACAAGGCGCTGAAATTCCACCTGAGCTGGCAGATTGCAGACTTCTGGGTTTTTTTTCCTCCTGGTGCTTGTGCTATAGATAAACCTGTGATATTTGCCTTGTCCATTCACCTGCTTTTCCACTTAAGCAAGTATAATTTCTCATAGTCGAATAAGAATGCTAAGAGGTTTTTTGGGTTTGGTTTTTTTTTTACCATTGGGCTTGGGTTTAAATACATATGCTGAGAAGTTTGCATTTAGCTCCTGAATTCGTGCTGATTTAGCCAGCACACTACCATGTCCAATGCAATTGTAAATGGATTGAGGACTTTATCAAAGGCATGGACTTTCTTCTGGTTTTTTGGAGTTCTCTAAACAACCAGTGCTTGCTGCTGCTTGTTTACTTGGATATCAAACATTTCATCTTTGAGGTATTTTAAGGAGTCGGGGGTTGGACTATGTGATCTCCAGAGATTCCCTCCAACCCCGATTATTCTGTGATTCTGCGAGCCTTGACATTATTTAGCAACATCCAGAGAGAAGATGGTGCCACCATTTATTGACACACAGCCCACCCAGTAGCTCCCTCCTGAGTAAAACACACGGTGTTTGTCTTCTGACCCTGGGGCCTCAAAATGCATTTATCACACACAGTATGCCTGTGCCTTTTGTCACTTATTAACACTTAAATTAAGTTTCCTGTGTCAGCAGATCAGTTGTTAAAAAACCACTGTGTGTCTGACACGGTTTTAGAAGTTGAAGATGTCAAGGAATAGTGAATTAATGTCAGCAGCAGCAGGCAATGAACACCCCCCAGAAACAGGAAAAGTATCACTGGGGCCCCAAGGTGAACTAAATTTTAAGCTCTACTGGTTCCATTAACTTATTTCAGCTCTTTTTAAAAAGCAAATACATGTTGATCTTTGCTGAAGCCTGGAAAGCCAATCCCAATGATGCAATGCAGTGCCTGCCCAGTGAAGAAAACACAAACAGTGCCACTATGAAAGGGGAAATCTTTGAATCACATGCACTCTCTTGCTTTTCCCTGATATTGTATGCTAACTATTCCATATCATATTTAAATGTAAAGAAAACGAGCATATTCAACTTTAATCATAGCTTAAAAATATGTACACGCTACAACACTGACAGGGGTTTTTTTGTCAGTATCACCTTTTGCTGAAAACCTAAGTTTGTTTTAATACGTTATTCCTGTTTTGGGACTGAGAAAAGCAAAAAAGAACAAACGTATTCTATAAAAAGGGCATATTTTATCAATTGCTTCATAATGCCATGTTAGGATACAAGAACCTTTTTTTTTCCCCAAAAAATACGAGCAAATTGAAATGAAGCTTTTTTCCCCCCCAGTATCTTTGACAGGCTAAGCCACACAGGAGATTTTGCATTATTAATTATCCACTTACTCACGCTTTTCAACCTCAACCACATTCACACAAGAAGCTTTTTGCCATAAACAGCAAATTTGATTAATAACTCCTTAGATATAGTTCTGTATACAAAAATTCAATATGTTACAGATTAAGTAGAATGTTTCCATGTGTTCATAGTCTAATACATGGTAAGCGAAGAAAGATTTTGTGCTTTTGCAGAGTTTTCTCTGCAAAATGCCTGTGGAATTTGCACAGCTAACTTTAAACATGCACCTTCCCTTTCTGATCCATGGGCTCTTTCTCAAAAAAAAACCTCTGAAAAACCAAAAAGCACAGGAAAAATAAACCCACTAGGGTGTTAGACACAAATTTTGGAGTTTTTTATTTACCATGTCAGCAACAACAAATTATCCAAATAAAAAATTCTCTCTTTAATTCTTCCTGGAATATGTATGGGGAGTTTCTTTCTAATTGATTTGGCATGTGGGAACGAAAAGGTGATTTGGGTCATGAGTATAACAGAAAAGTCTCAGTTCTTCCTCTGCATCCTAGAAAACAGAAATACTACACACAGCAAAAACAACACCAAGCTATTTTTTCCCTGTTTTAACAATCATTTTCATGACAGAAGGATGTGATCCCAGATGACACTGTTATTATTGTCAGTAACACAGACGCATTAATTCCAAGCACTCTTTACAAAACAAAATCGTCTATCACTCTTTAACTTGAACCTTCATCTGTCTCCTCTCTCTTGTCCAGTTCTCATCAGTGCCTTTAGTATTTAGACAGTGTATTCCTACAGTAGAACCCATTTTTTTAATATTATCTCCCATAATAGCTATATGCACTCAACAATGCCAGCAAGAGCAGCAGGAAGAAGAACCTTCCTATTTTCAAAATCTACTCAGCCACAACCACTTTTCTCTCCTTAGAGCAGAAAATTGACTGTCTGCAGGGAAAGGGTGTAGGTGGGAAAAGGGACTGCCGAGGAATGCAGGGAGGAACTGCAAAATTGTCCAACACAGGATTTCTGCCATCACGCAGCTCCTAAGGCCATGCAGCAATGGCAATAAAGTTCATCCAGGTGGAACACTGAAGTTCCTCCTGCCTGAATTCCTGGAACGAGGGATGTCTGAACAGCTACAATTCCTGTTTAAGCCACAACTGAACAGAAACTTCTGGGGGGAAAAAAGATGAAGCTCAACCAAACAATTTGAATTTCGAACGGTCTTTGCTTCTCTTAGATTTTTTTAAACCTGTTCATGGTAGTAATGAAGTGACAGTACTGCTACAATGTTCTATACAATAACAACACCCAGAAAACATAATTAACACTCAAAAGGTGCTAAACACTCATTTAAGATTGCATCATGCAAATCCTGTGAAGAGGAGGAGCAACTTCCACCTCTTGTCAAACTCAAGTATCTAATACAAACTGAAATTATGAACCATTTTCCAACAGTAAGGTTTGGAAGTTCCACTGATTTTGAGTTGTTTGTACCAACCCCCAAACTAGGCCATATACTGATGTAAGCGCTCTCTTCAAAAATGCCAAACACTCGAAGTATGGACTGAGTGAGCCTGCTCTAAGTGATACATGACAAAGGTAGTTTTACTGAATACCAAAGGCTTTTGTGTTCCTTTAATTAAAGTCTCAGTAAATCTAACGTCCTCAGCTGAAAGAAAAGCATTGAAAAGCACGACAGATCCCTCTGTTTGCTTCTAAAAACTCCAGAAAAAACATTTAGTGTCACCTGACCTTCCTACTGAGGATGGCAGAGCACCAGAACAGGCTGCCCAAGGAGGTCTGGAGACATTTCAACCCTGCACGGACAATTTCTGTGTCACCTGAGGAATCACCTCTGGGTGACTCTTGCCTTGGCAGGGGCTTGGACTGGATGGCATCCAGAGGTCCCTTCCAACCCCAACCATTCTGAGATCCTGTGATCTTATTTCAACAGACCCCACACTGTAATACGGAGTTTGGAAAGGCAAAAAGTGTCACATGCAGTCCCTTCCTGCACCGAGGTGGCCTGATAATTCAAAACAGAGCAGGCACAGTGCTACCAACCTGCTCACACCACAGAGCTGAGACCAGGAGGAGTTACCAGCACTCAGAGACGAAAAGGACATTACTCAATTGCTATAAGTAAAGGCAATGATTCTGTGAAATTAAGAAATTCTGTCTCTCCTTTTCCCCAAGGAAAGGCCAAGCATTTTTCATCTGTGCGTTGCCATCACCTTGTAACGTATGCTAAACCCAACTGACATAAATACAATCCGAGCTTCCTATTTAGCAATTATATGTCAAAAACGTAGCAAAAATTATGGCTTGTTTAAACTTCCTTTGTTTATCCGTCACACGAAGCAGACTACCACATCGTTTCTATGCTCCCCAGCGGAATTCAGCAATGTGGTTTAAAGGGGTAACTTCAAACTATCTGCCACAGGGAATATACTGCCAGAAAAAGAAAACACAATTACTGTGGGCACGGGTACTAAAGAGCACCACTGATCTGTCCCATAATTCAGATGAAGCCCCAGAAGCAATGCCAGGATCAGTCTGGCAGAGCATTTTCGAGGGCCTTTTGTATCTGGCCAAGGCACACAATGGCGTTTGACTTGGAGATTGCAACACGCAGCCCTTCTGCAGTGCACTGCTTCTGCTCATGACACTGTTATGAAAAGAGTGTCTAAAACATATTAATCACTTCAAGATGAACGGCAAAACATAAACCGCTGCAATGCAGGCAGAGGCTTATCCCCGGCATATAAGGAAAAGTGACATCAAATATTTTTCCTCAGTACCAATTAATAATCATATTTTCCAGGCGCTTAAGTTTTTGCTCTCCACGCACACCAGCAAAAATCTGGAGGCAGCAAAACACACGCGGATTTTATCCCCAGACAGAGACCACACAGAGGGAAAACACTGACGTCGTTCCCAGGGTTTTCCAGGTGTTTTTCCCAAGCTTTCCCAAGCTCACCTTGGCAGGCCCCGGTGCGGATGTTGGGGATGAAGCCGCGGCGGCAGGGCTGGGGCTGGGCAGGGCACATCTCGCAGGGGTGGCCCCACGCTCGTCCCATGGTGGCACAGCACAGGGACTTGGTGCACACAATGCCGGTCAGCTGGCCCTGGCACATCTGCTTGCTCACCTGCGTGAAACACGGGCCTGTCCTGTAATCTGGTGGGGAGAAAAAAAGGAAAATTCACTGTATTGTACAAGGCACTGTGCTAGTACCTATACATTTAAGCTGTGTTACTGCTTACATGACACCTTCCACCAGAGTGAATAATTTTCATGAGTCCATCTTACCTTTCAATTTATTTCTTTCCAAAAGGCAGCTGGACACAAAACTGCTCTTCAGCATTGACAGTGTATCCAGTGAAATCCACAGTAAGCAAAAGAGCAAATAAGTAAATAAAAGAGCAGATCAGATTTAGCAAACAAGGACTGGAAACTCGTTTTCTTCTTCCTAAGCCACTTCATGGGGATTTATGGGAGGGAGTACAGACCACAGCAGCTGCACATTTTTCCACTCCACACTGATCAAAATCCATGCCAGAGAGTGTCATAGAATCACCATTCCTGCTGGAATGCCTTTTGCAAAACAGTGCTACCTACAGAGGACTAATTGGTAAACCACTGCTTATTTTCAGAGGAATACCACGAGACAATTCAACCTATCCAAGCTATATGCAGTACACTGAATAAAGCACAGAAACTATATGAAAATACACTTCTGGTAGAATTCCTGTGAACAGTTAGCTCATTAAGGTTCAACCTGTACACAGGGAATTTTTTTTTTAATGTTATGAATCAACACAAACCAGGTTAAACAATTAACCGAAATTTTCTATGAATAAATAAGAAACAGATGGTGGCCCTAAGCCAGATTTCATGTCCTTATGGAAACTCTAAAGAGTGAGGGGATAAAAAAGAAGAAAATGCTCTCACTGAGACTCAGTCACATGAAAGAAGGTGCAGGAGTGGGGTTATGGCTGCTCCAATTTCTATTCCATTCTCTTTTCTTCCTATCAAAAGCAGACTCCAGCACCCATGTGGGTCACACACTGCCTTCCACACACTTTCATTAGGCAGTGGGACAACCCTTGCCTTCTCTAAGCTGATACTTTCACCCTAAAGCAATGAGAGCTTTGACATCTTTGGACAAGGAGAAAATGGTCTTCCCAGTGAGATGTTATATTAAGCTTTCTGGGCCCTTGAAGTAAAAGCTCAAACAGAAATAAATGTTCTGCTCCCTATCTTTGCTCAGGTATCAGCCGAGGAAAGACTTTCACACAGTTATTTATATACATTGGTAGTCAATTGCAGCAGGGCTGTTCACTTTAAATAAAGTTAACCAAGTACACAGGTGTCCACAATAGAAATGCCTGAATATAAAAGGAGATTAAAAGACCTTAAATACTCAGTCAGGCCTGTGAATTTCAATATGTCTAGATTTTCAATACAAACAGTCTTCAAAGTTATGTTTTGAGCTTCCCCTGTGCCCATCAAGCCACAAAAATAGCACTCTGAATAAAATAAATATGTTATCAAAAGAAAATCCTGTCCTTACTCCATACACTCAGATGGAGTTCAGTTCTCCATGGGGGAATGCCCTCTGTTGTGAAATCAAATAATGGCTTATGACACATCTTCAAATTGCCAAAACTTGCATTCAGCAGGAGCAACAATCTCAACATCCCAGCTCACTCTGCAATTTGTATTCAGAAAGTGAGTTGTTCTGCTGGACAGAATTGTATCTATATAGCAGCAATTCTCCAAGGTAAGCTTTTTCATAGCATCAGTCTTCAGATATCACGAAGCAATCACAGCAGGAGCAGAAATTCACGCTACATATTTCTCTGTTTAATGGCTGGTCACCCACAGGGCTGCTCTGGCTAAAGGTGTTCCACGTTTAGAGCTCGGAATTCAATCAGAGGAAATGAAACTCGGAGCTCAAACTAGAGAATTACTACTGTAATTTAAAATATTATCCATAGAAACTGTACCCATTTTAAGAATCTTTATTTGTTTGTATCCAACATGAAGCCCAAAGGTAAAGAGACTGATCAGTGGCTGCTCGTCCATACTAAGAGGAAAATATAAGATTTTAAAATACAAAGTGAAGGCAAGCATGTTCAGGTTAATGACAAAGTTCAGCTGTTTACACAAAGATCTGTAGTCACATAGCAAATTTTTCCATGAGGGAAGCAAACACATTAAAATTAGACACTATTTTGAAGATACTTTGTAGCCTCAAATGAAGCTGTGGATTTGTTTCAAGAATTGTTTCACACAGTCAGTCAGACTATATTATTATAATGGCTGATCAGACCTTAAAAACTCCCTTTTATGAAGCAATTATCTTTTCCATATGGGTTTGCTTGTCTTATTCTTAGGTGTTTCTTCATTTGTTCCTTTGCCAGCACTGTTAATGGAATAATTTTGCCAGAACGAACATATGTTGAACATAAGCTATAAATCATTTTTTACTCTAGAAGGGGTAACTGCTTTGGTGAAATAAAATGATCTTCAGCACATGTTACACCATTTTTTTTAACTTCAGAAAATTATATTCAATATGCACCACGACTTGAAGAATGGCAAGCTTTATCAACGATTCAAACTGTAAATATAATTAAATTTAGTAAGCACTAAATTTAGTACTTTTTTCCTAGCATCAAGAAAAAGAAGTCAAACCACAGACTCCTAAATTTAACTATGCTGCAATATTTCTATTCTGTCATAAAAGTGTGTATTTTGTATTCTCAAATGGGACTATTCAGCTATCAGGATTCTTGTTAGGTTTTTTTTTTTCTTCATTAATTCCTTTTTAAAATTCTAATTCTACCTGTAATTAAAAAAAAAAAAAAAACAAAATGGAAAAAAAAAAAAAAAAAAAGAGCCAGTTGACAGGAGCCTGAGACAAGGATTAGAAATGTTCAGAATTCTAGTCTTAGGTATGGTCCAGTATCCATCTATTTTGGTTTTCTTTCTCTACCTCTGTCCTAACCAATGATTCAGATGAAGTTGTAAAAAACCTGTTGTAAACAGATATGGAATAGTCTGTCTGCCACATGTCCAACATCCACCAGCTAAAAACCTGAAATGTAATGTTTAGCATCCCAACTACCACCTGCCATCATTCAGGACAAAACATTAAAATATTTTGGTACACATACATAAGAATCCAATTTCTATCTGAGTTTTGTCACAACTCCAGCACCCAGCCCGCACAAGGCAAAAGCAAATTGTCACAAATACTGTGTTTAATCTCTGTGAGCACTACCAAGATTAGCAGGAAGGAGCTGTGAAGTATCTTCCATAATTTTTATTTAAACAAAATGCCACCGAACCAGAACTAAATAAGGAAGCAATGCATCTGGAAACAAATATTTTTAGCTGGAAGCTACTTGGAGTATTGAATTAATAATTTTTTTGCCAAAAATTACTAAAAAAAAAACCTTGAAAATATTAAGGATGTTGATCGGTATGAATCACATCAGGAGTGAGTAAAGGAGGGTATTCCACATATGCCACTGTCAATTAAAGAGCAAGACCTAATACTTCATAAATGTTTCACTTCCTTATAAAGAAAATTTGCCTCTCACAGGACCCTTACAAAACCTTGCTCCCCTAAGGAGGATTTAGGAAATATTAAGGAATAGATGAGAAAATAAGTAATTTCAACTCCCATCACCTCACTTGCAGGCTCAAGTAGAACAAATAGTTCAATATTATTATCACTGATACCTCAAAAATCCATTTCATACGTCAGCCTCATTAAATGAACAACCTAATACATGGGACTAGAATGCTGAGAAGAAATAAATGCTGTCAGCATTACCAGGAACTTCATTCTTCTGAAAGAAAAATTGCCACAGTGGGTAAAAGTCCAAGAGACAGGACTCTGTGTCAGGGAACCTTCAGAGTGAAGACATTAAGTCTATACTGGCAAAGACCTGAGTTAAATTCAGCTTTCTAGAAGATACTCCAACAGGAGACAAGATGAAGAAACAACTCTCTTTATTGCAGCTCTGATGGGTGGCAAATTTACCTGTCATTTCTGCTAACACTCAGAGCAATCTGAAACAATCTGAAATTGGTTTTGGCTGCTTGTTGCAGAACCTGCCTGCTGATTACTGACAAGACTTATCAATGAAACTCTCTGAATTTTCCCCTTTGCAATGTGAAATCTTAATATTTTGATGAATTAAAAAAGAAGTGTAGTCGAGCTCCATCTTCCTGCAAGGGGAAATTCCATGGTATTCCATGGATTCCTGCCATGGAATTGGCAGGACTGGAAGAGCAAGGCATGATCAGTTCCCCCACTGATTCTGCATAAATGACAGCATTGCCCAGACCTGATGCTTCCGAAGAAAGGGAGATCAGGGCTTTCCTTGACTAACTTTTCATCGGAGTATGAAAGGGTTGGCAATATTCATGAATGTCCTTGTGTTCAGAGCACAAATCTGAAATTCATGCATATGTAAATATTATTCTTCTTACTCAACTCCAACATCTGCAGATCATAAGTCACAGTAATGCAAGAAGCTATTTAAACATTTTAGAACTGCATATGTTTATTAAAAGTTATCTAAAAGTTATGTTCTTTTAATATTTTGATCAACTTTATATGGAAATTTGGGGGGTTTTTTTCAGTAATGCTTAGCTACCAACAGAGTACACAATAAGCAAAATTTCAAAGGTAACAAGAAGGTAGAAGAATTGTACTTGATGCAAATAATTTTTTTCAAAGGTGACATCCAAAAAGTTATGGTAAAAAAGACTGCTGGCTGGAAATGAAGAACGACTCTCTCGGAAAAAGAAAGAGAGTTGGCAATGTTATTAATTTCTCTTGGAAAAAATAATCTGCGGGCAGTACTACTATTCAGACTGAGGAGTTCTTATGAACTTGAATAGTAAAACCAAAACTTTTCCCTGACTTTTTTTTATTAAGAAACTTGTGTGTAAAGTCCTTAATTAAGTATTTAATGGTATTAAGTTTATCACTAATGTAAACAATGATTGTAAAAGTCTTTTAAACATTTTAAACCATTGATAACTTCAAGCTGAGACACATCCCAAGTAGGTTCTTTAGTCATTACCTGAAGCGATGACTTCTATGAAGTTAATTTTGATATGTAATAGGGAAGAGCAGTTTAGCGGAAAATGGTTTTGAACATTGATGTTAAATACATCATGAAGGCCTGAATGTTTTTATACAGCTGACAGCTTTCATTTTCAGGTTGAAATTTTTTATTACTGTTCTACTGGTCCCACATGGCCTTTCCTGACCAGCTCAAGTGACGCAGAACTTCCCAACACACAAACTCCTGTGACTGATTGGGTACCTTAACAATACACACTTGACACCTAAAATGGAAGTAGAGGGCAGCTCTAAATGATAGGAGGAAAAGCCCCATCTAAAATGCAGGAATCTGTGTGGGCTTAGTAGCTTTTAGCAAAATTCCAGTTTCCACCAGTATTTCTGTCATGTCCATTCTAAGCACGTTCTCATTTTCCTCCGGCTGGAGCAGCAGCAGCAGATCTTTTCCAAAAGCAACAACTCCATGGTTCACACAGACATTTTTATATAATTGGGATTAAGTCAGTTTTAAGCAGATAAAGTCTTCGTGTAGTAGTACCTTCAGATCTTAAAACTCTTTTTTTTTTTAATTAAAAAGCAATTCATTCTTACACACCTAAGCATATGGGGGAAAAATGGCAAAATAGCAGATAAACCACAACGCTGCTGAAATAAAAAGCAGTTTTCTGTAATTGATCTGAACATTGAAGGAAACGCTTCTAATACTTTAAGACACAAAATATCTTGAGAAGTACACACACACACAAAAGCACAAAAATACAGAAACATGGCAATACTTTACTTTTGTCATTTATGGAATTTAGTGGCTCTCAGAATTCAAGCATTTCCTTAAAAACTTCTTGGAACAAAATGTTTCCACTTGTAACCGAAGTATCGTGCACTGACTGACAGAAATTTCAAGCGTAGAATAAAAGCTGGGCAAGAAGCATTCCTGAATTTCAGTTTCAGCACCATGTCCATGTCCTGTAAGTGTATCTCTGTCCTTATGCTTCCACAGGGCCTGCTGCTATATAAAGATGTTATCCGAGCTGGGGCTCTGATGAAATCCCTCTGTGAGCCAACACTTAGCACAAAATCTGACACACAATGAAATACTAATAACCACTCATTGCAGGAAGTTACAGCCTGAATCACCTCCAAGCAAAGTGAGCATGGGGACAAAAAACAAAAAGAATCTTTTTTTCTGCAAGATTCAGTTTATACCAACTATCCTAATGTGATGTTTGTAAATCTTTGCTTTGCTGAGATGTCTACGATACCCAAAGCAGTGAAGGAACTCCTTCCTGCTGCCTGCTGCTCCTTCCTCTCAAGTTTCTCCTTCAAAAGTACCTTATCCATCAAAACCTGGACCCTGAAAAGCCACACAGATGCACTTCACGTTCTTAATTCTTTCATACCCCAGGAATTAAGAAGCCAAACACACCTTGCTGCATCCCTGCGAAGAAAATACGCAGCTTTTCTTGACCATAAAATGAAGCCTTGAATTACACTGTCTACAGGCTTTTGGTTCCCTGTTCCATGAAGTCGGTGCTGTTCTGTTCAACCTCAAAGGAACAGAACTAGTGAAGAGGAAGACTTTAATTTAAAGATTGAAGTCTCCCGATAGGACATCTTTTAAGAGCACTGGTGAGCAGTGCAGACTCCCACACTCCACCCTCACCCTCCCACTCTGGAGCTCACTGTCATTCCTTACACCAAAAGCCCTTTGAGAATGCGCCCACAACTCACAAAATGAGGAGGGAAAATATTTCATAACCAACTCCTGTGCAAATTAGAAAGGCATGCAAAAAGTCTCAGCAGACCAGAAACTCTAATAAAACCACAGACATTGCAGTTGATGTCGCTAATTATTAACCTAAGTAGGAAAAACAACTGTTTCACACATTACCCTTAGAAATAAAATATATATATATATATTTAAACTGCAAGAAACATTTCCTCAAATGACTGTCTAGACTACTGTGATAATTTGAGTTCATAATAAACTAAAAACCCAGCCAACAACTATATACCAGTGGTCTGTATAGAGGCAGAAGCAGTTTCTGTTCTTCAGATATTTTGGTTTTGTTCAGCAAAACAGAAGAGCTTTAAAGATTTCTCTCTTGGGTTTATACAGTATTTTCAGGGGGACATTATAAAGGTGAGCATATTTTAACAAACAAAATAAAGGAAAGAAGATAATTAAGAGAATTCATATATTAAGAAACAATTTAATCCTGTTTCTCATATAGAAAATTATTAGTCCGAGGTGGAATAAACCACTTTATTTTTGGCCCTCCAAGATTTTGCAGCCCTGAGTGCAATTTGTTCTTGATTGGCTTCAGTAAACTTCCCCTGATAATACCTGGACTATTCTTTTCCACACAGTTTTATTATATCAACTATAGCTTTTAAGATACTGCATAATTAATGCTTACCAAGACAGATACGGTAGAAAATTTAAAACAGATCCAGTTTACAGAATTTTAAGCCTTAATATTACTCCATTTTAAATTGAACAATAATTCAATAGAAGTTGCATCAGAGAAGGAAGGACATACACAGTACACATTTCACCCACACGAGAAATAAGAGGGAAACAATCTAAAAACCTCTAGATCTTCAGAGCCCAACCATTTGGTAAAATCTCCTCTCAAACACAAAATTTGTAAGTGAGTTCATAGCATAACAGATATAATGAAAAGTATCAGGGCATGCAAGGAACACAGGAGGAGAAAATACAAAAAGAAAGTAAGTTCCCAATATTTGGCATCTATCTAACCTTCAACCACAGAGCCACACGGAGTTTGGGTTCTCCACACTCACCTTCCTGGCTCAGCATTGAGTCAGTTTTATAAAATTCCTTTTTTATCAATCAAAACAAGTCTAAGGTGAAAGACTACTACTTTTCTCTCCTTTGAGAGAAAAGTAAGCAAAACAAACAAAAAAAAACCCGAAAGACAAACAAACAAACAAACAAACAACAAAAAACCCAAAACCCTTCCCATTTCTACCTTTTCAAACTCAATTTTTCACAAACATCTCTTCAGGTGTTATTTCCCTCTTCTACTTCCTGGTCCATCATGCAATATTCAAAGAAATATTCAAACCCCTCCTTTCGCTATCTCAGATTTAATATGGAACCTCTGTGTACACTGAACATACACCCAAGGTAAAACAATAACTTCAGACATTCATAACTATTACAGAAATAAACTTCCAAGGTTCCTGAGCTCACCAGAGGATCTCTCAAGCCTCCTCTGCACATTTGTAAACTTACCAGGAAATCTGTCTAGTTTGTTCTAATACATTCTACAGTCACAAAAAGTGAAAAATTCCATTCTTTCTCCCTTTGTTCAGTACCTCAAAACTGGGTTCTTTAGCGTATTTCTGCTTTTTTCCAATTTTGCCTAGAATGCTTATATATAAGCAATATATAACATTAGCACTTGCTGAATTTGACAAGAAGTTCTCCTATTCATGTGAACATTCCAAAGGTTTTTGTATTTTCTTTGTTAAAGACAATCCTTGTGGACAAGTGCCTCAATTTTACTATGATACCTAACTTTTCTAGATATCCTGAAAATATCTCAATTTTTCCTGGCTATCTTACAAATTAATTAGCTTAATAAAATCAGTGATTTTCTTTACTTTTCAGAAGAAATTATTTTTTCTTCTGAAACTTTAACGAAGCCATCGTGGCCTTGTTCAGCTCCTGTATTTTCTCTCTCTCCAGATAATTTAAAAAAAAGAAGGTGATATTTCAATGCATCTGACAAAGAGCAAGATTTTCACTGAGGTGAAGACAAGACCAGACAGCATTTTTCGAAGACATCATCTTTCCCCTCCTCTGCAACGTTTCTCACTCATGATTTTGCTCCACTGCTCCAAATTATCAGAATGAAACCCTTGGTTCACTTTTCAGTGAACCTTCTCTAGATGCAGAACATAACCCAGTCTAAATCCTACCTGACACATAAAAAACACAGTATTTTATGCTCTCCTAGACTTGTTCCTCCGGTAGGTAATAGGACAAAAACTACTTTCCATGTACAGATTTTAAGAAATAGATCTATGAAGACAATATATATATTGGCTGTTAAGTATGAAGTGTAACAATTCTGGTAGTTCTTCCTTTCTTTTCACAGTGTAGGGCAGCACAAGTACAGATCTTCCATTTTAAATTACTTAAAGCAAAGAAACATTCCCTGTGCCTGAGCTGCAGGACAGCTCCATTGTACCCGGGTGAAAACTCTTAAGCCTTTGGAAGATGCTATTTAAATCCATATTTTCATTTTACTTTTGTAGAGGTCTTTTAAAGGCATCAAACTTCTGCTTTTAATTCTAATACAAAGTGCAACAACTCCACATCTATAACATTTTAGCACTTGCCTATTCTGTGCCTGAATAAACTGAAAAGTATTAAAGATTTCAAGTGCTTCAAAAGCAGCAGAGCTGCTGCATTGAAGGATTTTTACCTTTTGCTGGTACCAAAGAAACAGAGTGACATTCAAATATTGGGGTTTAATTAAAAACTAAAAGACAGAAGTTAGACAAAGACACTCGCTGGGAATAACTTTCTTAATTACTACTGCAATTAGCATGATCAGCATTGCCTATGCTGTTTATTAAATTGCTCAATGTTAAATCTTTTGCAAAAGTAGAAGAGAGAAATTTTCCAATACCTGCTAACAAGGAAAAATGTACACTATAGGCACCTGCAGGTTTTTAGTGCTTTAGGTAAATATTTGCTTTTGAAAACTCTTTCATTTACTGTGCACTGAAAGAAAAGAGGCAGGAAGGCCATCAAAAACCTCTATTCTGGTTCAGGATGATAGTAGCCACAGCAACCCCACAGCAAAATAAAAAAGTTACCATCCCAAGACTCCCACAAAAAGGGAAGAGCTTGCTGATCCGAAGAACATTTTTGCTGTTAAGCACCTGAACAAAGCTTACAATCACTCAGGGAAAACTGAAGTTAGCCAAACTTGAGAAGAACAGGTCCTTTTTTTGCCACCTGTGCAGCAAAAAGCCACAACTGGAGGACAGGAAACCTCTGGAACACGACCTGTCACAGCCTCCATGGCAAGAAGCTCTGCAGCTTCTGAGATTATAAGGCTAAGACCAAACAGGCAAGGTCTGAATGCCAGAAGTGTAAATTTTGTTTTCTTCATGGTACTGCTAGTGCCAACAGATAGGAAAAGCTGTATAAAGTTAAGAGATCTTCTAAATATGTGAGGGGAAGCAGTTTTTTAATGAATTACATTTTCTGCTGCTTCATTTAGACCTGATCACAGTCCCTTAAACACACACAAGCATCTTCAGCAACGCTGCAGACTAAATACATACTGTATTTCTTCTTTATAATAAAACTATATTTAAGAAGTATTGAGTCCTACGTAAATCTGTGCCAGTTTGCTCTACTAGCTTAATTTTAACCACATGTATTATCCCCAAACATCTTTATAACCTCTGTGCCTATCAGCAGCTTCAGAAAGCCTCCACTTCAGCTCTGTATTCTTTGTTCTTTACTCCTTTGCCTCAGTTAGTACACACTAACAATACTTTCACTGAGAATGCTTTTGGCTCCTTCCTGCTTGTTTCTCTGTGCTGTTGATCAGCTTCTCCATCCTCTTCCCAGCCTGAAGAAAAACCTTTAGTCCTTCTTCCCATTTTTCTTCTATTTTCCTTAGACATGGGACCATCACCGATTATATTTGAGATCAATTATTTCCATCTGAGCCTTCTCTACTGGAAAATAATGCTACATGGATGTTCTCCTATGCCACAAAATGAACCTCTGTCAGCTTTATCCTCGGCCTCAATTTTCCTTGTCTCACACTTGATCTGAAATCCTCTTCCCTCTTCAAAAGGATGCTCTTCGCAAGTAGAAATTGCACATTTTCACTAATTCCAAACACTTTTGCTTCCCGTCATAAGCTATTTAAATACAGACTAAACAAGAACTCTTCTTTCTCCCTCTGTATGGGATGAAAGCAAACTTAGAAGAGTGGCAAGATTTGCCTTTCCCACTTCTTCCTCCCTTTATCCTATCATAAGCAAGGAAGAAAACATCCTTGCTTTTCCACAGCTTCCTATCTCTAAAGACTATCAATTAAAAAAAGGTACAGGCTGTGAGCAGTAATACAAGTTTCATTTACCATGTTGGGAAACCAAAGGAATTGGTCACACTAGAAAAAGAACTGCCCTTATGTGTACAACTGAGAATGAGGCCTCTTACTCCGCTGCTTTTTCTTTTTTCTATTATTTTCACTGGGAAAACTCAACTGCAGAAATTTCAACATCTTTTTTTTTTCCCTCTTTAAAAACACCACACAAAAACTTGGATCTTGCATGCCTACAAATCAAAGACAAGAAGCTGACCAAAGACTAGATTTGACAGGAAATGTAAAAGGTCAGTGTACATATCAGAAAAAGCAGGAGCTCCCCGACAGGTTTTGCTCTCTTTTTAACCCAGCAAAAAGCTTCAAGTTAAATACTCTAATCATGCCAGTCATTAGTTACTGCTCAGCCTTCTGTCTCCAGCCCGGAAATTAGTCTGCTCAGAGCCCAGATAGCTGAAAATTCAGCCACATTTTATCATATAGCTTGGGCTGGGAGGCCAAGCTGAAGGAAAGCTACACATGTTCTATATTAGGAAGAAAATACCTAATTTTAAAGAACTTATTTTACAGAACAATAAAAAGTATGCATTCAAAACAAAATTATGTAAAAAAAACCAACAAAACAAAATCTCTTATAACTCTGATGTGATTTGCAAGGGAAGTTCACATACACTTAAACTATAAAATTTTACTTTACAAGTTATGAGCTGCAGCTAAATTCGGTTAAAAATTAAACCATTCTTGCTGTAAAATATTATAGGCAACTACAGCAACCAACAGATGAAGAAATCACTGCATTCTGCAACTTACTGGAAAACAAACTATTACATTAAAAGCATAAATTACAAATTACTATTTAACTGAACAGGCATTTAAGGCATCATTTACAGTATTTTCATGTACTCCACTCATGTAAAGTATCAACAAAATTAACACTTAAACATGTTTTGTAGTCATTATCAAGATATACTCTAGATGAGTCATCTTTCTTTAATGGAATAATAGTAAAATAAATTAGTAACTTCTTTATTTGAATATGAGAAAGTCTGTGCAACACCAAGATCAGGCAAATTTTTACTTAGCCCCATCACAGTTGTAAAAGTATATTAGATCAGAGATATCAGATAATTATTATATATACTAGATATGTGCTGTATTTTTTGACAGTGACAGAAGCCAATTTGGCTTACTACCTCCAGTCTGAAGCAAAAAAAAATGTAAACCTTTAATTGAAACAACTCGGTTTTCAAGTACCCCCATAACATAGATGAATTCTGGCAGAACAAGAGCATCCTATACACAAAATTGAAAAGCTAAGACTTCCAAGGGCAGCTGGGAAATGTAGATGCCAAAACACGGAGGGTTTAATTCCTGCACGTGGCCTAAATTCTGCAGCTAAAAATTTCACAATGAATGGTAAGAAAGCAAATCTCAACCCTCTCATCATCACAAAAGTTAAGTTGCAACACCCCTATGTACTAGAATCTTTTAAGCCTTGAAGGTCAAACTGTTTATAAATATCATTTTTAAAAACTCTGAGCTATCATCACAGTGTCTGCCATATGCATTAATATGACTCCACAGCCCTGGGAGCAGTCAAAGAAGAGAAGCAAATCTTAACTAGGAATGATTTATCTGGGGCAAAAAGCAAGCCTACCAAGTTGTCTGGCAATAAATAAAAAGCATGACTGAATGTACCCAACTAAACTTAAAATTAAAGAGAGTATTACAATTCTGTCATGCCATGGTTCAGCTATAACTATATTCCATCTTAGATACATAGCCCAGACTGCAGAATTTGCAGTGTTAAGATCCCTCAGAAGTTAGGTTCACACTGTAAATTGACCTAACATTGTCCAATCCCTTGAAAATCCGTTCTAAACAGAGGGACTCGGTAGTCTTTTAATTTAGACAGGTGTGAATTCTGCACAGACATCTCTGAAAATGGCTATAAAATGACTGTAAGCATTAACATATTTTTAACAAAATAATACTTCATATTTCTCCACTCTACAGGATTTGAGTCCTTGTGATTACTTCAGAAGAAGCAACTACAGCAAATGGGGTAAATAGTAAACTGTAAATCAGGTTTTAAGAATGAAAAGAACAACCAGCTAGAGACAAACTAACTGATCCTTTACATTCCTCTCATGCTTGTGATACCTACTGGGTATACAAAATAGCCTGGAATAGCAAATAGAAACTACTGCTTTTTCAGTGTTTGTGTTTTTTATTTCCTTTACCTCCATGGAAATTATTTTGATTTCACAGTTAGCGAATGTTTAAAAAATTTTTTTAAAAAAATTTTAAAAAACAAGACATTTTCCCAATTTATACACAGCTTTGAGTATTTCAGAGAAGGCTCAGAGTGCTCTCAATTCAGAGAATTAAAGAATAGGTTTAGGAATCGATCTCAGTACTCTGGTAATTGGTTATTTTTTCAGTCCTTCACTGACTTTCTCCTAACTAACCAGAGCAAATTACTCCCCAAGTTCCTCTTATGAAAGAGGTGATACACAGAAAAAAATCCTTCAATTATCTAGACTTACACAATCCTACCACTGCTAACAATTTTGCTGGATTGTTATTTCATGTAGCTGAGAGCAAAAGACAGCTACTCTTTTAACTATCATATGAACAAAATACACAGCCTATATTAGCTGAAATTCCTACCAATTAGGCTTTGTCAATTTTTAATGTGTCTGCCAAATTTAAAAAAAAAGGAAGACACACCCTAAAACTTACAAACAATAAATGGTTACTGAAAGCTTACTGGCTCAGCCAGAAAATACACAGCACAGAACATGTACACACAGCATTTTTTGTACACAAACTGTTCACAGTCTCCTTCCTTAAATTTCTTTTACCTCTTTGGCACTGGGGGCCAGTGAAGCCGTAGACACAAGCACAGCGATTGGGTCCAACACAGCGTCCTCCATTCTGACAGCCATTGTCACAGACAGCTTCCGTTAACAAAACAAACAAAAAAAAAGCTTTAAATCGTCGTAGCAATGACACTTTCAAGATATTTCCAAGGCTTGGGGAGTCCAAGGGACAGATAATCATCCCTCAGAGTTGATACTGCCGGAGGAAGGAGTGAGGTTTACAGGCAAGGGAAAAGAATTATCCACTTAACTCATCTTTTAAGTACCTGATAAAACTGGTTTCTTGAAAGATCCCAACAAAGAAAAAATTTTTTGTGGGGAGGGGGGAGGTGGAGGGCTGTGAAAGGGCTAAAAATCCACAATATGTTTAGATAAAGATGTTATTTCTCAGTCATGGGACTTCAGAGCACCCACTCATGCTCTTTACCATTGGTCTTAACCAAGAACAAATCTTACTGCCAAAACACTGAAATTTTCTCTGTTCAAAAGGAAGACCATTCTTCAGTGATGTTGAAAAACACCATTAAAAAAGTGGCTTAACTAACTCCTTCTATTTATTTTCAGGCTCATTGCTTCAGCTCACTGCTTCAAAATTGTTCAAAATTAGCACATGTTCCAAATCAAAACATATCAGCTTACAGGACAGTCACAAAATTTTTAAAACTTTTAATTTTTGGTCTAGAAATCATTAGGCTGCCTTCCTACATGTCTCCTCAGTTTGGAGGTGGCATTTGTAACACATTGGAGTATCCAGTGCAAAAGAACCTCAGCAACCTAGAGAAGGTAATAATTTCAAACTGGAAAAATGTACACATGCCTCCTGTGTCACAGTGGGAAGCATAAAATACACTGTTATGTGGAAATGTGATAAAGCTTCACTTCTCACCAAGAACCACCAAACAAAATTACCTTTTACTGAGAATGCACACATAAAATGAAGATACCTTGCTGTATGTGTTAAATCACTGAATTAATGGACAACAACACTTCAGCAAGACAATTAACTTCACTATATACAATTATATTTTTGTAAATAGAAATAAAAACCTATTTCCATTTTTTAAGACTGTATAGAATACAAATACTCAATCTTGCTTGAAATTTCAATTATCCTATACACTGAAACCAATCTCCAGAGTTTATTCAGATTTTCTGGATTCCTTCAGGGTCACCATTTGAAAATTCAATCACCTTTTCATTTAATCACTGGAAATATGTCTTGTCTGAGAGCATTCAGGTGTTGACCCAATACTTTAACAAAAGCAGGAAGGGACCAGCAACTCTTAATAGAAAATTTCACTGTGACTAAGATCAGTTTAGGATTACAACTCTTTGCTGGAATTTTAGAGAGCTTTCTCCAGTTAGATAAAAAGCAAGAACAAGACTGCTTTCCAGCATTTACAAAAATTACTAAGGCAGAAAAAAAGATCTTCCACAACATTCAGGCTGTCTGGTTTTTGCATAGCTGCCCTCTGATTTGTCTCTAACTCTTTCAGACTACTTCATGCAATTAATTTCTCTGCTAATTAGTAGTCAGCTGGCCTCAGAATACACTTCGAGTCTTTCTTCATCCCTGTAGCCTTTTGGGACTTTCATTGTTTGCTAAATTGCTACAGCTTGTAAACACTGCTATAGGTAAGGCTGGGCAAATAATTGACTTTCTAGCTTGCCTGCCAATGCAAAAAAAAAGTATCCAAAGGCTTGAACCATATTTAATCTTTTTTTCCTCAGACAAACAGAAAACAGAAAAACATGCTTCAATCCAGCAGTGAGACTATTGTTCTGAGATAGAGAAAACTTTGTTCAAGAGAATGAAAAATTAGACAACATCTGGTATGAAGAGTGGGACGCACAGTGACATTGTCCCCCAAGGGTTTTCCGAAACTGCTTGGCGAATCCAATCTGTAATTTGAATTTTAGAGAGCACAAACGCACTTCATGCCCAAACCGGCTGCCTGCTAAACACCATACCCCAAAGCCAGCATTTCTTTCAGGTACTTCACAACACCTGCAAGAAATTAATCCAACTGGCTGCTTCACCTTCCTCCTCAAGCTAAAGGATCAGGTGTGGCTGGCAGAGCTGCCGTGGCTTTGCCTTGGAAAGGGACGGAGCAGTGACTTACGCTGCTCACAGTGGGACCCAGAGAAGCCCTTCTGGCACTGGCACCGCTCATCCACGCACATCCCTCCGTTCCTGCAGCTGATGTTGCATTGCTGTGCTGCAGAGAGACACCCAAAATCAGCCAGAAACACCACCCCGGGCAGCAAATGGGCACAGAAAAATGAGCTTTTATGATTTCTGTAATGGGATCTGAATGATGAGCTTTGTACCATATATGCTGTGTGTATTGTAGGTACACACATTAAGAGGTTTTCTCAAGTTTTCCATGACTGTTGTGTTGCAAATTGGAACTTCCAATTACACTGGAGACTCTGCAATATCCATTTCTTACAAAAATGGACTCCATGAAAATGTAAACACCTCACACATTCATTTGTGAACTGGGTTATCTCCTTAAATACATTTTTTTAAAGTTTGTCACAGAGTAAGCAGGCACATGTGTATCAAACTGGATAAAAAACTTGAGATTTTTTATTTAAACATAATTTACATTCATGTATACAGTAATGACAAGTTATTGTTAAAGAAGCTGCCTTTTTTTTTCATTGAAACTTAATGACTTTTAATTAATTCTCTAATGAAAATATAGTAAGTCCTTACCAGGTTTTGATCCACAGGTAGGTGATATCTGCCCACTTGCACAAGTGCACATGTTAGGACGAGAACAAAATCCATCACCACAGCTATTTCTGCAAATTGCTGACAAAGAACACAGAAAGACAGTGAGAGGGATTAACAGTAACCTGAGCCTAAAACTGCGAGAAAAACCAACACTTAAAAACTCACTTCATTGCGACAGTTTTTATACAAAAAAAAGGTAATTTTAAGTTGAATACAGAAAACCGAATTTTGGCGTAATCAGTATCTCTGACAAATTTCAAGACAATCAGAATCAAATAGGGCATATTCAAATACTGACCTGACCACTGAAACCAGGTAAGCAACTCTTCCCCTAATTAGAAACACCAGCCAATTACATAAGTAATGTCAAATTATTAAAAATATGTCTTTCGAACCACAAGACCTGTGGAAAACATTACCAAGAATCCAAGACTTGAATGAATACAAACAAGGCCAAACAAATACCTTCAGTAGATCACTTGCCAACACCACTCTCTGGGCATCAAAAAGATGCAACATGCATCATCTAAATCATTAAATTCCACTACAACTATGCCCCAAATGTGAAGTCAGGAGAGGTGAAAGAGTCTGTGGGACTTTGCCATTTATTTGAAATTAGAGACACACCATGGACTGATTTGAAATTCTTTCTCCATGAGAAGTAAAAGTGAGAAACAGGATTTGGGTTCCGAGCACTTGACAAGCACAGGAAACAGGGCTGCTTTCATATACTTCTGTTCAGTCCATTTTATACAAAACAGCTCAATCTTCTGATAAAGCAAGTCCACTTAAGCACACTTAGTCCATTTTGTTAGTTTATTATCCGTTAAGGAGTGATTTTTTTATCAACTGAAAGCTCTAGACCTTAACGCATATCCAAAATATGCTTTCATCAGTACCGTTTATTCTATGTAGCAAAAGGGTAAATCTAAACAGACCTTTGGTTTTTAGATAAAAGACCACTTTTAATCATAAATACGTGACAGACCACAGCAACCACTATCACATCATCAACTGGAAAACCCATCAGGTCAGAATGGTTTTTTTTTAATCTACCACTGGCTCATAGATCTCTCTTCATGACATGCTACTTTAGAATCACCAGGCATTAATCATAATCAGCACATCTCCAATAGGAAGTCTGATAGCTTGTCCAGCATCCTGTGCAGGAGGTTTTGTCTAGATGAAGAGCTCTAGCTAAAGGGAACATCCTCTGAACAGACACTAAATGTGAGCACAGAAATCCGTACACTTAAACCTTCACCAAAAGCAGAAACAGAAAAAGGTCACAGACAATATTACAGTTGGTCTGGCAAAATCATTCACCCTCCAAGCATGTCAGAGACCTGCAACTAGGCTTCAGTAAGTAAGCAGGAGCTAAAAGATGTCCTTTGGGCACATAAATAAATAATAATCAAAGATTATTCTAGATGTGGACAGACTTGAGACCAAGGCCTTTAAGAGGCACTGAGAGTCACAATTTAAGGGTAATCTTGTAAGGATTTCTGAAAGCCCCTAACAACATTTGAACCAGACACACGGAATCTGAAAAACCTATCAAGGCAGCCTGAATCCCTCCCTAAAACTCTATTTTACATTACAGTAAACCAGTGTTGAAAGAGTTGATAAATCTGAACAGAACATTTTGAGGAACTCCTTTTATTCCACAGAGACACTGATAAAAGTATCTTCCTCTGAATGACACTGTTACCCATTGCTGGGAAATTCTGGGTCAACTTTAGGTGAAAATAAGTGATACATGACACAGTTATCCCAAATATTAGCAATGCAAGTTTACTCGTGGAAAACCAAGAGATGTGAACAGGTGGGAGAGCCCTGGAATCACAGAAAAAAAAAGGGAACAGAAGTCAGAAGTCTGGCAGACCTTGGCTTATCACCCTTTCCTTCTCTAGTCTCATCCTTTGTGTCTACAGTTTATCAGATGGAGTATTACAAAGACCTCCACTGCTTACATAAAGAGCAACATGTTCTTGAACCTGAATTCTTGAATTTGAGCATACTCATTAACAAAAGAGACAGTGACAGGCTAGAATGAATGGAAACAGACTAAAAATGTAAGGTCTGAAGGAAGGATGTGTCTACTATCAGCTTTTAACTAAGAGAAAATTAAATTTATTTCTCTATTTCGAGGTAGACAACATCCCTTAAAACATGATCCCTCCAGAGTACTGAGTACATTCCCCACACAGCCCTTTTCCCTTCTTTTTTGCCAATCCATGTATGTCAAAAGTCACATTGGCACAGTATGTACCATAACCAGGCATCAGCCAGTCTACATGCTTGACAGCTATTAAAACACAACCAAAACCGATAGACAATAGAGTAAGCATCCCAGACACAAAAAAGCTTTCTATTTTATTATCATTTCAAGTTTCAAAGAACTTCAAGATCCGATTTGCTTATATCAAGACCTTTTGGCCTTTTTTTTTCCTGTTACCAGAGTTGAGAATTCGATTTAATGAAGTTTTTTTTCCTTTTTCCTTAGTTGTCACAGGTTTTCTTTAAAAACTAGGTGGAGACCTGTGTCTTATGAACACACCAAGGAAAACATGGTAATTGGGCAGCCCTTCAGCTACAAGGAACGTGGATCCTGTAAATCCATCTTGGTTTACTTTTTCTCCTCATTTTTAAAAATAAGGTAAAAGACAGAACTGAGTTGCCATTTCTCCCACTGAATGGAACACTGACTCACAGAAGAATATTCACTTTCATTGTTACCCCTTGAGCAGCAGAAGCTCGAAGTCAGACACTTACGAACAATGCACTGATTTCCCCCAGGGAGTGTCTTCCATCCAGGGCAACAGTAGGAACGAAATCTGGAGCCACACACATTTGGCCTGCAACACAGACAAAGCAATGAATCCCTATGCAAAAATATGAATCACTGTAAAGAGAAATTAATGTTTTACATTCACATAACGGAAAAATCCAGCTGCAGAAAACAAACAAAAGTGCACAGCAAAGTTGTCTACAAAAAAGACTTCCCCAAAGGAACAAAATCTTCCTTGAAGGCATTTCATTTTGGGTTAGTTCAACTAATTATTAAAAAGAGGAGAGGTAGATGAGACAAGAGCAGGCCACGTTCATCGTTGTTAACAACTGAGGATATGGAAGGGATGACTTTGATCTGCGTTCATACAAAGTCTGAGAAGCCTTGTTATAAAAACGCTGTCATCTGACACAAGACAGAAGGGATGCCTGCTCATAAACACACATAAACTAATTCAAAACACCAAGAAGTCCCCAAGAGAACAGAAGACGAAAACCAAACAGACTTTGCACCGTTTCTTTGTAGAAGCCAAAAAACAGTGAGTGTCCAAGTATCGCAGTATCGGAACAAGCTGGACCAAGAAGCCCATCGGGGTCCATCTGTTAGTAGCCCTACACAACGTCTGCTTTTAATTAAACCGCGCTAATTAGGAGGCCAGATTCCACAGCCAAGGACCAAACTCAGCGAACCCTAAGTCCTCAGCCCCACGAAGGGGCGGGACAGGCAGCGGCACGGGGGGCACACGGGAACACCGCCGGGGGCGGCCGTGGGGAAGGGGAGATGCCCGGGGGGGACGGAGTGTCAGCCGTGTCCCTACCCGCGGAGCGCGTCCTGCTGTCCTCGCCTGCGGACGCGGCCGGTCCGGTCCTCCCGGTGCGCGGCGGCCAAGGAGCCTCCCGCTCCTCCCGGAGCGCGGAGCGCCGGCGGATGCTGCGGATGCTGCGGCCGATGCTGCTGCCGCCCCGCCGCTCCCCGCGCCCGCAGGGCCAGGCAGCCCAGCCAGAAGAAGAAGCAGCAGCACAGCCACCGCCGCCTCGCCATCCTGCCGCTATCCCGGCGGGAAGCGGGCGGGCAGCCGCGCAGGGGTGCGCCGGTGCCGCGCCGCCGTCAGCGGGCACCGCTCGGCTCCGGGGCGTGGAGGGGCTTCGGCCGCGGAAACTCCGCCGTGTGTCCTCCCCAGCCTGCCACGGCGGGGCCGGCGGGGCCCGGGATCCACGTTGCTCGCAGCCGCACGCACACACCCCTCTGCGGAGAGGGGGGAAAAGAGGGGGAAACAGGCTACGAGTAGGTTGGGATTTTCTTCCCCTCCGCCGCGGCAGGAAATCCAAGAGAACCGCGCTGGATTTCCCCTGCAAAAATAAGAACCAGACGATAATTAACCGCGCCTAAATAAACGTGCCGGGACAGAGCGAGAGGGGAGCAAAGAGCCCCTGCCCAGCGCCAGGGGCGGATTTACAGCGGAGAGAGGCGGAGGAGGGGCCGGTGCCTCCGGGCTGCAGCGGGATGGGGATGGGGATGGGGATGGGGATGGGGATGGGGATGGGGATGGGGATGGGGAGGGGGAGAGGGCGCACACGCGGCGGGGGCCGGGAAGAGGGGATGGAGGATAGGAGAGGGGGAGGGATGGGGAGGAGAGGGCAGAGGAGCGAGGAGTTCGGAGGGCGAGCGGCGCAGGTAGAGCTGGTTCCAAAGGGGGCTCTGCGCATTCCTTGGGCTCCCCCGCACCTCCCCAAGTTCTGGAGTTGCGCCGTGGGATGGACACGAGCCCGTGCGGAGAGGCTTGTGAGCAAAACTTTCCCTGGGAAAGCACAAGGTGCTCCCACGGAAGGTGCTGGTCCCAAGGATGAGTTGCGGAGGGGACGGGGTAGGACCCCCACACCTGCCCTGTCAGTGGAGTCGGGCACAGTCCTGACAGCCGAGAGCTCCTTCCCGGCTCGGATCAGCTCAGCCTCCAGGGTTGGTGGTTTTGCCACTAACTTCCAAAAGCACCAAGAGCAGGGATTTGTGGCACTGGATTCCTTGGCGGTTTCCTTCAGCAGCAGTTTTTTTGGAAGTTCATACCTAAAAGTTTTACTTGTTCTCCACTTGCTCTTTCTCCCTGCATAACCATCCTAACAAAACCGCAGCTCAGGAAATTTCCTGCTTGCTTTTTGAGGGCAAGAGCACACATTTACCTAGATGCGCCCAATAGTTAGCCATCAGTATACTGCAAACAAAAGCAATGAAAACAAAACGTGGCCCCGCTGACAGTCCCTGTGTGCTGGCTGCCGGTCACTGTGATAACAACAGGACACAATCTGGTTTTGTCATCTGAGATTTTCCCTTTGAACTACAGCTCTAGGGGTGAACACCTCACCATACAGCCCGTGGCGTAGTGTGGCCACCAGGAAACTTTTCTGTCTCTTAAAACAGAACTAGAACATGCAACAGCTTCACTTAGCTCCACGTGCATATTATCTGTCGCTTCTAATTCCGGGATGAGAAGCAAGGGCTGTTTTTCATTATCTCTGAAATAAAACCCACTAGCCAAGAGGTCACGGAGCCACTCTCTTGTTCAACTTGCTGCCCTGCTTCGATGGTCCAGCGGCTCTAAGAGAGGCTCCATTTACAGACCTATGTTCTGACAGATCAGAAGCTGATTTTGCTTAAATTTGTAAGGTTAGCAAAGGTAATTTTGCATGAGAGGATCTCAGTCTTTAAAGATCTTGAGAAACAACGGAAGTATTTAATGAACTATTTTATGAAGACAACTGGGTAGAAGAGTTCAAGGAACCCCCTGATTCTAAGTGAGGTTTGGAATTTCTTCAAAACAGAAGCTGTTAAACTTGTCATGAATGAAATGCAACTAAAAGAGTCAGGAAAAGAGAAGGATTCCATGTCACTTTGGGTGAACAACTATCTCCAGAAAACACAAAGAATGAGTAGATAGGACACAAGGAATCAAAAGGAAAGAACTGATTTGAGATAACTTCAAGGTCTTGGATATCAGGAAGCACAGAAGCACAGAATTGCTACAGAAGCAATTCCCAGAAGTCAAACACAGAACATCTGGAAAAAGACAACACTAGAAAATCTTTAAGGGGAAAAAAAAAAAAGCAATGAAACAAATAACCAAAACCACCCCCCCAAAAGTTAAGCAATTACACGGCAAGGGTGGGCTAGAAATTAAGGAGTGAGAAAGTTATTATTTAAAGCTGAGAGAGACATAATTTGAAAGTGGAAATACTGAGCACAGTAACAAAAGCAAAGTCAGCAGCTTCCAGTGATTTGTAAAGTGATTTCTAAGACTCAAGAGACCTTGCACTCAAACCCAAAGAGGACTAGGGAGCCCCTGGCTAGATTTTTGAAAGGAACTAGCACACAAAACTATAAAACATTCACTGGGCAAGACTGGGCAAGATGTCTTACTTTTGATAAATTTGGTCTCTGTGAATATGAATGCAAATTAACGCTTACCAAGAAAGATGTCTTTGTTACAATGGGGTCATGAAGACTTTTCATGGGTACAAGACACAGGCCAGACATGATTTAAAATAATGATGATGTTCTGATCATTCATGTTAGAAATACATGTACGTAAGTTGGAATAGGTGCCCCTAAAAGCCACTGCTATGGTTAAGGAGGGAAAATCACTGCCAAAGGTTCTTCGGCTAACAGCACTTTTCTAAAAAATAGGGAAGGAAATTAATAGAAAAAGTGTAATACGATAAATGAAATTAGTGCTATAATTAGGAGCTTCTTGGACATAACAGGAACACAGCTCTGTGCTAGAAAAAGTAGAATTTAAGACCATAAGTACTTGTGGGGTGAAACTAGATTTCTTCAGGAAAGACATTGTACGTTATATTTCCCAACTCTTGAAAAGCATTTGAATCTGCTCTCCCAGAGATTGTCTGCCATGCTATTCCCTACATGTTATAAAATAGAAAACTTCTTTCACGGAGGATGCCATGATATATTCACATCATGCAGCTGATGGAGAAGGATGAGTGACGCCTCTTTTGCTCTAGCTAAACTTCCACTTCAAATCTAACCAATTCCAATAAAAATTGTTCAAAATGTCACATATAGTGGATATTCAGGAAACATACAAGTGTACATCTGCATACAGAAAATATTTCCAGAGAAACGCTCACAATACAGATTATATTTTAATCCACACTTTCCCCAAGTGCTTAAATTTTCTTCCCAGACAAGGGTGGGAGATATTTTTAAGTAAAGCCAGTCATATTATTTTGATAATATGATTATCAAAAATAGTTTATGTCCACATAAAAACGTGGACAATCATTTTGCTAATGCAGGATCCAATTAAACTAGACTTGTTGGGTGTAAATAATTTCTTATAGTGCTGAAAATTATGTCTCTCAATGGCCACCTTTATCTGACAATTTAAAACATTCTCAGCTATTCATTACTTGAATTGCCAAAAGCACCCAATGGTGGATGTCTAGATCAGTACAGGTATTAAAAGTAGAAATGACAAGACAATGTCAGGATTAAAAACCTCTTTTCAGCGGTTCCCTCTTCCCCACTGGACCAAATCCACACTTCTGAATTTTCAGTGAGTACCAATCTTCATTTGGTACTCTGGTATCTTCACCATAGACCTATTTTAAAAGTATTTTTGGAAAAGACCTTGGAAATTAATTTGATTAATCCTCTCTGCTGTAAAGCAAAAAGAAAATGGACGAATTGACTCTTTAACATGCACTTCAAGCACTGGAATTCTGCACAGCTGCAGGTGACCTGCTGCAGATGCCGTGGTTTTACCACTAAGAAGTACTGAGTCCTGGGCTGCATGTTCTTTTTGCTTGGTTGGTTAGTTTTACCTTTGGCTTTTTGTTTGTTTTTTTTTTGTCTTTTTACCATTTGTCTCTTATATCTGACCATTTTGATTTCTTATCCTATCGTCCAGTGTAATTGTGCCATCTCCAGATCATCAATAATCTGGAAATTGAATAAATAATATAAAATGAAATATTTTAGTCTAGACTGCGATTTTTTTTCTTACTTAAAAGAATGTCATTTGAGACTGTTTCAAAAGCTTTGCTCAGATGAGGTAGTCAACATCTTTTTTTTTTTTTTTTTGTTCAGTCTATCTGCTTTGTTCTCCACCTGTGCCTTCCTTGCTTTTGATAAGTCTCTTTTGATGTTCTTGTTTTCACATGGAAACTTCAATTATTTCTTTTTCAGCATTATTTCAGGCCAGGAAATTATATTAGGTGGCCTAACTTCCTTTTTTCCCACCTTTTAAATATAGGCATTGGTTTTGTATATGCCTAGAATTTGGTAAACGAAAAATAAAAACTAGTAAGCTAAAAGAGATAAAACTAATTTATTTCCAGTATAAATTTATTCTCAATAAAAATAAGTAAGCTAAGAGTCATGATCTCCTCCCTGTCTGTGGTCATCTGTTAAATTTCAATGCATATAAAGGATATTACAGCCATTTAAGAAGCAATCTTGATTCATATTTTTACTAATTCACTTATATATATCAATAAATGAATATGTATGTTATTCAATATAAAGTCTCTTGAATATGCAACAAATAGAGAAATCATTCCACAGAGCTTCCATTTTATCAGTTACAAAATTCAAAACTATTTTAGTAGTGGCTTCAATGTAATGCTTTCACTGCAGAAGGGAAAAGAAGTGTATGTTGACTGAGGCATATTGAAAAGGAACAGAACTATAAGTGGGGCTTATTAAATAATAGAGGAAGATACTTAAGACATAAAACAACAATTTGAAAAAAAGCAAAAAAAGTGTTGAAAGACATCACAAGGGAACTGTTCCATGCAATTAAACAAAAAATCTCTCAATGCTGCAAAGCTTCAGCTACAAAAGGATTACCCAGCTTGGAATGTCTGACTCTTTACCTTTGTGACACAAATAAAAATGTAAACAAGGCAAAGTATTCTACTGCATCATTCCAGGACTGATCTGTGTGGCCTGCCTGTAAGACCTCATATTATTTGGGAAATGTTTTTAAGCATAGGAGAAGTAGGGTGGACCACTCTGTACTGATTTTTCTTTGGTTTTAAGTGATAGCAAGCAGAAGTGCAATGTTCCTAATTTAGACAGCTACCAGCAGTTAAATCCTACTATAAGCTCTGTCACCAAAGGGAAGCAGTTGAGGGAGTAAAAAAAAAAAAATTAAGTATTCCTTTTTTTTCTAGATGCAGAAGAAGCTAACCAGGTTTTGTGTGCAAAAATTAGCAATGAAAATAAGAAATAAGATCTGTATACATGTCTTAAATGAAACAGGATCTTGAAGTTAACCCTACATATAGCTCAAACACCTGAGTGTCTATTCTGAAATTATTTAAGCTAAACAAAATAAAAATCACAATCGATATTATTGGATATTCTGTTTTGTCTTTGAAAAAAAAATCATATAGCTGCTGCAGTAATTCCCAGGTTAAGAAGATGTGTGTAGTCACTAATTATTTTAATTTATTTTATTCCAGAAGCTTTACTCTGGGGACTCTGTAGGTGGAACACATAAAAGGGCTCAGTTACTCAGGAGACACTTCATCTGGCATTAAACCTGGACAACATGGTTTTGGTTATTTAAACACATTAATAACTTTATAGCTGGATGATTTAAAGGAGTTGTCATTTTATAGGTTCCTCTGAGCATCATTTTCTGACTGAGCTTCTCTTGAACAACATATTTAGAAAGAGAGAATTCAGCTGTCCTAAAACTCACTGAGGTGACATGTTCACTGATAAACAATATAATTATCTAAATATTAATAATCTTAGAAAAAAAATGGTAGCAGTTTTCTGTGCTGCTAATTTTGTGTTCTTCCTCTCTGATGAACCCATTAATCTTAGAGCTCTTTCCCAACCTTAACAACTCTGTGATTCTATGATTGGTTTTGCATCCTAGAAGAAAACTTCATTTTCACCAATTTAGAAGATGAATTTTCTCTTATTCATGGAACACTAGTACAGGTAGACTTTGATTTGTTATGTGCTGTAAGACGGATGCAAATGTTGAGTTCATGGAATCCCAGAATTCCAGAATGGTTCAGGCTGGAAGGGACCAGCGTGGGGCATCTGATCCCACACCCCTGCTCAAGCAGGGTCACCCCAGAGCACATGGCACAGGATTTTGTTCAGGTTCCATTGAGGGACACTCCACACACTGCTGGTTCAAGCTGCTGAATTATTATTATGGCAGTTCCTTGATGTAGGCACACATCTCTGAGAGGCAAAGCTGGTAATTTTCACTCGACTGCAAACTGGAGAAGATTGGTGCCAAATTTATGTAAGGCTTAAATCAGCATAATCTTGCTTTATAGAACTGTGATCATTGTTCATAGGTCCATAGGTTCAAAAAGGTCCATGCTTGAAATAGAGAAATAAAATCTATTATATATTTTATATAAAATATCTAATATCTAATATATTATCATCATGGAATGTTTAAAAAATCTGTGATGGCACTATGTATACTAAGCATTAATGTATTTCAGCAGCTCTTTGCTTTGACATGATAATGACTATGATAATAGTGATTATGACAAAATAATGACAAGCATGCCCTTCCTATAGACTGCAGGAAGAAAAAAGAATAGGTCATGCACCAATGCAAAACTGGCAGAAATATTTGTCATGTGGCTTTCCAGGAAGAAGCATTTTTTGAGTACACTGAAGCTCCCAAACCCAGCTGTATTGCCTGCAAATATAGGCATAAGGTTTGGTGTATAGGTGGCTACACACAACCCCTTAAACATACCTAAAGATATCTAAACATTCAAAGACTTAAAAAGCATTATGAAACTGCCTACTTTTATTTTTACTTCCTTAAAAACTTAATTTCAATCTTTTAAATATTACACCCTAAGGTGCAATCAGTTCTGATGTTTTCATTAGGTAAAACGATTATGGACTCAGGATTACAGACTCTCAGTTTGCAGACACGTGAATCTCAATGTACGAGGGAGAGAAGCCATACTAATTCCATACAGATGTCCTGCTGCATTCCTGTAAATTTTCAGACTGAAAAGGAAATGCTGGTTACACCCCTTTCCCCTTCAGCCTACGGTAGAACATTTCACAGATTGCATATGTGTTTTGCTTGCAGGGAAAAACAGTCACAGATCTCTCTTTGCTAATTGAAGCATTGTATTTATTGCATTTATTTATTAATTATATTTAATTTTTTCCCACAGTTTAGGAAAACTAGCCTTTGGGAATCAGATTTTTTTTTCCAACATGCAAATACAAAAATAGGAACAGTTAGCTGTATTTTAGATGCTCTCCTTTGCCTAGGTAAAGAGCATGCTTGCGTTTTTGTATGTGTGCAAATACACAAACACAGGCTTATACATGTAACTTGACTATTTTTCAGAAGGCCTGGGTCCAGTAGAACTAAAAACCCCAGACAAATAAAAAGTGACAATGTTACCACAGCCCAGAAGGTTATTTGCACAAAACAAGACTTCCACGATAGACCTTTATGGAACAGCAGCTAAAACCAAGCCACATTCTCCACTGACATCCACTGGCACAGAACCTAGTGGAAAATACACGTGAATGTGAAGAAAATATCATTTTTTTTCTCCCTAATCCACAGACTGAAATCTGTTTATCAAGTTCCTTGAGTGTCATTCAAGACCATCTTAACTGGAAACCAACTCTGCTGCTATTTACAGCTGCTGCCCTTTTTTATGTTATTACAGTGACATCTAGGGGTTTTGTTCATGCACTGGGGCTGCGTTCTGCAAGCATGGGATGAACAATTATTTTCTTGATCACAAAATATTATGGGCACTATAAAAGAGGCAAGAATTCTTTAGCAGTGGCTGCACAGAAGAAATGCTGGTACGCTTGACAGGTGTATTCATTATGCACATTATGCATAGCTACTTAAAATTATAGAGCTATATGAAAGGGGGGTGGGGGGAGGATGTTTTACAGATACTGTCCAAAAGAGGAAAAAGAAAATTGCAGAAATATAACAAGTTTCTAAGCATTATTTTCTTATGAGGGTTTGTTCCACAGGCCAGCAAAAAGGCTCTTGATACCAAAAAGGGGTAACTGCAAGAATTTTACCAAGCAGGGTCACATAACCTATATTTGATACAATGTAAGACGTAGAATCACCAAAATGATTTTGTCAGAAGCAAATAAACAAATATTTCATGGCACTTACCCTGTCATTGTGAGCAAGTTGATTCTGCCTTTCACATTACTCACACAACTCAGTGATAAGGACTGGAAGAGCCGTCAATTTGCAGCTGAAAAGAGTTTACCATAGGATGATTTATTTCATTATTTCTTTATTTACTTACTTATTTGCTTATCTCATTACTTATTTATTGCTACTATTTATTCCTTTAATTTGTCTCTTCCTCACCCTCAAAAGCACTTCTTCAAATCTGTATTATTCTATTTAGAGGAACAAAAAGGGTCCCCAACATTTTGCTGGTTTTGTTAAGGGAATTGCTTGATTGAACTGCCTGATCTGAAAAACGTCATCAAATGCCTATGTTTACTGCCTACATTCATATGTTGATTTAATTTACTTTACAAATAGAACTTGAAAACTACAATGCAACACCGTATCTTTAAAAGTTTAAAGAACTATGACAAAAATCAGCAGAAAGATGTGCAATCTAAAAATGCCCAGTTGAGACATGCAATAGGGAACACAACAAACTGCATAACACAGTACTATCTGCTCCTTCTAGAGTTTCACAAGCAACAAATCCCATCACTAACAGTTCTGTAATTCCATATTTCTTCAGATACATTATTCCAGGACTGAATAAATACACCTGGAATTAATAAACTAAGCAAGCCTGGAATAGGAACATGTTACATCTATATAAATTAATACTACTGAACAGATTCTGTTTCATTTATTTAAAATAAAAAAAAATTTTTAAAAATAAATTTAAAAAAAAAAAAAAAAAAAAAGAAGAAGAAGAAGAAAAATTGTTCCTTGACATTTGCTTTCTTTCTACCAAGAAAATGCTGGAATAATTTTTCAAAACATGAAAGCAACAAAAAGAGTCAAGCCTAGGCTAGAATTCTCCAATCAACCACAGGCTGAGTCTCCCTTGCTCCATGGAAACTGATCTTGCTACAGAAATCTGAAGAAACAAGGTCCTCTTTATGACCATCATAAAGAAAATCAATAAATGAAACGAGCGTGACAAAACAGGTGAACAGTGCTGGTGTTTAACTGTTTATCCCCTCTGCACATAATTTGATGTTGAATGTGTAAGTTATGTGGCCTAACGCTATAATAGAAGCAGAGAAATGTGAATGACACTGAAATAAACTTCAGGAAATTTTGTAAAGCTGGATTAAGGCAAGAAAATACCAATTTATCCTCTAAGGAGCTTTAGATATGAGGATTTTCCTGTATATTGTTAGTGATTTTAAGGCTAGAAATGCAGGTAATATGAGTACCACTTTTACCAAAATTGGTTCATTTAGAAACTTTAATTATAAACTTTTAAGTGCAGACATTTCAACCTGGCTGCCAATCCAACTGTTAGCATAAAAACCCCTGTGAAAGCTATCAGAATATGATTTTGTACGCCACAATTGTCACTCACACTCAATTTACACTGCTTTCTTGTGCTGGCTTTGCTGACATATTCTGTTTACAACATGTTTTGATGTTATAGATACATGTAAAATTAATTTATAGCTCTCAGTATGTACAGAGGCTTTCCCTACCTTGGCTGATTTTTGGGAAGCCAGGAAAAAGGTGCCAGACATTTGCCAGAGTTGTTGGTTCACAGTTCATTTGACAGGAGATCCTGAACTGATGATTTCTTGGGGACAGACAGCATTTTACACTTGTTACTGGTTCGAGCAGTCAAAATACTAAAAGATTTAAATTAAAATAGACAACATAATTTTGGGGGTGACCGATCATGGCAGTGAGTGTTATCTTGCATTCCTGGAAGGCATCTCTTATCAGTCACCAGAAATTTAAATTTTATACGTTGTCAGTGTCAGTGGCGCAAGGCTGACGAGGGAGGCAATTTTCAGGACTCATGTGACCACCTCCCACCAAATACTTATCACTCATGGAACTGCAAAATTGTCATCAAGGCGGTCATCAACATTCACAAAATTAGGAGTATGCTGTCATTATTCCACACATGCAGCCATTTCTACTTCAGAGTAAAGCTGGCATAAAATTCAGTGCAGTTACATTGAAACAATAGATCTCATCCTCATCTATTTCTGATGAAGCTTACCATCATTTGCTTGAATGAAAAATGGCAAAATAACTGGTACCTGTCTGCTAGCAGAAAAGGTGACCTTTCTCGAGCATACCAGCTCCTAAGAACCTCTACTTAGAGCTCTACAGCAATGAATTCTAAAAATTTAACTTTTCAATATATTGCAGACTAAAACAAAGGTTTCAAAATCTCAAACTACTTCTACATAATAAAAACGCATTATTTTTTCAGGTGTGAGGTCCACTTTATAACTCAGGACAAATGCAATGTTAAAAGACTACAAACTCAGCTTATGGAAGGATATTTTTTATAAGTCACTATTCCTACATTTGCAGTAATCAAATTCAGAGCCACTTAAAGTGCCATTGTAAGAAAAATGATCTCTGGAAATTGAGCAGGTTGAGAATTTTTCTTGGAAATGTGTGGAGATCTATCTTCTTTGGGTTTTTGGTTTTTTGGGTTTTTTTTAAATTTCTGAAAGTTCATTTTCAAGACTAGAACCCCACTTGTGGCATAAAGACTTCAGTGTAACAGGTAAAATTTGGGATGAATTATATCCTGGTTTTGTGATACAACTTTCATATCATATCTATAATGTTTGGGGATGTCAGGCAATGAGATATACACAGAATATGATTTCACAGTCCATAAATTCAGTGAAACAGCCTTGATAATGACTACATATCATATTAATAGTATACTATTAATAACAAACCCAAGAATATGGTGTGTGGAATAATTGACCAAGACATGCAGCTGGGTGGACCACACATGGCAGTGGCGTGCTGTAGTTAGCTAACTGTGAAAATGAGGAAACACGTCTAAAATTAGCAGTAATAGGTTTTCCTCTACTTTACTGGTCCCCTAGAGAGCACCATGAAAACAAAGTAATGGCTGAATGTAATTGAACCAATAGAAATAACCTTCATGAAACCACCACATTCACCTCCAGGAAATGGTCAGATTTCATGGACTGATTCCATGAAATCACCAAACTCATCACCAGATTTCAGAGGCTGACCTTCAGAGGTGTATGGTATCTCTGTTTCTCTGAGATCACACTGGTTTTGGTAAAATCACCTGCTGGTGGTGTTTCTCACAGGTCGAGCCAACTCAATAAAGATGATGACAGTTTTTCTCTAAGTCATCATTCTGCCTGTGTGATCCAACTTCTGTTCCAGCCCAAACACCGGAACCCTCCTTAGTACAACGATTCCTGTCTCTATAAGAACTTGTCATGTAATTGAATAATATTTAGCTCATATATAGGCAAAAAAAAAAAATTAATGGAAGTCAAAATCCTTTTAATGGCATGGAATGGGGATTTGGAATGCTGTCTGCACACTGTGGGCTGTCAGGTACGGATTTTCATCCTAACTAATGTCCATATGAATGATTTGGCATAACTGAGAAGCCATATAAGATTATATATATATATCTAATATATATATATATATATATATATATATATATATATATATATATATATATATATATATATCTAATATATATCTAATATATCTAACATATCTAATATATTTATATATAGCTAATATTTATATCTCTATTTATATATATTGAATATATCTAATATATATCTTATATATCTAATAGATCTAATATATATCATATTAGTGGGTGAAAACATTTTCAGCAGAAACAGCAAATAAAATTTTCATATGTAAATAAGAAGTAATATTCCTTCTGTACCTTAGACAAAATATGTGCAGCCTCACTTTTGACTTCTCAGGAGAACCTTCTCTTTTCCAGAAGAAGTAAATGGGCTATGGCAGCACATTCCCCACAGGTCTCCTGCTTTCCTTCTGCTCCTCTTCTGCAGAAGCTAGCACATGTGTGGCCACTCCTGGCGTGTGCTTGGCAAGCACCAGAGCACAGATGCCAAGCTCTGGAATGCTTTTTCCAGGACTGATGTACGGGACCGTAGCTGTCTGCCTGGCTGGATTTCCTCATGCTCCAGGCTGGCCCCGCATTTGGCTGCCAAAACTGCAGAAGGAGTTGCCACAGGACTGGTGTCAGGATTAGTCTGGTTTGTTGTGCTAGCCCTCAGGATGCTGTAATCTTTCCATTTTCTTTTCACAAAAGGAAAAAAAAAGAAAAAAGATAAAATCTTTTGTGTGTGTTTCAGAACAAAATTCTAGAAGGGTGGTTTGGGGCTTCTTTTTGTAGAGCTCCTTTTCAAGTGACTTTTGTGGTGGCAGAAGAGAAAAAGCCACATTTATCTGAACTATTAGAACACATACAGAAAACCACAAATGTACTAATTCTGACCTTATTTTTTGAGCAGCCCGTGGGTTTATCAAGTTCCTTCCCTGATTTGCTCATAGGTAAATGGCAGAACCATATTACTTTCTTCATTCTTCAGGACTGGGTGTCTTGAATATTTTTAAGTTGGGAATAGGGCAAACAGCTTCTTTCTGTGTTTAAAAACAGCATGTTTTAAACATGCAACAAGTTACATTGTTCAGTTTGTGACTAAAGCAGGAATACAAAAGAAGACTGAGACAGAGTTTGCATCTGGAACGAATGTACCAATCCAAACTTCTTTCTGAATGTTTTATATGCATCAGATAATGGTGTCGCTCCATTCCCAATGCGAAGCAGACTAATTTGCACAAAAGAATAAAAGCTGGGAATAGCTTCCATCAGTAAAATTCCTGGGAAGAGAATGTGTAAAAGATTAAGAAGCAAAAATGCTCAAAAAATAAAGATCAGGGATGGAGGAAACAGAAAAAAGGAAGTAGCACAACCTGGATCAGGGAGAACTGCATTTGGAGACAACAAAGTTTAAACCTTGTGGTCTTGAGTGCAAATCACATCACAGGAACATTTCAAAACTTGTGCCTGCACTTTGTGCTCCTGAGGGCTTCAACCAGCTCTGGAGTGAAGCAATACTTGACACATATTAGAGGGAAATGTAAATTTTTTTCCAGAGGCAATGGCAAGGAAACAACATTGAAAAGTTCAAAACCCCCACCCTACGATTAATTTAAAGACTGCATAAATCCGTTTGTTACATTTGTTCTTCCTAGAAGAAAGAAAGGATAAAGCAGAATAAACATTCCAGAAATACCTTTTTATTCTTCTACTTTCTTTTTCTTGTTTGGAGAGGACAGGAAAAACAACTGACCTTTTAATTGATCAAAAAGGTTTAAAAGAAGAAAGCGAATTTCAAAAAATGGGGGAGGTGTCTTTGGGATGGGCGAGGGATACAATAGTGGATTAAAAGGCTGCAAGACACTTGAAGGTCTTGTGAGGTGTATTCAGTGCTATGTCTGGGGCTGAGGCCATTAAAAGTGTCTGTGATTTATTGGGTAAACATCAGTAAACTTCTCATTGGTCGAAGAAGTTCTACTGGATGGTTCCAAAAGATCCTTATCCAAATCAGCCTGGTTTGCAGGGATAGCTCTTCTTGCAGGACATGTATATTTCCTGTTGCAGTCAAAAGCAAGAACTGGAGAGCCGAAACACAAAAGCAAAAATAAAGTGCAAAGGGCCACTTGTCACCATTCTGCTAAACAGATATATTTAACATATCTCTCCAATAATCATAGAAAATGGTGAAGAAACTTCTGTAGGACAAATGCCAGTAAAACGACATCCATCTCTAAACTGTGCATTCTTCAGAAAACTTTCAAAAATAATCAGAGAGATGAAATATTTTCTGTCTTTGATTTGCTGTAGGCTCCACAAAAAAAGACATGTCCAAAATAAATTACACTAGACTTTTTTTAAGGGTAGTCTTGAATTTAGCAAGTCATAAATGAGCTCAGAAACAGTATCTTTACAGATTTACAGAATCAATATTTAAAATAGAAATGTGACCACAAAATTAGTCCTGTTCTTTAGCGGTGCATGATACAGGGTACTGCATGTAGTCCGAAATTAATAAGCAGGCATATAATCATACTAATTTCAAAATGTTAACTGTAGCTATCTACTGTTACAGAAGTGGGAGAGGTTTTATTCTACACCTCTAGAACTTTTAATATGATTTTGCTTGGCTTTATTTGTTTACAAGATGAAAACTAAAGGCACATTCTGCATTTGCAAAACAATCCCACCTGAATTTTTGAAAAACATTTACTGTGAAGCCTGACTTTGCTTTCTTCTAGAAGACAAAGGATGCAAATCTCAAGGTTAGAAGCAGGCCCTTGAGCTTCTAAATGTCCAGTTTGCTAAGACCTTAATAAAATCCTGCAAATAAAAAATACTTTGCAAACATTAACAATGGAATAAGAAAACAGCAATCGTTACATCAAATATGAGAAAGAAAAGCCCTCAAAACTTCCTGTCCCTTTGATAGCCACGACAACCAAAGGGAATATGGAAAATGGGAGAAAATAAAAAGAAAAAAAAAGAGAAGAAAGCAGCAGATGCATTCCAATTTGCTTGTGCAATCTTAATGAATCCAGTGAGCATTTTGGAGACAGCCCAGTAAACTTGCATGTTACACACAGCATTTGTTGCTGTGCTTTGTGCACTCTGGGCTTTTTCCAGGACTTATGATTAAATCTAATAGACCTCAAGGCTTCCTTTCTGATAATACATATGCCAGCCTTTTTAAGTGAGCTTGTGACCTTTTCAAGGTGCTGTGGTTGTAGTTTTGCTGAGTCCTCACTAACAAAAATTCATAAATACTTATATTTACTTCCACTTGAAAACATCTAACCACTGCATAATTACAGTACAGTGTGGCCCAAATAATCTGTGAATTTGTGGTTGTGGAACATTCCACCAGACGTTGCATCCCTGAGCTGTGGATCAGGTGAGATACATTTTCCTTAAGCATCCAGACTAAAGTTTGTCTTTAAAAGAAAAAGTAACCATTTAATTCTTTTTGCTGAATATCAGCTGTCTGCTCTTATCACTCAACTCACACAATGTGTTACAGGCCAAGTCAGAAAATTTAAATCAAAATGCTGTCTTTGGGATGATGTGGTGGGGTTTAGTTTTAATGATTTTCAGGTGGGGGGTGTTTGTGGTTTTGTTTTGGTTTTCTATTGGGGTTTTTTGTGGGTTTTTGTTTGTTTGTTTGTTTGTTCTGGTTTGGTTTGGGCTTTTTTTGTTTGGTTTTTGTTTGGTTTTTTTGTTTGTTTTTGTTTGATTGGTTGGCTTCGGTTGGTTGGTTGGTTGGGTTTTTTGGAGGTTTTTTGTTGTTGTTGTTTTTGGTTTTTGTGTTTTGTTTTGTTCTGTTTTTCGTGGTGGTGGTGGTGCTTTTTTGTAGTTTTTTGTTTGGTTGGTTGCTTGCTTGCTTGCTTGCTTGCTTGCCTTCTTGGGGGGGATTGGTGTTTCAGGTTTGTTTGTTGTTTGTTTTTTTTAAAGTTCACTCAGAAATTCCTGTACATGAGAGAGTAGCTTATATTGTAATTTTATCAAAAGTACAGTCATACAACTCAAAACAAGTGTTAATGGAATTCTGAAGGAAAAAAGGTAGGAATTTCCCACAGCATTTTCTATTTCTAGAATGTTATAAATAAGTCTGACTGTCACAGGTGGATCTCCTTTTCTTCCTGGAGATTTCACACAGTTGGAAAAAGACAGAAGTCTGTGGAATAATTCAGAATAATTCATATCTACACCACTGTGGATTCTTTGGGATTCTTTCTTCTTCTGTTGGCAAGTGGAAGAGTGAATTATCAGGAACACAGATATTATTAACTGGTTCTTCAGGCAGTCAGATTATAGGGGAAAATATAGACAAGATAATAAATTCATAATGGAAAGCTGGATAAGGACACCAAACCTATCTGCATTTCATGGCTCCTGAAGTTGGAATTTTGTCTCCTCTCTTCCCCTTCTGACCAGGAGGCAAAATCTGCTCCAGAATCAGTGACAGAATCTTTTCAATTCACATCCATAGAATCAGAGCAAGGCAGGAAAGCCAAAGGCTCTCCAAAACAGTAAAGATGCAGGTGGAGAAAAGGGGAAACATCAAACAAAGCAAACATCATTTGCTACTTGATGTGTCTGGAAAAGGGGAATGGTTGTTTTGTGTGAGCTTGATGAGGAATTGGGCCAAAATCAAAGTATTTCTCTGAGAGCTGTGGGGGATGCAGTTCAGCCGTGAAATGGACTCGCCTGACAGTACTGACCATGGCATTACCAGGCAGATGAAAACTAAGACAGGCAGGTAAAATTAACTTAGCTTAAAATCTATAACAATTATAAATCCTCTGAGATTTACAAACTATAACAAAGAATGGAAATTACAGTAAGTAAACATGCAGTCTAAAAGGCATGTAAAGCTTATAGATTACACATAATAAAAATGGGGTTTTTTCAAAATATGTGCACCTGAGGTGGCTGCCTTCTGCTTTTCGGGCTGGTTTTGTTCGGTTTTTTTTCTTTTTTCAAAACAGCTGAACACAGATGGCTGGCTGAGAGTAATGAGAATTATCTTGCCTTCACATTTTCTTATCTACAATAGACAGTAGGGGGGGAAAAGGGGGGGGGGTGTGGAAAGAGAGAGAAAGAAATATGCCAGATGTATTTCTAGCATGTTAATGTGAAGGAAATTGCAACAAATGTTGACATTGTGGCATTCAGAACATTGCTCTGACTGGGGTCTAAGTGGTGAAATGTCAACATTCTTCACTTTCTTCTAGTAAAATATTTGCTATAAAATGTAAATTAAGACCAAAGAACTTTTTTTTCACATTAGCTTGCCAAAACATCTGGATTTGTGTTTATATTGGTTGGCATCACAGGGTTATCCATCCGAGAAACCTGCTTTTATTTTCTAATTTCTAATGGAACCTTTCAAACATAATATGTTTTTCTCAGTAATGCTGCATTGTCTGACTCTGGGAGTAGGAGGTTTATGTGAGAGCAGGTGAAATATGGAATGATACAGAGCAAAAGCTACCTCTCTGTGATGCTCAAAAAACCACTCAAAATCAGGTAATGCTCATACAGGACTTACTTCATCAGCTGCTGATTAATTTTAATGTTAAAAAAGGATCACTTTTAAGATTTCTTTTTTTCTGCTATTGCAAGAAGCAAATCTAGCACTTGTTTCTTTTTTGTTTTCATCTTCTAAAATGTGTTTTCAAGAAAGCACGACACAAAGAGAGCATTGTTGCAACTAAATTTGTATATTGATATTTATATTTCAGTGATTGTAGGAGCTCTCAGTTGGAGTCCCACACACCTGATGTTTGTTTACACAGCAGGCAGGATGACTGAAAATTACTACCAGAAAGCAATAATAAGAATGCAGACAAAAATACTTTAGGAAAGCCACAATCTTCTCCATGATTTTCAGCCTCACTCCAGGTTTTATCTGAAACCAGAACTAGCTAAGTGTTAAGCTAACAGTGTATTTGTACTTATTCCTTCTCCATCTCTACATTCATTACAGCTTAACTGAGTCAAATATTCCTCTTTCATGGCCAGACTTTATTGGCAAATTAGGCTAAACAGTCTTGTAATGATGGAAGAAGAAAGTAGTTAGTGATTGTTTTTTGCCAAAACTTAGACCCTTTAAAAAATAATTAATCAAACCAAACCAGTAAAACCAATGCTGCAATTCCTCTTTGAAATAAAGTTTATTACCAAGAAAAATACTCTATGTGAAAAATCTCTTTTTTTTTAGAAAGTAGAATTATCGATTTATTCATTTAGTGACTACAAACAGTCATCTGATGGCAGGATTGTGGTTTTTTTCCATTCCCAAGATAGTTCTTTACAGCATTTTAATGTCCTTAATGTATATGTGTATACATTTTTGTATACTAATTAAGAATATGCTGCTGGGGTCTGTTAGTCTGTTTATTTTACATGTGTATATTTATATAAGGAATATTTTAGTTATTACACTTCACATCAGTGACAAATTAACTTCCCAGTGCATTTTTATACAGTTGATCTTCTATTATTGTTACAGTCAGAGAAGGAGCTGTAAAAGTGCCTTTGTTTATGAGCCTACCAGTCCCTGTGTGTCTTCAAGTCAGTGGGAAGTTACAGTAATGGCTCTGCAGTTAAGGAATATATTTTACAGGATCTATTTTTGCAGTTTCAAAATTGCTTTATCCTGCAAGAATTACAGCTGAGCATAAACCTGTGTTTCAATTTATTAGGAGAACTCCAATCAACAATAAAACACACTTGAGACAGTAGGCATCTTGATTCAAAGATGGTGAGATTCACTCCATCTGTTAATTGGCCCTAAGGTTGTGAAGTTCAGGAGATTATTCTTCTTGCTATGGAGTAATCAACAAGGCATATGTGAGATACTCTGGCAGTAGAACATACACAGGGACACTTGTCCCATGTGCAGACCTTGGTTTGAGGCAAAGAAATAGATAAAGAATTCAAATTAAATCAAACAAAGCTCAGGTCTAGAAAAAGGGGAAAATGAGAGCTGAAATGAGTGCCAAAGGAGGAAAATGTCATTGCCACTTGCAGGTGAGCGACAGCTGACTGCTGGCCTGGCTCCTGCTTGGATGCACTTTCTAGTGTGGTGTCTGAAGACAGTTATTGTTTCTCATATAAATATCTTTTTCCATCACAGCAGATAACAAGTCTGGGCACTACCTGAGTTAAATTAACAGTTCCTTGTAATGGAGCATCTGTTGCAGATAAGGGTCACACATTTCTGCAATTCTTTTATTGTGGGTTTTGTGTTGCCTTTGTTACTGTTCACTTTGGATTCCCTGGAAACGAGAGAGAAACTGGGGTTTTTTCTTGCTTAATCCTTGTTTTTTGCATGTTGATTTCTTTCTTTTAGAAACTACCATTACATAACTGTTGGACACAGTTAGCAAAAACTTTAAATATCCCCTTTCTCTGAACACGTGGTAGCCTGTGCATGCAACAGGAGCTGCAATGTTTTGAAAATGATCACAAAGCAGAAGTAACATTTTTTAAAATATACAGATATAGACATACACCTATATAAAGATATGTGTGTAGCTCTCTTTCTTCAAAATACCATGTCAGAAATTACAGCTGGAAATCTTTTAAGCATTGTTAAGCATCCCACTTTTTTTGGACTTACCTACTGAAGGATACACAGGGTCAGTAATACGATCATGTGAATATCTCTTCTGGAGATCACAGTGAAATAATTAATTGTTTCTGTACCTCATTGGTCCTTTTGCAGCTTTATCTCGCTGTATATTTGTTTCTTGTCATGATGCTTGAGGTGAAAAAGTTTCCTCAGATTTCTCTGAATATCCTTTCTGTAGAGCAGAGATACAAATAGGTTGAAATAGATGCTAAAAAAAAATCAACAATGTAAGAATTAAAAATGGGTGATGTTAGAGCACTTAGGAACAGAGATATGACAGAATCAAAGGGGGGAAAAAAGACAGTGGGGAGGGAGAACTGCTCTTTTAATAAAGGAAAATCTAATTATGAAATTCAACCCCTCACCCCAGCCCACCATGGCAGAAACAAATCAGCCCTCAGGCTTTATCAGAGCACTGTGTGAACTGCAGTCCCTTCTCCTCTCTGCATCAACACCTCCCTGTCTGCTTGGGGCAGGACCATGTGCCTCTGTATTTTAATTTCCTAGAAAAATATCATCAGAAGCAGAATATCCAATATGAAACTCCCCTTGTTAATCAGTACTTTAATGACAAAGTGGAAAATCCTTGCAGAGATGGATGCTCCCAAATAATCTGGTAAGTGACAGAAAGCTTTCCTGGATAATCTTAGTGTAAGATGCTTATCATTCTCTCAGCATTTGTGATACCTCTTCACAAAGCTTGGCCACTCCATCCCACTCATGAAGCAAATAAACTATTCCGCTCAACTGAAAGGATTTCACTTTATTCACCAAACGACCATCTCTTATTACCCAAGTGCGCTTTTCTGCATTTATTTAGTTAATTAAAAACACTTTCATCTCAGCAAGTGAAAATCCCTCCTTTTGGTAACTCCCCCAACCTGTTTCCCTGTGAAATGTCTGTTCCACAAAGCCCTTTATGAACCAGTCTGTCATAACAGCAGATTTGGGACAAACGTCACCAGCACATTCTATTAAACCTGCTGTGTGAAATAGTAACTCCAAGGCTCGTCTTCCTGCTTTATTTTCCTTTGCCAAGGGCTCATTCCTTCAGAAAAGGTGAAAAATTATCAGTAATGGGGGACTTCAATGGTAACTTTTCAGTTATATATATATAAGGGGATATTAGGGAGAAACAACAGTAAGAAAAAAAGAGAAGCACAGCACTAAAACTTTTCCAAATCAAACTGCTGTCTCTCTGATCTGCACATATTTTACAGCCCTAAAGATGGAAGGCTCATAAATGAGATATATCTCTATTCAATTGCATAAAACTATGCCACTTCAGGTAATTTTAACTGCACATAGAAAGTGATCTTGTAAAAAGTCCCCAGAACCCAGTAAAAATCCTCCAGGATAGTATCCTTTTTCAAATTCGAGGTGATGTGGGTGAAGTTATTATTTTTAGTAAGCTAAAGGGAAAATGTGCTCATTAATTGCAAAACTGCTTGCATTGTGGTCTGGAAGCAAAAGAGAAAATGTTCTGAGGGCCCCACCAAAAAAAAAAAAAAAATTGCCAAAATAAATGAAATGCTGCCCTCTTCTGATTAGATTTGATCTTAGAAGTAGCTGCACTTGCAATGAAAGGAGATGCATGAGAAAAAAGGCTAAAGTGACTTAAAAATGGGGCTTGGCAAGTGGATGAACCCTCTACAGGGAATGTGGTGGGGATCCTCCACAATTCCTGTGTGGCAAGTAGTGTCCCACATCAAAGCAAGAGATATGGGGAGCCTGAATAAAAGCAACTTGCACTGTACCTGTGTATTTTAGGGTAATTTTAGTGAAACGTGGTGTGTAATGCAAGCAGCAAATGGATGAATTAGAGCACACCTGGCATGGTTTTATTTATTTAGGTACAGAACTTCTTGCGGGTGCAGTTTTGCACACACAAGGCTTTTCAAATGTTCAAAACCAATCCAAGCCCCAGAAAGACAAGTACAGTGGAGAGCTGTCAAACACAAATGCACACTCAGGAAGTGCCTGAGCTGCAAAGTGCTGCAAATTATCACATGCCTTTGTTTGCTGCCCTCTCCTAAATGTTTTTCACTGGTAACTGTCACTAAGTTTTGCCATTTTCAATTCTTTATATTAATAAAGTATTTCTCTACTTTGCAAAAGTTCTCTACTAATTGCAAAATATGAGTGGGACACTGGTCGTAAGTTAAAGAATTTTGCAGACCTACAAGCATAAAAACATTAAAAAATAAGATCAAACAGAAATATGACCATGTTGAGCCACTTCTCTGATTAGTTTGACTATTTTGATCATAACTTCATTACAGATTATTTCGCACCAAACTGACACGCAGCTGGAAATTACCCCATACTCTGAAAATCTGACTGCTTTTCGGACAAACAAAACACAAAATAAACCAAACAAACAAAAACCAAACAAATAAATGAAACAAAACAAAGCAAAAAACACCTGGCACAAAAAAACTTAGCCATCCTTGAACTACTGCACAGCTAATAGTCTAGAAAATATTTTTACCCAAAACCCAAAACCAAAACCAGAAAAAACTCTAACATCAACCGAAAAAACCCCAATCACAAAAAAACCCACAAGAAAACCAAAACCAACCAAACAACATAAAACATAAACAAACAAAAATAAAAAAACAAAAAACAAAAACCCAAACAAAAAATCCAAAACAAACAAACAAACAAACAAACAAAAATTGGCCAAAGGCAAAGTGCTGCCGAGCACCAGGCATCCTGCATGGTATTAAATTTAAGATTAATGTAAACAATGAACACAAAATTTCAGTTTTTAAAAAATTTGTAAATTCTGGATAAGTTGAGACATATCCCCGAAAGGTTGTTTAATCCTTGTCTGAAGCAATGACTTTTAAAAAATTTATTTTTGTAATACTGAAAAATAAGAGTTTAGTTGGTAATAGAGGTTTTGAACATTGATGTTAAATACATCATGAAGGCTTGGACTTCTTATACAGCTCACAGCTTTCATTTTCAGATTGAATTATTATTATTATTGGCCATTTCTGAGTGACTCCTTTGATGCAAAACTTCCCATCACACAAACTCCTGTGATTCCTTAGGTGACTATTAAATAGACACTTGACAATTAAAAAGGAATTGGAGGGCGGCTATAAATGAAAGAAGAAGGAAAAAAAATGCTTCATGCAGGCATCTGTGTGGGCTTAGTAGCTTTTAGTAAAAATCCAGTTTCCATCAGTATTCCCGTCATGCCGTCAAGTCCATTCTAAGCACAAATTTCATTTTCTTCTGGCTGGAACTGTGGAACCAAGTTTTTTTTTGTTTGGTTGGTTGGTTCGTTTTTTGGGTTTTTTTGGTTTGTTTTTTTTTTCCCCCAAGAGCAACACTCCATGGTTCACACTTATTTTAATATAAATTATATAATAACAATTTTAAGCAGATAAAGTATTTGTAAAGTAGCGGCATGACATTATCTGCAGATCTTAAAACTTTTTTCATACAAAAGAAAAGCCTACTCTAGAAATTCTCGCTTATATCCCTTATTATCCCTTACATCCCTTGTTATGCCGTTACATGTTAAGTGTTTCTAATGTTTGTTTTGTTTTACTTTACTGTGCGCGGCGCTCGGCGCCACCATGGCCATGGGTTCCTCAGGGACACAGGTCCTGGCAGATGCACGCACATCCCTCAGGACTGCCCCGGCCACGGAGGAACAGACCGGGGTCACGCCCAGCTCGGAGCAGAGGCTCTCTCCCCTCTCGGTTCCCGGTGGATCTCGGTTCGGTGGCGGGAGGAGGGCACAAGGACCCGGCGGAGCGCACCAGGACCTGGCGGAGCGCGGGGTGGGATATTCAGCTGCCAGGACCTGCCAGGGGCGCTGCTGCGCATGCGCTTGCTTCCCCTCATTCTCCTCATCCTTCTCTTCCTCCTCCTTCTCCTGCTCCTTTCTCTTCCCTTTTCCCTGCTCCTCCGCGGCCATGGGGAAGCTGAACGTGGTGATGCTGCGGTACCTGTCCCGGGAGCACTTCCGAGTGCTGACCGCGGTGAGCGGGCACGGGCAGCGGGGCCGCGCCGGGCGGACCCGCGGGGCAGGGCCCGGTTCGGGCTGTGTTGGCTTCGGCCGCCCGGCTGGGGGGGATCGGTGAGGGCTCTGGGGATGCCCGGGCGTCGCTGAAGATACCCACGGAATCCCTGGGGATGCCCGGGGGTCGCTGGAGATGTCCAGTGGGTCACTGGAGACGTCCGTGTGGCCCTTGGGCATGCACGGGTGGTCTCTGGGATGGTCCCTAGGGATGCCCATGGGGTCCCTGGAGGTGCGCGGGTGGTCTCTGGGCATCAAGGTGAGGCAGCATCAGCAGCGTCTCTGCTCTCTTTGCTCCCCGTGGCTGGGACTGAAATCTGATCAGCCTCTCATCTAATGTCTGTTACTGAAAAAATTCCCAGGCTGCATTGTACATAAACTCCCAAGGGGCAGTCATGCATTAAAACTTTTGTTGAGTCTTAAAACATAAAAAGTTAGGTCTTAAAATCTGTAGTCTTTTAAAGCTGCATCCTTGAAAAGGGATTTTACTGTTAGGCAGGAGCTGATATTTCACTGTTGAACGCAGGGGCTAACAAATCTGTTTTTAATTACTCTTTTAGGTGGAAATGGGCATGAAGAACCATGAAATAGTTCCTGCTAGCTTAATTGCTTCCATTGCCAGCCTTAAACACGGTGGCTGTAATAAAATCTTGCGAGAGTTGGCAAAGCACAAACTCGTGGCTTATGAACGAACTAAAAGTGAGTTTGGATTTTGTGTTTCTGTGTCCCTTTCTCATTCTGTCCCCAGTGTCCCACAGCAGGTTGGGATGTAGGATTGGCGGAGTGTTTGCTTTGCCTTCTCTTGGTCTTATCCTGGGACTCTGGGTTTGTGCAGCGCCAGATGCTGTGTCTGCTTGTGCCTGTAGAGCTGACAGGCAGAAAACAGATGAACAGTTAACTTCCTTCTTTGCTCAGAATCAAGTGAAAAGGATCATGACTTAAAATTAATTGTATCCTCACACAGGCTTCACAGTCCTTGGACGTTTCACCCCCTCAGGAACAGCTGCTGAAGCAGTTTTTATTATCTGCCATGTGACAAAGCTGTGCAGATCTTTCCCCATTTCCTTCTCAGCCTTTTAGTTTCATCTGGCCCTGCAGACACAGCGGGGGAGTCCATGGGAAATACCTCCCTTTTGTCCCAGTTTTTCAGAGGATTAAGGGTTGCTCCAGTTCAATTTAAACATCTTTACCATTCAGCCAAATTGGGCTGATTAGAGCTAGGAGGTGGAATATTGCTTGGGTGTTGTGTACTGTAAGCTGAAACAAGATTAAATTGAGATCTATTTTAAATGTGATGTATGCATAATAAGGAGCGAAATATTTTATTTTTTCCTAGCTGTGCAGGGTTATCGGTTAACTAATGCAGGATATGATTACCTGGCTCTGAAGACTCTCTCTTCCCGACAAGTCATCACTTCTGTGGGAAACCAGATGGGTGTTGGCAAAGAATCAGGTAAATAAAACAACATTTTTTATAATTTCTTTAAAGCAAACACATCTGTAATGTTGCAAATATTTTCCTAAAAACTAGGTGAGATTTCCTCTGGATAGCCACATCAGTTCACCTATCAAACACCAAGATTTATGGGCCACTTGTTCAAATGCTGTGTGGGGCTTCTGGCTTTGTTTTTATATTTATTCACAAGAATGTGATTATATTTTGTCCATTTTGTCTGGTTCTTAGTTCATCAAGGTACTTTGCAGGCAGATGCTGTTTGTGTAGTGCTTTGTGAGGAGTTTCACATTTTAACGAAAATATAAATTCAGCTTTTTCATCCTACTTAAAAATAAGGTAGTAAGGTAAAATAGGCTCAAAACTATTGGAACACTGTCATGGTTCCTCTTGTGTTTATGTAGTTGATACAGAATGTAACTGTGGAAGGGACTTATTGGTGCCAAATGCTAGAAATGAAACACTGGGTATTTGTTAACACTGTTTAAATCAGAGTCTGGCCCCTTGGGTTGCTTTTCCATTCAGCAGGAAGGAGAGGTTCTTCAGAGTGTCATTGAGGACACCAGAACACTGAAATATGTCTCAGATCCCATCAGCGGGAGTGGAGTAGTGTGAACTTTTAACAGGAGTTTCTTCATCTCCAGATCTCTGACAAACACTATGGAAATTTAGCTGCCTTTTCTTACAGTGCCAGAAATAGTGAGAAGTGAGGAAACCAACTTATACTTTTTTCCCAACTTTTGTTAGATATCATTTATTTGTTAGATCTGTTCCCTGACCTGTCTTCTAGATATTTATATTGTGGCCAACGAAGAGCAGCAGCAGTTTGCGCTGAAACTGCACCGTCTGGGGAGAACCTCCTTCCGCAACCTGAAAAACAAACGTGACTACCACAAGCACAGGCACAAAATGTCCTGGCTGTACTTGTCCCGGATAGCAGCAATGAAGGAGTTTGCCTACATGAAGGTGGGTGGCCACTCACACAGTCCAGCAGTGTGTCAGGCTGGAAGGTGCCTCTCGAGCTGTCTGTTGATCCATTTGTGCTTGCAATGGGATTTGTGCTTTATTTTCTCTTTCTCCTAATGGACTTAAAGTGTACATTTCAGACACTTTCAGTGCTATGTGTTTTGTGTGCTTCCCAAAATGAAGCTTTGCCATGGGAATCACATGGAATAGAAAGCAGGTGACATGAGAGAATTCAAACTGACAGTGTTATTTATGGGTGGATAATCTCCGTATAGATATATATCACCAGCTTTGCAGTTTTTCCTTTAAAATTTTTAGCATAAGCTTGAAAGCAAGTGTAATTTCTTGCAGTTATTTTTTCATTTACTGCATTTTCAGTTGTTGCTTGGCTATTGAGGGAAATCTTTTAGTCTAAAGCAGTGTTATGATCTAAAAAGGCACACTTTGTCCTACACTGTGGGAAAACATTTCATTTCCAAGCATATGTTGCTACTCTCAAGAGTTTTGTGGTTTTTTACCTGCTTCAAAAAATTACAGATATTGTAGAGTGGTTGAAAGATGATAGTTGAAAGCTAATTACTTTTAGAAAACTAGTTTTCTTTTCTCCTTTTATTCTACTTAAGAGCAGTATATGCATGAAATACGATTTTCTTGTTCTCTGAAAAAGGGACCATGATGGGCTATGCCAGTGGCCCCCACAGAGAGAGAAAGAACTAATACCATCATTTAGAACTTCTGTATTGATCCAGGTGGTCCCAATGGTAAAGGATCATGTGGTCAGAACTTGTAGAATATAGTTGTGGGGGTCAGTTTCCCTGAGCAGAGGCTTGGGGGAGGATTAATTGTGTGCTGAAAAGCGGTAGTAGCTTAATACTTAAACAACAAAAGTTGTATTTATGTTGCTTTAACTGTATTTATGTAACTTTAACTAAATATCTTAGAAAAATTCACTGGTAACAAGACAATGAGTAAAAAGAGAATGAACCCCAAAAAAAGTTAAATGAATAGAGTGAAAAACTAAATTTGTGCTAGAAAATGAAAACAGGAGAGCTTCAGAATATAATGACCTTCCTTTGCCTAATCTTAAGTGTGGTGTAATGCTGATGATTAATATTTAAGAATGAACTTTTATCTTCACAGCAGCTGAGTGTAGATTGACTAATCTGGCAGAATTTTGTTCTGTATTGTTGCTGTATTTACAGCATCTTAGTGTGGAGTTCCTTCCTATTGCCCCATTTCCACCCCATTTCCAGTTAACTGCTATTGATTACTTGGGCTAATGTACCAGATGAGATTCTGCAATTTGTCCATTCTGTTGTGTTTTTCTTCCAAATCACAATAATTAAGCTGTAGGCAGTGCATGCAGTCTCTAATCTTAGGAATTTTGTTTGTCTTTGCAGAGAAAGTTCAAAGGCTGTGGGGCTGTTCTCCTTCTTAAGGACATGATTTGAGCAATGCATGCTGCTACTGCAGTGATATGTACTGCTGATCTTAGGTGTGAGTTTGTCAATAAATGTAATGATTCTGTAACTATTTAGTTTTAATTTTTCAATGTTTTGTCTCTTTCCAGGCTTTGCATGACAGAGAATTTCCTGTCCCAAAACCCATAGACTACAACAGGCATGCAGTTGTTATGGAACTTGTTGATGGATATCCTTTGTGAGTAGTGAAGCTTGAACTTTCTGTGTTACAGAGAGCCTAGCAACCCTAAGAACCCTAACAGGGTTAGGGTTTCTCCTTGTTTTCTACACAGGAATGGCCCATTCTATATTGTTACTCCATGTATAGAGTATTGAATGTACTGTTTTATACTCTTTTGTGTTCTGAGCTCCAGTTTGTGATCCTTCCTCTGTTAGTTCAGGTGAGTTTATAACTCACTATTGTAGAACTTTTGACCTTGATAGAATACCAAATATATTCTGGTTTTGCATCTTTGAGAAAGGTTGTTTTACTTGATTTTTCCAGCCTCTAGAAACATTAAATATTGTTGAGGTTTGTATGTGAACGGTTGATTTGGTTTTGAGTGCAGACGGTCTATATGCTTGATATAGGGTAGACTAACCCAGGTCTAATCCAGAAATGTAAAGTGTCTTTTTCTGGAACAAACCAGTCCGTGCTCTTGTATCGTATTCAAGATCTAACGTGGGCAGTGTAATCAAAAAGGAATTAATTTCATAGTGTAATAATTGAAGAGTAACATGGAAAAGACTTCATTGTATCCTGTCTCCCCACCTTCATTTGTTAAACAATTCCACATCCATCATTATAAACAGCACACTTCCGATTCCCTGTGGAAGTCTGCAGTGGAAGTTTACTCTTTTTTTCTTTTCCTAGCATTATCTAGAAAACATGATTTTGTAAAGAAAATTGCCATGTGGCATTTGATTTTCAACACAAGAAGACTTAGTTCCTACTGACACCATAAGATCACCTAAAACAGGAGAGACACAAAAGTTTGCTGCTCCATCATTTAAGTAATGCTTTATGACAGCAGTGCTCAGTGGCAGACAGTGCCTGTGAGTTTGGATGAGGTTTAGCCTGGGTATAAGGAGATACCTTCTGCACTTGAGGACAGAGAGGCAGTGGCACAGGTGGCTCAGGAAGGTTTCACAGTCTCTCTCCATCCCTGGATTTTTTCTGTCCCAACTAGACAAAGCCCTGAGCACTCTGGCCTGGTCTCAGATTTGGCTCAGCATTGAGGAGGATGCTGGACCAGAAACCGGAGGGGCCTTTTAATTTTAATTGCTCTGGCATTCTGTCAGATGTATGTCATATAGTTTGTATTTTTTAATTAAGTTTTCAAGGTTCTGAATATTTTATTTAACTTTTCAGGTGCCAGGTGCACCACTTGGAAGATCCTGCTGCCGTTTACAGTGAATTAATGGATCTGATTGTAAAACTTGCCAATCACGGCCTGATCCATGGGGATTTCAATGAGTTTAATCTCATCTTGGATAATGATGACCATGCCACTTTGATTGATTTCCCTCAGATGATGTCAACATCACATGCAAATGCTGAATGGTAGGTTCACTCTTAAAAGTGTTTTAAAGGTGAATCTGACAAATGCTGATGACAGAAAACAGTCAACCATGACTTGTTTCAACATTTTCCTAATTCTTCTTCTGTCATTGTTGTCATGAAGCACAAATAATGTTCCAAAGAATGAGTAGAAATGTAGATTAAATATGTAATGAATTGGTTCTCAGAGATAATAATGTTTTTCAGTTAAGAAATAAAGTGCATCCAGTTTCTCTTCCTAGCCTTTTGTCTTGGGTTCACTAATAGAAATTATTTTCAATTAAAACCAGTAGAAGACAAGAAATGTAGAGTAAAAGTTTGTTATTGCAGTAGACTTCATTTTTTTTTGTTTTTACAATTCTGTATTTTTACAGGTATTTTGACAGAGATGTTAATTGTATTAAGGAGTCCTTTAAGAAACGCTTCAACTACGAGAGTGAGCTTTTCCCAACATTCAGAGACATCAGGTAGAAAAGACCAGATGAACCTGAGTTCTTTTTTATGACATTAGTGTTGGTTTTCTGAGAAAAATGGGCACCTCTGAGAAAATTTTTTTAAAAATAGACCTAACTATGCAATTTTAAATTATATTTTTGTGATTCCTAACATGTTTTCTTCCACCAAAGTTACTGTAAGTGGTTTTCAAAAGCTTAAGTGTGCTATAAAATCCTCCGCTGCCTCCTTTGTCTTCTTGCAACTAAAGAAGAGAGACAATTGGAAAGCTTAATCCAAATGGTTAAATGTCCAGGAAATGTTAACAGTGATGCAGAATCAGCCTGTTTGACAGTTCTGGTATATTAAGGATTAATTTGGGTTTCAATTTTAAGTCTATTTTTTAAATGCTTGTAAATATGGTGACTGCCTCTTCAAGCATTATTACATTCAAACTTCTCTTTCTAGTACCTTTTGCCCCTTTGACAGTGTAATTTTTCATTAATTTGAAGACCAAGGCTGTTAGAATGAAAGCGGTTTTATTTCATTCTGACCACTTTCCCTGAGGAGTCTTAGTCATAGTCTTTTCAGTTAGTCTCAGTGTGTCAGACCGTTTAGTATTCTGTTTGCTTAAGCATAATTTGAACTTAAAACAAAATGTTGTTTTTACTAAAGTAAAAAAAAATCCTGTAAATAAATATAAATGCATGTTATGGAGATGGAATCATATTCTCTGGGAGTTTTCTTCTCTCAGCTTACATTCTGTTAGTAATTTACCTAAAGCACAGCACTGGCATGTGGTATTTTGTGTGTTTCAACAGAGTATCCTCTTTATTAGTAGCACACATAATTATAGTCTAGCTTGATTATTTTTAATCCATAATGTAGCATATTGGCAACTTGATACTTTAGCACATTAAAAGAAAACATTCCTCTTTTGCAGGAGAGAGTGCTCTCTTGATAAAGAGATTGCTGCCAGCGGCTATGCCAAGGAGATACAGGAAGATGGTGAACTGCTTTACCCCTCAGGTTCTGATGAGGATGACGCAACAGAGGTGTTAGATCTTGCAGGAGATGCTGAGAACGAGCTCAGCTTCCTCAACAAAGATGGAGAGAACAGTGAAGACTTCACGTATGAAGTGGGTGATTTCCCTGAAGGCACAGCCTCTGACAATGCCGTGGGCAGCAGTGAGGAAGAGGCTGATGCAGCTGAAAACAGTGAAAATATACAGAGGCTGAGTATGGCAGAGTTGAGTTCAGCCTTGGGAAAGGCTGAAGGGCCAGCTGTGCCTTGGAGATCCAGTGAAGATGCAGAGCGTTCCGCAAATACTTTTTTTAGGGACAAAAGCATAATTGAAAATGCTGCTGAAGTGGAGAATGAGACAGGTCAAGGAGGGTGCTGTGAAGGTGAGGAGGATGAAGACAAGTGTCCCACGCTGGTCAACTCATCAGCTTTAAATGAGGAATTCGGGCATTCCAGGTAAAGATTCTTATTCAATATCTAAAGAATTAATTCCTCCCCTCCCCATGGTAAATGTAAGGCTTTCAAGCAGCTCAAGAAGGACTGCTCTTCAGCTGCCCTTGTTTAAACTGAAGACTAAAACTTCAATTTATTTGGAAAACATTGCAGTGAATACATTTCCTATTGGTCTCTTGATTCTCCAGCTGTGTTGGAGTATCTAATAAGAAAACAAGTCTTGTACTTATTTCATGGACCAAGCAATTTTCTGTCCTGGATTTTCTCCCTTTTATATTTATTTCAGTTAATATTGATAGAGAAGGAGTTTGTGATGTTAAAATACTACTTCTAAATAGCTTTTAGAAGTTTCTAACCCAAATACTCTGTGTCAAAGCCAAATTGTTCTGCTGCTCACTCAGCTGAAGTTAGCAAGAACTTCAAGCTTCTCGGACTGTACTATTAAAATATATTGTACCGTGTGTTGTTATGGCTTTTAATTCCTTTCCTGACACACTTATAAATTCCTGCTTGCCTTCAGACTAGCCCCTTTTATGTGAAATTCTGCCACGTGAGCCCACCTTGTACCTGGATGCAGAGATCCAGTTCATACTCCTCCCCATGTGCTCATGCTTTTCATGAAAATGACTTGCCAAAACATTGTGCAGGATCTGAAATGCTTTTAAGTGCCCTGAGGCTTCACTTTGTGTTCTCGGTATTTATGTGGCTGTTGTGTAACAAATTCTTAGTTTCAGAGAGTGTCTGTCTTGAACACCCAGTGTTAGAATTTAAAATAGAAACACTTTGTATCACTTGCATGTTTTATTCCAAGTGTTCAGGTTATAGGCCAGAAAGTGAGGCCTCAAACACGGTAAAAAAACACTCAAAAAGGCAAAGAATGTTTATTTTGCCAGTGGAATAACACGTTGATTTATGTGCTTTAGTAATGAAGAGTGTATTGTTCCTGTTGCTGGGCACAGAACAAGGACTACAAGCGTCACATCAGTCAGAAGTGTTGGGAGCTGTTCAACCATTCCACCGGTAAATATTACTGTTGTTGTCATCTAGTTTACCCTCAGACCACCTTGAATTGCACAGACCTGTTAGCGCCTATTTCTGAAATGGTTCTCAAGCATAAATTATCTTTAAAAAGACTGTTACCATCTGCCTCTCCAGTTTGCACTTCCATGCCCACGTTAAAATACGACTGATTCTGCTGTAATTCTTGGCAGAGAATGTTTTCCAGCAATCGGCTTCATGTTTTGTTCTTTTTTCTCTCACTGAGGCTCCACATCAGCATAAACAACTCTCATTTTCCCAAAACCAGGCTAATTTATGCTAATGTATTTTAATGCACTAACAGCATCAGTCCATTCATTTTTGTTGCTAGCCACATTTATTTTATTCTTTTATTTTGAAAGCAGATGCTTGAGCCAAGATTTAATTTGGCTCTTCTCACCTGTCTTCTTAGAGATCTCTATGAACTTGCCTTTAATAGTGATCTTTTTGGCAATTTGAATTTGACTTTCTGCATTATATAAGTAAGGACATTTTCAGCAGAATTTAATGTATTCTTCTTTAACCGCAGACCACGCGGTAGGTGGCAGACCTACCTCTGCCACATTTTTTAAAGTCCATTTTTATTTTAAAGGGAGAAAAATCCAGTGTTTTTTGTTAATTACATACAATGGAGATCAGAGTTCAGGATGAAGCAGAGGTGCAAGTAACAGCTGAAATTTCATGAAACTACTGCAGTTTGATGAACATGGCAGTCACCATTGCTGTTCCAGTGTTTTGTGCTTTAGAGGCACCAGACAGTCCTGACCTTGTGAACATTAATAGGAGAGTGCCTCACCACGGGAAAACTGGAGGAGGAATTGCAAATCACTGCTGACTCATTCACCTGAAAGAGTTGTAGCTTTTCCTTACAATCATTCACATTTTCATCATCGAAACTTTAGAAAAAACAAGGTGCTAAAAAAAAAGCAGGCACAAACCAAATGATTACTGCTGGACATGAAATGTTAGAAAACATTTTGCATTTTTGTGGAAGGCGTATGTTTTGCACTGAGGGGTGCTGGTCCTTTATCATCCCTGTAAGAAACATGCGTGACCTCAAAAGTAGGATTTAAAGTGCTGTTTATTAGAGTTTAGACTATCAAAAGACAGTATCACAGATAACCACATATCTCTCTAGGTGCTGTGAGTCCTGGGAGTGTAGCATTGAACACACGCACAGAGCACTCTGTGCAGACCTTGTCCAGAGCAGAGAATCTCCCCTCTTTATTATTTTCTTACAAGGAAACAACTCTTTTCATCATTTCTGCAGTCAAGGTGAACATCATGAATGTTCATGTTGGTCCCGAAAAGGTCCTTTGTGTCCTGTGTTAGTGCTAAATGACCTAAAGGAGCTCTGATGCTGAATTGTTTGTTTGTAGGAGTTGGTGAAACAGAAGATAAAGCGACAACTGACCAAGCAGCAAAAGTCTACGCTGAGGCAGCGGCTGCAAAAAGGGGAGGCAAATATTTACACCAAACAGCGTCGAGAAAACATGCACAACATTAAGTCAAGCTTGGATGCAGCCAGTTTCTGGGGATAATTTATTAATGCTCCTGTGGAACATGAGAAATGTCTAGAACTGAAAGAATTATGCTAATTTACCTTTTATATAAAGGAGCAATCTCTTCTGTGCAAACCAGATGTTCTACTGGCAACTAATAAACCTCATTCTCATTCCTGTGATTTTGACTGAGATTGTGTTTTATGTTTCTAGTCAGAACTTTTGGCTGTAATTTACGTTGTATCAGTGGTACTGGTTAAGACCATGACAGTAATTTTCAACAGTATCTTGTATGTTGTGGAGAGGATTGCTCTTAAGAGGGAAAGAAGAAAAAAATTTAAAACTGATTTTTGCAGTGATGCTGGATTTAAAAACATGATCAATCCATATGGTTAATAGGCATTTCTGAAGCTGGCAGTTTTCATTTCTGTTTTCCTTCACTCCAGTGCTTCACACAAGGGTTTTAACTGAGCCTGGCTGCCATCTCCTCTCTGTTCACCCTTCATTTCGTCCCCTGGGCATGTGCTTAAGGCTGCGGATTGTGCTTGGGGGGAATCGTCATGGAGCAGATCCCAGGCCCCCACACCACATTCTATCCAGGAAGCAGCAACTGCTCTGAACAATGATTTCCATACTGTTACAACTTCTGTTAGAGCATGAATGTAACTTCCCACTTTTCTGTATTTTACCTCCAGTCATCTTCCCACACTCGGGTACTTCTGAATTTAATCACTTTGTATTTGAAAAAAAAAAAAAAAAATGCACTGGCACTCTCAGGTGTAAGTATTTAGCCTTTAAAACATGCTATTATAGCCCAGACTCTATAATACTTGTTTTACTAATGTTTGTATAAAGATAACCTTCTTGGTTAGATGGCTCTCCCACTGCTGAAAGGAGGGAGTCATACCCTGGGTTGCACTGGAGTACTTAGGGAAAGGAATAAAGTGTTTTGGCAATGCAATAATGACAAGGAATAGGGAACCTTGTATCTGCATAGTGAAGGAAACCTTAATTCATTTTTTTTTAATTGTTAAGGAAAAAAAACAACCCCCCAAAGAAACAAAACCTCAAATAAAAACAAATGAAAAGTAACTGAATATTTACAAAGAAAAAATAATAAAGCTATTGTGGTGTGGTTTAATTACCAAATTATATTTTCCCCCTAAAGGTTTTTGTCACATTCAGTGCCTAGAAGACAAACTATTTCTGTAGCACTTCCCACCTGCTTTGACTTCTGCTAGAACAGCCCAGCAGCGGTTTAAATCACCAGATCTATTTTGGAACAGTGCTAAGGATGAGAATCAGGAGGAAAACCAGTCCTGGAGTGCAACATTCATATCTGCAGGCACTTTTTGCAGGTGGCAGCAGCCCACGGCAATGAAAAATATATCACACTGAAACGTAGGGCATGCAGGGGAAAGCTAGTTTTCCCCTGCTAATAATGAAGAGTATTCATGTATTTTTGAAAAATTCATTTCTTGATTTGCATTGTAATGAACATATAAATTTTCTTCAGTGACACACTGCTCCAGACCAATCCATGACCATGCACATTCCCAGAAACACCTGGTGATAATCATTTATCTAACAAACTAGGGATCTTTAACAGGTCAGAGCAAGCAACTCCCCCAGAATAGACCAAGATGTAAGGTTTTAATTCAGAAAACAGAGACTACAATAATCAACTGCGAAACTTTTTATTTAAGGAACAAGGTAAAAGTAAAGCCTATTCTACCAAGCAGGTATTTTGCAGCAGAAGTCAAACAGCCAGTGAGAAAAGTAGTAGAATTAAGGAAAGTAGCAAATAACAGTCTTCTTTAAACTTTGTTTCCAATTTGTGTAAGTAACTGCAAAACTAGCAACTAGAAAACCCTCAGTAATTTGCCAATACCCAGTGAAAAGCAGTTTTAGTTAATAGAAGTCATTCCCCAACACTCAAAGTGCATGTTAGGAATCGTGCATCTCTCACCTACCTGGTAGGCTTGCACAGAAGCACCACTACCAGCCTACACCAAAAAAAGTACAATTTTAGTATTAACACCTTGCAGGTAAAAACAAGTCTGTGGAACTACCATCAAAAACTCCTGACACTGCGAAGTGCTGCTCTGTGAGTTACACCTTAACTTCCTTTGGTTTCACGTCTCTTACCACGAGAGCTATGACATGCACTTAGTGGGGACTGTGATGTAAAAATTTAGGAAAGGAAGACCCCCTTGCTTTCCAGGTTATCCGCAGATGTATTGGGCCCAGAGGTGTCTACATCATCCCCTTCCTAGTGTGTCTGAGTCCCTGGGAGGCCTTCACAGGTAATATTTTAGAGTGAACAGCGCAGCACTCCAAGCCTGCATTAGAACTCTCACAACCACAGACACACAGATGGTGCCGCCTTAACGCTGGGCACATTCATGGTCCCAGTGACACAAACAGTGTGGTTTGCTGATCTTTGTGCCAGAATAAGGTTGATGAATTGTTGTAGATAAACACACTGATATCAGAAAACACAAGCAGTAGTATCCCCTTGGAATAAAGTTACATGATAGGCATCCCTGCGGGGAAGCAGAGGGGTACAGACTCCTGGGGGGAGTCTCCTCTGACCTCCTTCCCCTTTTCAAGTTATGTTTTTATTGTTTGCTTTGACGGTGTGCAAAAGACAAAGTAATTTCATGATTAGGTGGAGTTTGAGTGACTTTAGTCATACATATGATTTATGTACAGGCTTTTTTTCATCAGGCTATGCAAGGACAAGAAGTTACTACGTAATTTAAGCCATTGAAACAAAGTTCAACTTTTCGTGACTGGTTGGGCCCTTCCTTGGCTTAGCTCCTATTAGCTGCATTATTTTAAACATAGTTTGGTCACAACAGCTCTGTGCCACCGCACCCTTTGTTTCCTGCCTCTCTCAGGACAGCACACCAGGCTCCCTCAGTGTCCCTGCTCCTGAGGCTGCAGTTTGTCTCTGGTGAACCACATGGACATTTCTCCTCGCTCAGCCTTGGCTTTTAGTACTTCTCCACAAGGACTGAAGGGAAATGTTAGCTTATGGCACCTGTACTCTAAAGCTACAGAAAATGTACGTGAAGCGTTCACCAGGACCACATGGCATTGTTGTGTGGGTATTAAAACAATCAAAACATCTACCTTCTGTGTGCAGTGGTGACAGAATACACCTCCACAAGGCGTGTACATGCAAAGTGTCTTACCTGAAAAGTTCTTTAAGAATATACATGATTGGACAAAAGCATAATCCAAAAATGGAAGACAACTAGTTCTGGTGGAAGCAGAATTGCTGTGGATAAAAACCCACTGACCAGAAAGCACAGAACAGCCTACAAGCATGCCAGGAGGCACCAACAGTCTGCATCCAATGGAATCAATCAGCAAGACACTGGAGGTCTTTAAAAGCCTCTGGACCCAATCCTGAGTAATCTGCTTAAGCAGGGAGGTTGGACTAAATGACATCCAGTGATCCCTCCCAACCTCACCCACTCTGATTCTGTGAAAATGAACTGCAAGTCCAAATCCCTTCTCACAGCTCCTGTTACATAATTTTCCTGTTGACTTTCAAGCTCTGTTGTTAACATTGCTCTCATGCACACAATTGGACAAGAAAGAGCTGAAAGAGGGAGGAAGACACAGCAAAATGCATTGAGCAATTCCTTTTAGCCATCCCCTTGGTATTTATTTGCATTACCCTGCACATTCTCACATGCTTTCTGGACACTGAGACCTTTATTCACTGTGCAAATGAATAAACTCCTTCTTTAGTTTTTTCCCTCACAGAGTTATCCTCAACTATCCTAAAAAGGGATGACTATGTTACACTTAGTATTCAGCAGGAGTTGCTGATTCTGGGTCTTTAGCTGAGTAAGAAGGTCAAGGGTCTCACAGGTTGCTTTTAACATCACTACTCCTGCAGCTGCACCAAGTACGGGGCTCTCCAAACAACACAGGAAGCATTTGGCTTAAGCAGCAACTTACTTTACAAGGTTTCTCATAATGTTTAAAGAAGACCCTCTGTACCCTGAACCAAAATGATTCCAATGGTTCATGTAGTGAAACAGCTGATAAAGCTTCAGGCGTTTCTCAAACCCTGCGGCTTTGGGGATTTTACTGTGATAAGCAGAATAAAAAGAACTGCTGAAGCCACCAAACATCCCAGCTATTGCAAGCTCGTACTCTGAATGGCCATAGAAAGAGGCTGGATCGAAGATAATCGGACCAGAATCATCCTCAGCTACATTTCCTCCCCAGAGATCCCCATGCAGGAGAGCAGGAACGACTTCCACATCACAGAACAAACTGGGTATCTTCAGCTGCAAGGGGAGAAAAGCAAGACATGTAAATTACTACAGTCATTCATCTTAAAATGTAGAGGTTTATCTGCATACTTCTGGAACCTCTTAAAATCCGTAATTTGAAACATCATAGGACCTGGTCAACAGAGACGCTGCTGAGTACATCCAGAGGATTCTCATTTTTCATAAAAGGCAACAGCAGAATAGTCATCCAAATCTTTTTAGCAAGAAAATGAAAACCTTAAAACTCAAATATTGACCAGGGTTAGTAACAATAATCACCAACAGTTCATCATTAGAAAGCTCAGGGATGTCTCACTAAATTTCCACAAAGTAGACCCAAAGAGCCAATAGTGCGGTCATTTAATCGGATCCAAACAGTGAATGAACTGACAACGTGCAGAACAAAACTGCTTATGTACATTTCTCACCACAAACATGTCACAGGGAATGAGAAATACGGTCTCCATCTATAAGATTTCCCAAATAGTTCGGCAAAGTGCTATCTGGCACTTTGGAATTCACTTTGGAATGTTAGCATAGGGTGATGTGGCAAAAGCCATCACACCTTAGAATAAAAGGGCATTTTAATTCCTAAAAACTGGAGTCTCTTACCAACAGGATCTGGAGCAAACCAACAAACAAGAACTTTGTTTTAAAAAAATAAAATCTGAGTACATCCAGCTCTCCCAATAACGAGAACTGAGAGAATTGCTTGTACCTGAAGCTGTGCCCAAAGTTCTCTCGCTTCTCTGTCTCCTGATTTCTTTTCAACCATGTCCATCTGGGGCTGGATCCTTTGTCTGGCAAAGAAGGTCACCCAGTCACTCTGCCAGTCATTCACCTGAAGGAACAGGACTGCAAATATTAGCTCTACACCACACAAAAGGTAGATTTTCTTCTTTTTAAAATAAGCCTTCTGAGGATTACACAGCCTTTGTGCTGGTACCATCCAGGACAGTAAATGCTATCATTTAATCAAATTATATTTTAGAACATTAAATTAGGAGACTAAATAATTTTCTCTCAGTGGTTAAAATCCAAGAAATTGAGAAGCTATCAGTGTCCAATACAGCTATAAGTGCACTACTTATAGTGCACTTACAGCTGCATTGTTTTCCTGCACTGTTTTCCTTAGCAGGCTAAACCATGTTTTTTCTTTTCATGGTTCCATAAAAATTCATTTATTTCCATTATGATAAATTTGACCCTTTGTGTCACTGAAGTGACAAATTTAAAATTGTCATGAAGTACAACCTACCTGTGGAAGGTAACCACAGCAGGTAACTGTATGAAAGCCAAACTGATCCACAAACTGGACTTCCGTTTGTCCTTGACCTTTACCTTTCAAACCAAAGACAAAAATTCAACTAAGCAAAACGCTTAGCATCCACAATGCAAATCACCTGAAAAACTATGCACAGGTACAATGCTGCTTCTACTGAGAATAAAAAAAAAAAGCACCTTCATGTTCTGTTTATAGTTACAATGTCTGCTGCCATTGTTTTTTAAATTTACAGCTTGATGTAAAGCAGCTACATTCTACTCTTCATAATTGTATTTTGAGGAACTGTATCTCCTCTGATGTCCTTGTAGAAACTGTGGTTTGGGCTCCAAGGGTCCCAAATTAAATATACGTTTTACTTACACAGGCCCAAACAGAGCAAACAAAGAATCCAAACAAAAGGCAAGTAGAATCCCTGCCTCAGTGTGTTTCATCCAAACCTACTCTCGTGCTATCTTCAGTGGAAGACGAATTTCTCCTGAAGTAGTAAAAGCCATTTTAACTATTTTATAGATTACCAACTAGGTTAAATTTGCAAACTGCTGTGTACTGTACCAACTGTGCTCCCTTCTTTCTTCAGCTTCTTTCCAAGTTGCTGGTTATGAAGGTGAAGATCAGCCAGCTGGGTCCCAAGCAGTGCTGAATGTCTAAGAAACAAAAATAATCTTACTGACACTGACACATGAACAAAACCAGGTCTCAATATTCCAGGAGTTACTTTAAGAGATTAATCAAGTAAGTAAAAAAAGCTCTACACCTCTAAAAAAATAATTTTTCAGCATATTCCAGTTATAAACACCTTGTCTTCCTATCAAGACTGCATATACAGACAGAATGTACTTACTTGACTGTTTCTGACAACACTACTGAAAGTGAAAGTGAGAAGCAACCATGAATTTACCAACAAAGAGAAACTATCAATTCTAATTTCTGTGTGACACCACTTCTGTAAGCACTTTCAGTAAGATGTGTATAAGAAAGCAAGCACATGTTATACCTTTTTTTTTATTATTCTGGCAAACTGCCTTTGGGAAATAGAACCAAACAAAGCTTATCTCCTTTTCTTTCTACTGCTGTTCTTGGCTACTTTTCTCTAAAATGCCTAGATAATGAGAGACTCACATGGGCCTCATTTATTACCTATTTTTAATAAAACATTATCCTCTACACAGGTCAGGAAGGTCTCATAGTAATTACAAACAAATCTTACAGCCAGTTGCCTCCCACGTTAACAAAACTATATTCTTTTTACTACCTTTGACCTTTCTCAACTTTCCTTATTCTCAAGGCACTGAAACCTCAAGGCAAAGTTATTTCTCCAATTTGTTCCTGTTAACACAGACTGTAGCTATCCCCCAAAATCTGCATGCCAAAGGTATCATTTGAGCCCAAAACAGCAACATCTCCGCCCCTTCTCTTGAGACCCACCGAGGGCTCTTCATGACCTACAAACTCTGCCAACCAACAAGATTAGGGATAAGACTTCAAACTGGCTGAAGAAGTTTTGAGAGAGAGAGATCAGAAATTGGTCATGATCCCCTCCCTAACAGAACCAGACAGACAGACTGACCATATTAAGCGCTCATCACAGAGAAAGGTTAAAAGTTTGAAACTACCAAAATGAAGGTAAGAGTTGTAAAAATGCTGAAATCAAGATTAATTGATTTGGGGAAGTTCCTCTTCTTGGCATACTCATGCCAAGCAATAAAGCAGATGGCAAGATCAATGGCAAGTACACAAAACAGGTGATGAGGTTATTTTTCTTTCTGGAAAAAGAAACCTTATTGTAAAGATCACTAATTACCTGAACAAACAAACCCAGAACTAACCAAAACCCAGACTCACTTTATGATGTATGATCAATTGGCTCGGTGAGGCACTATGAAGTATTTTATACAGTGCCCTGCTGCATAACTTCCCGTATGTCTTTTGACTCATTTTAGAAAAAAATTAAACAATTTTCCCCTATGAAAACAAGTGATTTAGTTGTCATAAAAGCCAACGTTTCTGGTTAAAGGAGGCAAAGATAATGCCATGTTTTACCTGTTTAAGCCCCCCATTTCCAAGTGTTCCATCACAAATGCAGTACTGCCCCCAGGCAGGTCGATAACTTTGATGGGTTTAGGCACTTTTATCGTCTGTGTTTTCAGGATGGCTTCCAGACTTGCCATTTCTCCCTCAAACATTCTTCGGGCCTGACAGATATTAGAGAGCATTAGTCTATGAGCATCAGTCACAGGCAAACAAAGCGTTCTCACAAAATCAACAGATTTTGTAAAAGTCAAATACAAGGTTGGAGGAAATGCTTATTCACACACAGGATACAGACAGAACCATCCCATCACACTTGACAGTAGTTTACAATTACAGTAATTTCACTTCATAAAACAACAGAGTGAAAACCACTCAGGTTCTTGCATGCTCTGTAACTTACAGTCTGCTTGCAACTGAAGGACTGCAAACTGCTCATACATAAAGTACAAGCAATATTCTATTAATACAGCAAATGTCCAGGAAACTATGGACAATATCCATCACCAGATAGGAGTGCAGAAGAATGGTGCTGACATTCACAGACATCATGGCCTCCCAAACACTTAGTAACACAGCGAGGCTTTAAAAGTAGCTCTACTTGCACTCATAGAATATAGAAACATGGAATCGCAAAGGCTGGAAAACTGGTCTAGGATCCCTGAATCCAGCTGCTTATCCCAGCAGTGCCCTGGACAGCCTGTGCCACTGCTTGACCACCCTTTGCCAAAAGAAATCTTTCCCAATATCCAACCAAAGCCTCCCTGGCACAGCTTGGGGCCTTTTCCTCTCCCTTGCTCCCCGAGCAGCTCCTGGGCCGCCCCTGACTGCACCTTCCTGTCAGGGAGTTGTGGAGTCAGAAGGTCCCCCCTGAGCCTCCTTCCATCCAGGCTGAGTCCTCCCAGCCCCTTCAGCTGTGTCCCATCAGAATCGTGTTCTGGTGCTTTCACCAGAGTGGTTTTCCGTGGTGTTTTCTTTTACCTCAGAGGGGAAAGGCCTGGGTGGGAATCAATTGTCACAGCCAAATGCCCCTTATCACATTTGCACAACCCAAGCCACTACCAACTGCCTGCTCTCTGTCGGTTTGAATCCATTTCCCCTTGTCCTGTCACTCCAGGCCCTTCCAAATAGTCTCTCTCCACCTTTCCTGCAGGCTCCCTGCAGACACTGGAAGGTCTCACTTATGTCTCTACAGAGCCTTCTCTTCTCCAGGCTGAACAATCCCAACTCTCCCAGCCTTTCCTCACAGCAGAGGTGCTCCATCCCTCTGACAATCTTCTTCTGACTCAAGAGTGAAGAACTGCTGCGTTAGTGAGCCATCACTTAGTTGTGTCCAGAGCAAACCAGTAAATACTGTGTCTCTCTAAAGCATCCCACTTGGTAAAGCCAGCTGCTCAAACACAGAATTGCTGATGCACAGCGGCTGCTGCTCACACAGCACAGCATTTACAGCACTTCAACAAAGTTTGCTTTAATCAGCACTCAGGATCCACACACAGGCAAAAGCATACAAAATGAAACTGCTGAATAGAAGATCTATCCAGATCTCTTTTTCTTTTCCCCCCAAGCCTGATCTTGCAGCTAGTTGGATTGTATAACTAAATACAGAATTATCAAAGGAGTAAGGAAGAGCTACACCAATTCAAATTCTCTTCTGTAAAGCAGGATAACCTTCCTATACTATCCCATGTTACCACCCCATGCATCAATTCAGTTCCCCAACTTGATCAGAAATTGTTGAGAAATTTGGAATAGGTATAGTGGCATGCATACTTTCAAACACATTTGTTTGCTATGAAGGCCAAATACAAGTTTTGATTCCTGTTCTGCCACTGAAGTTACTTATGTGATAGACAAAAGTACAGAGTATCTTTAGAGTAAATTCCACCTGATCTCTGCTTTTGCAAAGGATGCTGTAGAACTATGTCGCACTGTACTTATCTCTGCCAAATGCAGATAATCTACCTTCAACAGTAAGTTCCAAGTACTGAAAGGATCAGAAAATCTTGAACAATTCTGAAAAAACATCATTTGCTGAGAAAAGCTCTTTCTTATGTGCAGGGAATTAAAGATTTAGTTAAAACCATGAAAGGTGCATACCCTCAGCAGTCAATTTCACACCTGCTGGGTTGCCTTAGCCACTGTCCCAGCACTTGCACACACCCTTACAGCAGTGCTACACCCCGTAAATGACAAGAGCACGTCATGGTACTGCATGTCCTGGAGAAACAACGCTGATACCACACCATCTTCCCACCACAGAATCCTTCAGGCTGGAAAACAACTCCCAGACCATCACGTTCAACCTTTGACCCATCTGCACCTTGTCACCCAGACCACAGTACTGAGTGCCATGTCCACGCCCTCCCTGGGCACCTCCAGAGATGGGGACTCCACCACCTCCCTGGGCAGCCCCTGCCAATGCTTAACAACCCTTCCCATGGAGACATTCCTCCTGATATCTAAACTGATCTTCCCCTGGCGCAGCTTCAGGCCACTTCCTCTCATCCTGCTTCTGTCCCTGTTCCCTGCGAGCACAGCCCGACCCAACCCGCCCCGGCCGTCCCCTCCTGTCAGGAGCTGTGCAGAGCCACAAGGTCCCCCCGAGCCTCCTTTGCTCCAGCCTGAGCCCTTTCCCAGCTCCCTCAGCCGCTCCTGGGGCTCCAGACCCTTCCCAGCTCCGTTCCCTTCCCCGGACACGCTCCAGCCCCTCAGTCTCTGGTCGGGAAAGGCCCACAAGTGGACACAGCACTCGAGCTGTGGCCTCAGCAGTGCCCAGCACAGGGACGGTCACTGCCCTGCTCCTGCGGCCACACCACGGCCGGGACAGGCCGGCAATGCCAATGCTGCTTCCCATCAGAGCCGCGCCTGCCCTCCCCCTGCACCCCGATCCCCACCCCGCCACACCTCCGAGCGAGAGTTGCTCTTCACGAACACCCGCCCATGGTCTGTGTCGTAGCTCCGGCCCTGGCTGATGCAGCCTCCCCCCGTGTGCCCGGTCGGCCGCAGCACCTCCGTGCCGAGCGCTCGCTTCAGTGCGTCCTCCATGGCGGCCACTGCCGGGAACGGGGCGGGTAAAGGGCGGACAGCAGGGAAGGGACGGGCCCAGAAGGGGCGGGACGGGGCGGGCAAAGGGCGGCTGAGGCGGCTGAGGCGGCTGAGGCGGCTGAGGCGGCTGAGGCGGCTGAGGCGGCTGAGGCGGCTGAGGCGGCTGAGGCGGCTGAGGCGGCTGAGGCGGCTGAGGCGGCTGAGGCGGCTGAGGCGGCTGAGGCGGCTGAGGCGGCTGAGGCGGCTGAGGCGGCTGAGGCGGGACCCGGGTGCTGCTGTCAAAACAATCTCTCGCTCCTCGTGAGCCACTTCTCCCGTATGTTCTGTTTTATTCTTCTCTTAACCACCAAGTGAATTACACACTCATATAATATGCTAAGTTCGAACGGACCCACAAGGACCATCAAGTCAAACTCGTGGCCTTGGTCAGGACATCCCCACTATCCCATGGGCCTGAGAGCATTGTGCTGCAATATTTCTCTTAAAGTCTGCACAGCTTCATACTAGAGGTACCGGCTTTCCAGGAGCTACTGATATGTTTATTATAAAGCCCTGAAGAAAGGAAAAGACCAGAAAAAAGCAACTCCAAATACGATACAAGCAACATCAACAGACACAGTTGCAATGCCAAAACTACTTTAATACAAAAGTTTGATACTAACTTACATCCTCTTAAAGACGCTACAGTTCAATAATGACATATGTAACCTTAGAGGCATTAACCTTAAGTTTTAAACAAATAAGGTACACTTGATAGAGGTGTCCTGCCCGAAGCAGACAGCAGTGCCAGAACTCTGCTTACTGTCACCAAATTCCTGTGTTAGTCTCTTCTTGTAAGACGGCTTGTTGTGCACATCCTGCCATCCATGCTTCACCGCAGTTGCAGCCAGAGTAGGAAGATTAAAAGAAAATTCGGGCATGCAAACATTTCTGCGGAGGTTGGAATTGTGTGTTCTTCGCCTTGAAGTAGCACCAAAGACAGCTCAAATGGGTGGAGTCTGAGGGCTGAACAACTTTTGGCTTGGGGTGGCAAAAATCAGAGTCAGCGCACGCAGAATCTGAGCATTGATGGGAATTCCTCATGGTTTCCCTGTGTCTGCTGGCACAGCACCAGGGAATTTGAAATAACAATTCTGCTCACAAATACAGTAGCAATCTGGCCAAGAATTAAATAAACGCCAGCCAACATGCCTCCACGTTCATTAGGATCTAAAGAATTCTGATTTTGAAATTGTGCAATGTGTATGTCCAAACCAGAGAAGTTTGCAGAGTATCAGGGCATGTCCATGCGACCACTGAGACCTCACTAGTGCCGTGAGGTCTGCAAGGCTCTGTCCTCACCGGGGACTCCCCTCGGTGAATTCTGACCTCACTGGTGATGTCAGTCTGCAAAGCTCTATGCTCACAGGGGACTCCGCCCGGGCCACTGTGACCTCACTGTCCCTCGCAGCTGCGGCGTCCCCGGGGCTCCCCCGCTCCGCTATAAAAGCGGGCACACCGCGTCCCCCCGCGCCCGCGCCCGCGGCAGCATGGCCCGCTACCGGCGGCGCTCCCGCAGGAGCCGCAGCCGCTCCCGCAGCCGCAGCCGGCGCCGCCGCCGCTCCCGCTACCTCCGCGGCGTGCGCAGGAGGCGCCGCGCCTCCCGCCGCTCCCGCTACCGCCGGCGCCGCCGCAGCAGCCGCAGACGCCGCCGGCGCTGAGCCGAGCGCGGGGCTCGGCCTCGCCCGGCCCGAGGAGCGCGCACAGCTTTCTTGGCCATGCCAATAAAGGCCAGCACTGCATGAAGGCGCTGTCGTTATGTGTCCCTCGCTCTCCCTGCGTGTCGTTCCGTGCCCGGGCTGTCCCTGCGTGTCCCTGGCTGCCCCTGCACCGCCAGCGCCTCGTTCGCTCGGCGCCCCCCGGGCCCGCCTCTGCTGCTCCCCCGCGGGGCCCTGCAGGATCCGGGCAGCCCCAGGGGCCCCGCGGGACGGCTCCGCTCCACAGCCAGCCGCTCACAAACCAGACACGGAAAAGTCACGGCCAAGTAAAAAGACACTTCAGGGCCCTGGCACGATTGGAGGGGGATCAGGGGCCCCGGCACTCATTTCCTCCATGCTTCCAAAAACACCCAATTCTATCGATAGCAATAGGCAAATCCATCAAACCAATGCCAAGGTTCCTGTCAACGGAAACATCTTGCACTTTGCTCACCATGGAATGATCCACTCAACACCTGATTCCCTGGCACCTGACAGGACTCACAATGGAAAAGGAGTTCCAGCACAGGAGCTAGCAGGGCTTATTGACAGAGCTTTCAACTAGCTTGGAGGGGAAAAGGGACAATCCTTGGCTCGCCAGTGATGAGAAATGGCACGCTGTGCCAAAATTCGAACAATCCAGCACAAAGGGGATACCTCAATGTGCTTCAGGAGGTGTTGGCTACAATGTACCACGCCTGAAATGTTTCTACACAGATGCACTCCACAAGAGGAACAACCTAGAGCAGCTCAAGGCTTTGGTCCAGGCCCAGAGAATTGACATCCTTGGCATCAATGAAACCTATTCCAATGAGTCCTGTGACTGGAGTGACCTGTGGAACACTTCCAGGCTCTGCAGGAGGGAGAGGAAGGGCAGGAGAGGCAGAGGGGAGGCACTGCATGGAACAGAGTGTCAGAATGTCTGGAGCTCTCAGCTCCAATGGCACAGCTGAGGGCTTCTGGATGAGAATCAAGGAACAAGCAAACGATGGGGATGTCACCATGGGATTCTCCTCCCACAGGTGTCTCTCCACAGGACAGAGAGCTCAGCTGGCCAGGTTAGTCCTGCGATAGGCTGTGGGGGTGACTGAGGGCTGGAAACACCTCTCGGAAAAGCTGGACAATCCCCAGAGGTGCCCTGAGCATTTGGCGACCCTGTGATTCTGGGATTCTGTACAAGAACACCTCGCACACGCTGAGAGGGCAGAAAGATGCTTCTGAGCAAAACCAACATCAATAAAAGACATTGAATGCGAGAACTGAACCAGCAAATATTCCTGCATTTGCACTATGCCATTATTTAGTTGTTTCTTTGTTTTCAGTTCTGTTCTAATAATTGCCAAGATCACCATCAGCTATCTTCTAAACTCAAAAAGGAAAAGTTGAAAACAGTTTTCTTTAAGCCCAAAACCCCCCGAAAACATTAAAGAAATACACACTTCATGCTAATTTTCTGAAGTGCAACAGGACCACTGCACCTGGAAAGGTGTTTCTCTGAAAGGTCCATTAGAGATGAGATTTACCGCAGTGAGAACGCAGATTTTCAGAAACAATTTTCCCCCATTCAGTTGCTGACTTTTTTTGTTGCTCTCTTCTCCCATCTTTGTGCATGTGGCAGCTGTCGAGGGATGTCTGCAGGAGCTGTGCAAGGTTTTCTCTTGAGAGATTATTATTGCACTTTCCAGCACGCAGCGCCTGCAGACTCTGCAGAAACGCTGCAAACTTCCCCCTGCAAACACCACACACCTATGGCAGACCAATAACTATGGAGGGATCAGCAGGACAAGTAGCTGCAGGAAATTGCCATTTTTCTGGGTGCCTTGAGCTTTCTAAACACTGTAAGGCACTGACAGAGAATGGTTTCTGACCTACCCAAAGCTCCTGGGTTCAGTCCAGCGCAGGTACAATGTCTGCCCCAGAACACCGAGTGTGGATTGATCCAGAAGTTCCCTGAACAGCAACTTGGGCCACAGGGGGTGACTTTGAAGCCGCATTTGACTTGGAATTCAGCCCTGCTTTGTGTGCTGGCTTGGACACAAACCTTCAGAGCTCACTGCCAGCCACGCTTGTCTTTCATTTCTGTGTTGGAGAGCTGCATTTGCCAGTGGCACCAAGGCCAGCTGAGCACTTGCAGCTTTAGCCATCAGAAGCCTCTTTAGGATCCACTCTCCAAATGATCAGTCATGGTCTGCTCTTACTGCAGCAGAAGCACAAACCAAAGCTCCTTCTGCTGGTCTCTGTGACTTGACTCCTGTTCTTGCAAAAATGCACAAATGGCATTTGGTCACTTCATAGAAGATGATGAACAAATATCGAAGGGTGATCCCTGGTGTCCTAAAGAGTGCAGACAGCGAAAAAAGAGGGGAAAAAAAGTTATGTTTCTGGATATTGATAGTTCTCCAAAAGAGAGAATTCTACAAGTTAATTAGATGTTTTTTCCTTTGTATCTTTCCTTTCAGAGCTTTGCTCCTGAAGCTTAGAGGAACCTGACAGATTAACTTCGGCAGTGACAGGAGATCACCATGTAACAAATTACTGAATTTCATTGCCACAAGCAGCAACATCTCAGCACCTCCGTTTAACTAACCCTTCACGAGACATATGACAAAAACTAGTTATGTATTTTCTTTTTTCTTTTTCTTGTAAAGGTGGCTGCTATTAGAAAATAACCAAGGAGCACAAGTGCGATGTAATTCCGGATTTAATTGCAAGGGAATCAAAGCCTCCCACAGGGGTGAGGATGCGGTGGAGCCCTTTGTGACGCCAGAGCTTCGCAGAGGCGACGTCTCCGCTGAGGTCACAGTGGGGCACCGCTATAAAAGCGGGCACACCGCGTCCCCCCGCGCCCGCGCCCGCGGCAGCATGGCCCGCTACCGGCGGCGCTCCCGCAGGAGCCGCAGCCGCTCCCGCAGCCGCAGCCGGCGCCGCCGCCGCTCCCGCTACCTCCGCGGCGTGCGCAGGAGGCGCCGCGCCTCCCGCCGCTCCCGCTACCGCCGGCGCCGCCGCAGCAGCCGCAGACGCCGCCGGCGCTGAGCCGAGCGCGGGGCTCGGCCTCGCCCGGCCCGAGGAGCGCGCACAGCTTTCTTGGCCATGCCAATAAAGGCCAGCACTGCATGAAGGCGCTGTCGTTATGTGTCCCTCGCTCTCCCTGCGTGTCGTTCCGTGCCCGGGCTGTCCCTGCGTGTCCCTGGCTGCCCCTGCACCGCCAGCGCCTCGTTCGCTCGGCGCCCCCCGGGCCCGCCTCTGCTGCTCCCCCGCGGGGCCCTGCAGGATCCGGGCAGCCCCAGGGGCCCCGCGGGACGGCTCCGCTCCACAGCCAGCCGCTCACAAACCAGACACGGAAAAGTCACGGCCAAGTAAAAAGACACTTCAGGGCCCTGGCACGATTGGAGGGGCATCAGGGGCCCCGGCACTCATTTCCTCCATGCTTCCAAAAACACCCAATTCTATCGACAGGAATAGGCACATCCATCAAACCAATGCCAAGGCTGGTGTCAACGGAAACATCTTGCACTTTGCTCACCATGGAATGATCCACTCAACACCTGATTCCCTGGCACCTGACAGGACTCACAATGGAAAACGAGTTCCAGCACAGGAGCTAGCAGGGCTCATTGACAGAGCTTTTGACATGCTGTGCCAAAATTCGAACAATCCAGCACAAAGGGGATACCTCAATGTGCTTCAGGAGGTGTTGGCTACAATGTACCACGCCTGAAATGTTTCTACACCGATGCACTCCACAAGAGGAACAACCTAGAGCAGCTCAAGGCTTTGGTCCAGGCCCAGAGAATTGACATCCTTGGCATCAATGAAACCTATTCCAATGAGTCCTGTGACTGGAGTGACCTGTGGAACACTTCCAGGCTCTGCAGGAGGGAGAGGAAGGGCAGGAGAGGCAGAGGGGAGGCACTGCATGGAACAGAGTGTCAGAATGTCTGGAGCTCTCAGCTCCAATGGCACAGCTGAGGGCTTCTGGCTAAGAACCTAGGAACAAGCAAACGATGGGGATGTCACCATGGGATTCTCCTCCCACAGGTGTCTCTCCACAGGACAGCGAGCTCAGCTTGCCAGGTTAGTCCAGCGATAGGCTGTGGGGGTGACTGAGGGCTGGAAACACCTCTCGGACAAGCTGGACAATCCCAAGAGGTGCCCTGAGCATTTGGTAACCCTGTGATTCTGGGATTCTGTACAAGAACACCTCGCACACGCTGAGAGGGCAGAAAGATGCTTCTGAGCAAAACCAACATCAATAAAAGATACTGAATGCAAGAACTGAACCCACAAATATTCCTGCATTTGCACTATGCCATTATTTAGTTGTTTCTTTGTTTTCAGTTCTGTTCTAATAATTGCCAAGATCACCATCAGCTATCTTCTAAACTCAAAAAGGAAAAGTTGAAAACAGTTTTCTTTAAGCCCAAAACCCCCCGAAAACATTAAAGAAATACACACTGCATGCTAATTTTCTCAAGTGCAACAGGACCACTGCACCTTGAAAGGTGTTTCTCTGAAAGGTCCATTAGAGATCAGATTTACCGCAGTGAGAACGCAGATTTTCAGAAACAATTTTCCCCCATTCAGTTGCTGACTTTTTTTTTTTTTTTCTCTTTTCCCCCATCTTTGTGCATGTGGCAGCTGTTGAGGGATGTCTGCAGGAGCTGTGCAAGGTTTTCTCTTGAGAGATTATTATTGCACTTTCCAGCACGCAGCGCCTGCAGACTCTGCAGAAACGCTGCAAACTTCCCCCTGCAAACACCACACACCTACGCAGAACAGTAACTGTGGAGGGACCAGCAGGACAAGTAGCTGCAGGAAATTGCCATTTTTCTGGGCGACTTGAGCTTTCTAAACACTGTAAGGCACTGACAGACAATTGTTTCTCACCTACCCAAACCTCCTGGGTTCAGTCCAGCGCAGGTACAATGTCTGCCCCAGAACACCGAGTGTGGATTGATCCAGAAGTTCCCTGAACAGCAACTTGGGCCACAGGGGGTGACTTTGAAGCCGCATTTGACTTGGAATTCAGCCCTGCTTTGTGTGCTGGCTTGGACACAAACCTTCAGAGCTCACTGCCAGCCACGCTTGTCTTTCATTGCTGTGTTGTAGAGCTGCATTTGCCAGTGGCACCAAGGCCAGCTGAGCACTTGCAGCTTTAGCCATCAGAAGCCTCTTTAGGATCCACTCTCCAAATGATCAGTCATGGTCTGCTCTTACTGCAGCAGAAGCACAAACCAAAGCTCCTTCTGCTGGTCTCTGTGACTTGACTCCTGTTCTTGCAAAAATGCACAAATGGCATTTGGTCACTTCATAGAAGATGATGAACAAATATCGAAGGGTGATCCCTGGTGTCCTAAACAGTGCAGACAACGAAAAAAGGGGGGAAAAAAGTTATGTTTCTGGATATTGATAGTTCTCCAAAAGAGAGAGTTCTACAAGTTAATTAGATGCTTTTTCCTTTTTATCTTTCCTTTCAGAGCTTTGCTCCTGAAGCTTAGAGGAACCTGACAGATTAACTTCGGCAGTGACAGGAGATCATTATGTAACAAATGACTGAATTTCATTGTCACAAGCAGCTACATCTCAGCACCTCCGTTTAACTAACCCTTCACGAGACATATGACGAAAACTAGTTATGTATTTTCTTTTTTCTTTTTCTTGTAAAGGTGGCTGCTATTAGAAAATAACCAAGGAGCACAAGTGCGATGTAATTCCGGATTTAATTGCAAGAGAATCAAAGTCTCCCACAGGGGTGAGGATGCGGAGGAGCCCTTTGTGACGCCAGAGCTTCGCAGAGGCGACGTCTCCGCTGAGGTCACAGTGGGGCACCGCTATAAAAGCGGGAGCGCCGCTCCCTCCCGCGCCCGCGCCCGCGCCCGCGGCAGCATGGCCCGCTACCGGCGGCGCTCCCGCAGGAGCCGCAGCCGCTCCCGCAGCCGCAGCCGGCGCCGCCGCCGCTCCCGCTACCGCCGCGGCGTGCGCAGGAGGCGCCGCGCCTCCCGCCGCTCCCGCTACCGCCGGCGCCGCCGCAGCAGCCGCAGACGCCGCCGGCGCTGAGCCGAGCGCGGGCCTTGAGGAGCGCGCACAGCTTTCTTGGCCATGCCAATAAAGGCCAGCACTGCATGAAGGCGCTGTCGTTATGTGTCCCTCGCTCTCCCTGCGTGTCGTTCCGTGCCCGGCTGTTCCTGCGTGTCCCTGGCTGCCCCTGCACCGCCAGCGCCTCGTTCGCTCGGCGCCCCCCGGGCCCGCGTCTGCTGCTCCCCCGCGGGGCCCTGCAGGATCCGGGCAGCCCCAGGGGCCCCGCGGGACGGCTCCGCTCCACAGCCAGCCGCTCACAAACCAGACACGGAAAAGTCACGGCCAAGTAAAAAGACACTTCAGGGCCCTGGCACGATTGGAGGGGCATCAGGGGCCCCGGCACTCATTTCCTCCATGCTTTCAAAAACACCAAATTCTATCGATAGCAATAGGCAAATCCATCAAACCAATGCCAAGGCTGGTGTCAACGGAAACATCTTGCACTTTGCTCACCATGGAACGATCCACTCAACACCTGATTCCCTGGCACCTGACAGGACTCACAATGGAAAACGAGTTCCAGCACAGGAGCTAGCAGGGCTCATTGACAGAGCTTTTGACATGCTGTGCCAAAATTCGAACAATCCAGCACAAAGGGGATACCTCAATGTGCTTCAGGAGGTGTTGGCTACAATGTACCACGCCTGAAATGTTTCTACACAGATGCACTCCACAAGAGGAACAAACTAGAGGAGCTCAAGGCTTTGGTCCAGGCCCAGAGAATTGACATCCTTGGCATCAATGAAACCTATTCCAATGAGTCCTGTGACTGGAGTGACCTGTGGAACACTTCCAGGCTCTGCAGGAGGGAGAGGAAGGGCAGGAGAGGCAGAGGGGAGGCACTGCATGGAACAGAGTGTCAGAATGTCTGGAGCTCTCAGCTCCAATGGCACAGCTGAGGGCTTCTGGATGAGAATCAAGGAACAAGCAAACTATGGGGATGTCACCGTGGGACTCTCCTCCCACGGGTGTCTCTCCACAGGACAGAGAGCTCAGCTTGCCAGGTTAGTCCAGAGATAGGCTGTGGGGGTGACTGAGGGCTGGAAACACCTCTCGGAAAAGCTGGACAATCCCCAGAGGTGCCCTGAGCATTTGGTAACCCTGTGATTCTGGGATTCTGTACAAGCACACCTCGCACACGCTGAGAGGGCAGAAAGATGCTTCTGAGCAAAACCAACATCAATAAAAGACATTGAATGCAAGAACTGAACCCACAAATATTCCTGCATTTGCACTATGCCATTATTTAGTTGTTTCTTTGTTTTCAGTTCTGTTCTAATAATTGCCAAGATCACCATCAGCTATCTTCTAAACTCAAAAAGGAAAAGTTGAAAACAGTTTTCTTTAAGCCCAAAACCCCCCGAAAACATTAAAGAAATACACACTTCATGCTAATTTTCTGAAGTGCAACAGGACCACTGCACCTGGAAAGGTGTTTCTCTGAAAGGTCCATTAGAGATGAGATTTACCGCAGTGAGAACGCAGATTTTCAGAAACAATTTTCCCCCATTCAGTTGCTGACTTTTTTTGTTGCTCTCTTCTCCCATCTTTGTGCATGTGGCAGCTGTCGAGGGATGTCTGCAGGAGCTGTGCAAGGTTTTCTCTTGAGAGATTATTATTGCACTTTCCAGCACGCAGCGCCTGCAGACTCTGCAGAAACGCTGCAAACTTCCCCCTGCAAACACCACACACCTATGGCAGACCAATAACTATGGAGGGATCAGCAGGACAAGTAGCTGCAGGAAATTGCCATTTTTCTGGGTGCCTTGAGCTTTCTAAACACTGTAAGGCACTGACAGACAATTGTTTCTGACCTACCCAAACCTCCTGGGTTCAGTTCAGCACAGGTACAATGTCTGCCCCAGAACACCGAGTGTGGATTGATCCAGAAGTTCCCTGAACAGCAACTTGGGCCACAGGGGGTGACTTTGAAGCTGCATTTGACTTGGAATTCAGCCCTGCTTTGTGTGCTGGCTTGGACACAAACCTTCAGAGCTCACTGCCAGCCACGCTTGTCTTTCATTGCTGTGTTGTAGAGCTGCATTTGCCAGTGGCACCAAGGCCAGCTGAGCACTTGCAGCTTTAGCCATCAGAAGCCTCTTTAGGATCCACTCTCCAAATGATCAGTCATGGTCTGCTCTTACTGTAGCAGAAGCACAAACCAAAGCTCCTTCTGCTGGTCTCTGTGACTTGACTCCTGTTCTTGCAAAAATGCACAAATGGCATTTGGTCACTTCATAGAAGATGATGAACAAATATCGAAGGGTGATCCCTGGTGTCCTAAACAGTGCAGACAACGAAAAAGGAAAAGAAAAAAAAAAAATGTTTCTGGATATTGATAGTTCTCCAAAAGAGAGAGTTCTACAAGTTAATTAGATGTTTTTTCCTTTTTATCTTTCCTTTCAGAGCTTTGCTCCTGAAGCTTAGAGGAACCTGACAGATTAACTTCGGCAGTGACAGGAGATCATTATGTAACAAATTACTGAATTTCATTGTCACAAGCAGCAACATCTCAGCATCTCCGTTTAACTAACCCTTCACGAGACATATGACAAAAATTAATGATGTATTCTCTTTTTCCTTTTTCTTGTAAAGGTGGCTGCTATTAGAAAATAATCAAGTAGCACAAGCTCTATGTAAATCTGGATTTAATTGCAAGGGAATCAAAGCCTCCCACAGGGGTGAGGATGCGGTGGAGCCCTTTGTGACGCCAGAGCTTCGCAGAGGCGACGTCTCCGCTGAGGTCACAGTGGGGCACCGCTATAAAAGCGGGAGCGCCGCTCCTCCCGCGCCCGCGCCCGCGGCAGCATGGCCCGCTACCGGCGGCGCTCCCGCAGGAGCCGCAGCCGCTCCCGCAGCCGCAGCCGGCGCCGCCGCCGCTCCCGCTACCGCCGCGGCGTGCGCAGGAGGCGCCGCGCCTCCCGCCGCTCCCGCTACCGCCGGCGCCGCCGCAGCAGCCGCAGACGCCGCCGGCGCTGAGCCGAGCGCGGGCCTTGAGGAGCGCAGAGCGCGGCCGTGGAGCGGGGCTGGCCACGCCATTAAAGGACAGCAATGCATGAAGGCGCTGTCGTTCCGTGTCCCTCGCTCGCCCTGCCAATCCTGCCCGTCCCTGCGTGTCCCTCGCTGTCCCTGCGTGTCCCTGCGTACTCTGCGTGTCCATGGCTGTCGTTACCTGTCCCTGGTTATCCCTGCTTGTCCCTGGGCTCCCGTGCGTCGCAGCCCCGGTGCCTCCCGCGGGAAGGCTCCGCTCCGTAAGGAAGCGCTCACAAGCGGGGCTCGGATCCCAGCAGAGCAAGCCTTGGCACCCAGAGCCCTCCAGAGCTTTCTGTGGTGTGGCGGCACAGGCACCAAGTGTGACACATGGGCCCCATTTGTGCAGAGCTCTGCATCCCCTGCTGCTCCTGTTCAAAGCTGCTGGAGGCAAAAAATGGGCTGGGGACTGGGCTGAGGGCAATGGCACAAGTGGGAGCTTGCCCTGAAGTCTCTGACAGTGCCAAATCTCCCTTGTGGAAGTGGTGGGGCCCTGGATCCCCAAGTGAAGTGAACGTAGAATGAGGTGTGCAGAGAGAGCTCTCAGGTCATCAGATCCAAACCTTGACCCAAGACTGCCAATGCCACCACTAAGCCATGCCCCCAGGTACCACTTCTTCTCCTTTCTTAAATGTCTCCAGGAATGGGGACACCACCGCAGCCCTGGGCAGTCTGTTCCACTGTTTAACAACACTTTTGGTGAAGAAGCCTTTCCAAATAGCCAACTTAAGCCTTTCCAGGTGCAGCTCTAGGCACTTTCTTCTTATACTGCAGCTTATTTCCTGGCAGAAGAGCCTGGTGCCAGCTGGCTACAGTGTCCTCTCAGGGAGTTGTGGAGAGTGAGATGGTCTCCCCACACCTCCTTTTCTCCAGGCTGAGCCCCCCCTGCACCCTTAGCCTCTCCTAGAACTTGAGCTCTAGAACCTTTTCCAACTTCATCACCTTTTTGTGCTCAAGTATCTCCGTTTGTTGCAGTGGGGGGCCCAAAAGTGACCCCAGGATTTCAGGTGCAGTGCCCAGCACAGCAGTTGAATGGTCATTTCCCTGGCCCTGCTGCCACACCATTCCTGATCCAAGCCAGGTGCCACTGGTCATCTTGGCCACTGTTTGAAGTCTGCCTGGTGTGGAGCCTTAGGCAACAGACTCTCAAATTAAAGCTCAACCGAATGTCAGTAAACACGGGCACTGTGGTACGTTTCTGGCTGTTTCCATCCTGGGAGCAAGTCCTCTCTCTCCTGCAAGGCCTTTTTTTACCTCCTCCTCCTCCTCTGGCTAAAAAGAAATGCGTGCCCACATTGTTTTGATTTCTTCTTAAATATGTTTTCACAGAGGTGTAACTAACATCTCTAATTGGCCCAGGCTTGGCCAGCAGCATGTCCATCATCTTCAGAGCCATCAGAGATTGGCTCTGCTGGACATGGTAGAGAAATTTCCAGAATCTTTACACAGGACACACAGGAGCCATCTTTGTACCCCACCCTACTCACTAGCAAAAACTGGGCCAAGCAAAACCACCACACTTAGGAAGCTCGAGGTTTTTGAGAGTTTAGCCATGTGTCAACATTGACTCAGGCAGATGAATGGACACTTATGTTTTTCTGTGTTTCAGTAAAAAAGTGGTGAGAGGAATGCTAAATCCTTGTGTGAAAGGCAAGTTTTATGTGGAACTGGCTATCTCAGTGTAAACCTCATCGTGCACAGGATGTTTTATATCCACATAGCTGAAATAATTTAGTTCAGCCGTGATCGGGTTCTTCAAGGTGGAACTGCGGTGCCTTGTCCTGTAACGACTGAGCCGACTCCTCGTTCCTCCCATTCCTTTCCGGCAGTAAAATTTGCCTCAGGCCTTTAGAAAACACCTGTGGAGCACAGGCAGGCTCACAGGACGACGTGGGCAGGGAATGGAATTGGTGTTTCAGCTCAAAGTGTGCTTTCAAGGTGTTCAGCACAACTTTTTGATTTGTGATAGAACTGCCCTTGTTGGGACACAGCTCTCAGAATGTTCGGGTGGGAAACCAGCTGGGAAAGCCTGACCAGTAGAGATACCCAGGCAAGTTCCAGTCTATTTTTGAATAATTGGGCACACCTCTATGGAATGTTGTAGTTCAAAGCGTGTCAGCTTTATCCAGTGTGCAGGTCAAGGTATGGAAAGGGAGGAACAGCTGCTGGCCTCCTTTTTTTACTCTAATAGGCTACTGGAACATGATGGGGCTGTTTTTCAGCTTTTATCACATGTCATGACAGAGTGGAGATGACACATAATCAATGTTGTTTTCAGATTAATGAGCGGTATTATTTTATCTTTATACTGAGAGATTAATAGTTAATCTTACTAATAAAATGTCCTGGAAGGTAATGGAGTTTATGAAACACATCCTGAGATTTATTCCTCAAGAAAATTATGGCTATTGGTTTGTTTCCTGCTTTGTTTTGTAATTATACTGAGTAACAGTGACAATTTTTGAAAATGCAATTGTGTATTGGTGAGAAAAAGTATATTAAATTCAATTAAGAATTTGGCTACCAATGTGTAGATTATCAGACATGGAAATGTTTGTCTTCTTCTTATAACTACATAACTTTTCTGTCTTCAGAAATTCCCGATGCATCGCTACTGTATAGAGTGCTAATGGTCACTTAACAGCTTTTTTTTTCTTCCTATTTTGCTGTTTTTTAAAATACCAGCGGTTAGGAGAAAGTCATGGACAGATGAGGCTTGCTCAGGAAAGACCTAAAAAGCAATGGTTTGCATAGAAAACATGAAACTGTTCACCTTTGAAGCAAAGAATTCTAAATCATCCACACACATTTAAAACATTCAGTGTTGTACCGTATGTGAGTGTCACCCACCACTGAGGGGACAGACAGTGATTCCTGGCACTGTGGTGACACTATGAAATCACAGTGACACTGAAAGCTTTGTTTCCCTTAATAAAATAGTGTGATTAATACAGCACATAATTTATTATTAGGATAGCACAGGATCTCTGCAGGCAAGGGTACTGTGAAGTCTGGACTACTTTCCCACATGAGCTTTTTCTCATTCCGGGTTGAAGACCTCATGAGCGCACGATTTATGCTTTCTGTTTGTTTTCTTCCTTCACCTTAAAACTGAATAGTTCAGGTTTGGAAAGGCAGGCTTTCCCTGCTGCTCCTGGGAAGAAAGAATCTTTCAATCTTTAGCCATTTTTGTAGAACTTTCTCCAACTAATCCACTGGATGTTTTGGGTTTTCAGTTCCATGGGAACTATAATCAGAATATGGTGGGCTTTTTGGGGTTTTTTTTTTTTTTTTTGGGTTTTTTTTTTCCCCATTATTAATCTATCTAGAAACAAGCTTGCAGTTGACTCCAATCTCAGAATTTGCTCAGAGTACAAATGTCTGCCTATTGAAAGAGAGCAGCCTTGAAAAAATCTTAACAAGGAAAGAAGGAAAAAAAGTTAACAGGAAAACTTACTGAAGTATATTCATCCAGTATCTTTGAATGAACTTTATTCCCGTGGATCTGAGGCTACCAGATCCAGCTTTATTACCATGAAGGAAAGAGAGAGCCATCACACAAACCATCCTGATTGTTACTATGTGAACACAGGGAGGTTTCCTTCAAGAGAAGGAATGTGTATGGCCAGTAGGGATCCAAAAATCTCTCTGTCCTGGCTCTCCTTCAATCTCATTTTAATGTTTCTCAGTGTTGCATACCATGTTTTATTCATTTCAGCTAGACATGATGATGAGCTTGGAGAGCATCGTTTATTTTAATTAGGTCTTTGCATGGCTCATCCACATCAGTAGGCTGCAAAATTAGAAATGTTTGTTTGTTTGTTTGTTTTCTGTGAGTTTAGAGCAACCTAATTAATGCTTGGGAAACTACAAATGCTCAGACTCACAGGACAATGAGTGGAAAGAGTTTGTTCCTTTTATTTCATTTGGTACATAAATCTTTATCTAAATCTGTTACCAAATATGATTTCTCAGTGGTGTGCTGTATTTTTAACTATTCATAAAAATTGCCAATTGCTGGCAGTCTGCCGTCTGCTTGGTCTTGGCACTCTCTGCATGGGGCTGGGTATGGCTTTTCAATGTCAAGTCTTGGGCAAGTGTCTCAAGAATGAGGTTTGCAGAGTGACATTTGGCTATCTTGTTTGGATCTGAAAACAATTTTCATGGGAATTTTGTCAGTAAAGATTCATTTCTTCAGTTTTCCATTTATATGTGTACCCTGATAGAAATAGCGTGTAATAATAATAATAATAATAATAATAGTAAGTATTTTGTTTTCAAAAAAATCCTAGTTTCTTGCTCAAATCTTGGCTGTCAGAATAAACTGCTATATGTAATCTCTAATAACCTTGGCTAGCATCTTTCTCTTCTCCAAAATCTCTCTGCTGATGTAGGTTTTATTGATTTAATTTTTCTTTATATGTAATCAACTTAAAAACTAACTTTCTTTCTTTCTTTCTTTCTTTCTTTCTTTCTTTCTTTCTTTCTTTCTTTCTTTCTTTCTTTCTCTCTCTCTCTCTTTCTCCCTTTCTCCCCTTCTCCCCTTCTCCCTTTCTTTCTCTCTTTCTCTCTCTCTCTTCCTTCCTTCCTTCCTTCCTTCCTTCCTTCCTCCCTCCCTTCCTTCCTTCCTCCCTTCCTTCCTCTCTTCCTTCCTTCCTCCCTTCCTTCCTTCCTCCCTTCCTTCCTTCCTTTCTCCCTTTCTCTCTGTCTCTCTCTCTCTCTCTCTCTCTTTCTTTCTTTCTTTCTTTCTTTCTTTCTTTCTTTCTCTCTCTCTCTCTCTCTCTCTCTCTCTCTCTCTCTCTCTCTTTCTTCTTTGTCTTCGTTTGATAGGCAGGTGTCTGCTAAGGAAGGTGGGAACCTTCCTTAGAGCAGAAAATGTGAACTCCCTTCTCTCTGAATTATTGTAACTTTGGAATCAAGGGCTCTCAGGCAAAGGTATGGGAAAAGGAATAAGAGTTTTTACTAGTATCTAGAATGAGGTAAACAATCAGTAATAAAAAACAGTAATCAAGATTAAAAAAAAACAATAACAAAACCAAAAACTCGGTGGCAAATGTCTCTGGGGCTGTCAGGCACTTTTTCGTTTGGTGTAGTCACGGTCACGGCCAGCAGGGGCGCTGTTGGGCTCCTGGACGAGCAGGGCAGGTGCGATGACTCTCGGGAAGCTGCAGATGGCGCTGTGGCACGGGGTTAGGTCTGTGTCACGCGCGTAATGGCGGGAGGGTTGGAGCCGGGTGGAGCGCAGATGTACAAGGCGCAGCAAGGAGATGGAATGGCCAGGTGGGCTCACCTGAGCCAGCCAGCAGAGGAGGCAACAGGAGCTCTGCAGCTGTGGCAGGCAAGGCACAGGGCGGCAGCAGGCAGGGCGAGGAGCGGCAGCAGGCAGGGCGAGGAGCGGCAGCAGGCAGGGGGTCTCGTTTTGTTGCAGCGCAGCTGGGAAACGCGCCCTCCCGGAGGGTAGAAGGGGCCGGGATCCCGTCCTCCCCCGTCCTAAGTGAGAACTCACCCAACAGATAGAGAGAAAAACCAGTGCAAGACCGGGCCTTTTCTGCAGTTGCAGCTAAAAAGCAGAGCTGCCTTTTCCCCGTGCTCTCTCCTCCACGAACTCCGGGCGAGTGAGTGTGTTCTTATCAAATCTCGCAATCTCTCGTTCCCCCTGCCTGGCAGCCAAAGGCTTTGTCTCCTTTGTGAGCGTAGATGGCCCTTAAAGACCGGTCATTAGTTGCTTAGCAACAGAATGGGAAAAAATTCCTCTTGCCCCCTGCTTCCCCCCCCAACCTTCCACATTCTTTCTCTTTCTCTCTCTCTCTCTCTCTTTCTTTCTTTCTTTTTTTCTTTTTCTGCTAAAAATATTCAGACCTACATACCTTCCTTTCACTTGCCTTTTTTGTGTTTGTTTTTTGCCCCAGGAGATCTTAGCAGGGGAATATTGTAGTTTAAGTTTAATTGCCCTTAATCCAGTTCTTCACCCAGTGCACCATGTACCTGCTCATCCCACAGCTGGACAATTTATGTTTCTGGCAAGGGTAACGACAACATTTTGCGGCTCTGAAACTCATGAAAAATGCACATCTTCAGCAATGTTTGTTACGCTGGTTATTGCCAACTATCAACTTTCTTGCATTCAAGACGTAAGTAGTTTTGAGAAAGAATGTTCAAACTACAGTGATTTCTTCCTCATTACTCCAAGAATAATTAACTTTCCAGGTTCTTAAGTGCATTATATTCTGCAGCATTACACTCTCTGTCAGGTCCTTATTCTAAATCTCATAGCTTGTTTTAGTGGATTTTTAAAAATGCCTTAAATATGGCATTAATATGGCTAAACACATCACAGAGTTCTATAAGACAGGCTCTAAACCAGGGATGGATTGTTTTTATTGTATTTCCTACAGCAGTAAAGGCCTGGTTTTTTCTTTCTCCCCTGCACTGGTAGCCTAACATATGGAATCATAAGTACAGGGATTGAAAAAAGTGGCTTAAACTGATGAGACCCATGGCACCACTTCCCTCAGCCACAAAAACACTTGTTCGTGGCTTCTTGTGATTTCCTCATTTTTTTTTTTAAGTGGTAAGGAGTAGAACCTCCTTCCTTTGCATAAGGAAGTGATTTCTCCAATTGCTGTGCTTTCTTAACTCACGTTAATGCCAACATGAATTGTGTCCTCACTTCAAGAAGAAGGCAGATCCCTCGGTGCCTGCTAGTGACATTCATTTCAAAGCTACAGGTGTGCAGTGCCAATCTCATTATCTCAGCTGTTTTTGTTTTTCTGTCCTGCACTAGCAAAGCAAACCATCAGAAACAGAAAGATGCCCATGGACACTGCCTAGATCTTCACATAATGAAAGGAAACAGGATCCTAATTAGCTTTGGAGTACCTTTTCAGAAGGATAGATACATTTAGGTACAGACCATTTCTCTGGCTGAATCTCTCTTCTCTAATAATCTCACATCACTTGCTTGGTCCACTTCTTTTTTTTTTTTTTTTTTTTCTTTTTTTTTTTTTTTTTTTTACCTTTTTTAAAATTTTTTTTTTGTTTTAGCTCCAATAGCAGAAATGCTCTTTATCCCTCACCATCGTGACAAATGCTGGCAAAAATCTGGAACGAAAATGGGAAGATTTTTGGTGTGTGAAATTTTATCAAGTTGAATATATAGTAACAAATATATATAATTTAAGTGTCAAATTTCACAAATATATGGGCAATCACTCCCAGTTGCAAGTATTAGTGAAACCCAAAACTCAGTTATCTGTATAGCTGTTTCAGTCCCATTCTAGCCAGCTTGAAAATGCATGATTTTAATGGAGTTGAAATTAAGTCACTGAAGAGCGTAAGTGCTCCAATTCCTTTTTGAAGGACTTGCCCAGATGTCTAGTGAAGAAAGCATTTGAGCACGTGATAAATATGTTCACAAACCCATGAAGCTGCAAGAACTGTTTGTAAAAATGTAAAATTAAAAAAAAAAAAAAAAAAAGAGAGAAAAGGAAAAAAAGTATTTTAATATACTTTTTATCTTTCTCATCCACTCTATGTAGCACCACTAGATGCCACTGTCCCCTAAGGAAGAAAAGCAGTTTCACTGCCTGCTTTAAATCCCGAGCATAAAACAGTTTCAGAACTCCAGTGTTGATTCAAACACTGCAATTTCTTGAAGTGTCTTTGTGATCAGACACAGCCAGACTGTGGATAAGCATGGTTCCCTGAAGCAGGGAGTTCAGTTCAAGAGGGTTAAAACACTCTGAGGTGTCACAGCTGTTTGCAGAGCTGGTGCTAAGGAAGAGCTGACGGAGTTTCCAGCCAGGGAGAATCTTCCCCAGCGCAGCAGGAACATCCCTGCTCCGTGTGGGATGGTGGCTGCTGCTTCCTCACTCTTCCTTTCTCACAAAAGATTGGGGTTACAGGTGCTGAGATTCCATTTTCCCAGGGCCACTTACCGTAATCGATGCCTGAATGCTCAGAAGGAGAAAAACAATCTCCCTGTGCTTCCAGGAAGAGGAGCTGGATAACCTGATGCTGCTTTTGTGGCTCTAGCATGGGAAGAAGAAAAAATGTCTCAGAATATTGAATCTGAATTCATGATCATGAAATGACAGTCAATAACTGCAAAAGGGATACTGTCTTTTTTATTTTTCCCCCCACTTCTTAAAAGATCTAATTTTTGCATTTTCTTGGCATCCTGGTCCTATTGGAGGAAAGATTCTGTCCCACAGCACAGAACAGCCAGAATTTTATCTCAAAAGGCATCTTTTATTTTACCCTGTCAAAGAGGACATGCCCTTTAAATTCTGAGATTTATAGGCACAGTAATACCTTCCCACCAATACCTGCATCTTAAAACCTTATTCCAGCTCTATTGTAAAGAAACCCCTGTTTAAAAAAAACACAAAAAACACCACCCAAACCCAAAAAAAACCTCCACACCAAAACCCAGCTTCTCCCATAGTTTGAATATGCTGCAATTTTCAGAGTAAAAATAGAAAATGAGATATTTGGACAGGGAGGTCTACACGAGGAGCAAAATATTCCCTACAGTGAGGCAAACCCTTCTTTTCCCACAGTGAATATTTTGTTTAGAGCAAGGACTTCTTCTGTGGCCACTATGCAATTATTTCTGCCAAAATGCAAAAAAGAACATTAATAATAAATGACTAATTTATTGTTGCCGTGCAGGAGTTTTCAAAAGAAAGCAAAAGAATGGAAGCTGCAGAACTGTGGGAATCTCTTGGGAGCGTAACAAAGCCGGGGTCTCCAAGGAAGTTCTGTGCAAGGCAAAGCCCTCAGCAGGACTGTGCAGGTGAATATCAGAGATCAGGAATATCAGGGTATCAGGAATGAATATCAGGAATGAGGAGTTCCAGAAAAACTCAGGAAAGCAGGCTATTGAAACAAATCCTGGTGCAGTTTCGTGCTAAAATTAGGGAATTTCTGTGTCAGTACAGGTTGGCCATGAGCAGCTCATCACACCATGAGAGAACCCAGAGCTTAAATAACCATGAAATAAGGAAAGAGAATTGTTTTATGATTGTGTTGTGATATTGTAAGGACTATGGTTTTTCTCCCTCGTCAGATAGGACAGCAGTGATGGTTTAACTGTGGCAGATAAGATCAATCCCAAGAGAAAATGCTTTGGGATGAGTTAAAGTGCACAGGGCTCTGTGCTTAACGCTCATCCCTGGATTTTTTTTGGATCAGGTGAGACACAGTTCTATCAGAAACCATGGCACAAGAATTCAGAAGAGGAAGTGAGTTACATGACCCCCACTTTTTCTCGTGTTTCTATCCGTGCCACAGCTGTTCCTGAGCTGGCCTGCATTTTTTTTTTTTACCTCAATACAGCTGTCTGGGTATGTAATATATTTTGAAACAGCACTTATTTTACATCCTGCAGAATGGAAAAAAAAAAAGAGTCAGTGCTATTAAAACATCTTTTAATTTCAGAGACATTTCCTCAAAGGTGGGTGTATTTCTCCCTCGTCTGGCTGCTGGAACATTTTGATGCAGGCTTCTGTGATCTTTTTATCACATCCAGTTGACGTTGAGCTGAATTTCAATTATACATAGCATTTTTTTCCTCCAGATTTTCTGAGTCTTTGAGCAACCTGCATGTCTTCGTTTGATAGACAGGTGTCTGCTTAGGAAGGTGGGAACCTTCCTTAGAACAGAGAATGTGAATCCCCTTCCCTCCGAATTATTATAACTTTAGAATCACGGGCTCTCAGGCAAAGGTATGGGAAAAGGAATAAGAGTTTTTTACTAGTATCTATAATGAGGTAAACAATCAACAAACAAAGAAACAGTAAACAAGGTAAAAAACAGTAAACAAAACAAAACAAAACTTAGTGGCAAATGTCCCTGGGGCTGTCAGGCACTTTCCCGTTTGGTGCAGTCACGGTCACGGCCAGCAGGGGCGCTGTTGGGCTCCTAGACCAGCAGGGCAGGTGCGATGACTCCCGGGAAGCTGCAGATGGCGCTGTGCCGCGAGGTTGGATCTGTGCCGCGTGTAATGGCGGACGGGTTGGAGCTGGGTGGAGCCCAGATGGACAGGGACGCAGCAGAGAGCCCAGAGCCGGAAGATGGAGCAGCCGGGTCAGCCCACAGGGGCCAGCCAGCAGAGGAGGCGGCAGGAAACTCCGCAGTTGGGGCAGGCAGGGTACCGAGCAGCGGCAGGCAGGCTGCGGGGTGGTGGCAGGCAGGGGGGTCCCGCTCCGCGGCGGCGCGGCTGGTAGATGCCCTCCCGGAGGGGGCGAGAGGATCGGAGTCCCGTGACCTTCCCCCCAAAGCAAGGACTCACCCAGCAGGCAGAGAAAACCTAGTGCAAGACCGGGCCTTTTCTGCAGTTGCAGCCAAAAAAGCAGAGCCGCCTTTTCCCCGTGCTCCCTCCTCCAAGAACTCCGGGCGAGTGAGTGTGCTGTTATCAAATCTCCAATCTCTAGTTCCCCCCGCCTGGCAGCCAAAGGCTTTGTCTCCTTTGTGAGCGTAGATGGCCCTTAAAGACCGGTCATTAGTTGCTTAGCAACAGAATGGGAAAAATTCCACTTGCCCCCTGCCCTCCCCCCAACCTTCCACATTATCCACCCCGAATTTTTTCCATTCCAACATATTACATTGAACTTAAACTGTTAAACTATATACATACAAGCATTACTCTGATTATATACATACAGATATGCATACAGGCACAGTGTTATGGACAGTTCAACCCCAACTGAGGTCCCCCTGAGGTATGCATCGTGTCTCTCCATCCTCTTGCATCACCCACCAGGTACACCCCCGTCCTTGAGCAAAGACAACCCCACGGGTGGGTCTGTCTTTGCTCAAGGCGGAATGAATCCAAACAGTTTTTCCCAGCATGCCTCTCATTTGCACCACTGGAACCTTATCCCCATCTGCTGTTTGCAAGGGTTCAGATTGGGCAGGGCCAGCCCTGTTGGTGGAGCCTCGGGTGTTAACTAGCCAGGTGGCCTTGGCTAGATGGTGTTCCCAATTTTTTAAAGTCCCCCCACCTAGAGCCTTCAAGGTGGTTTTGAGCAGGCCGTTGCATCGCTCTACTTTACCAGCAGCAGGTGCGTGATAAGGAATGTGGTACACCCACTCGATGCCATGTTCCCTAGCCCAGGTGTTTACGAGGCTATTTTTGAAATGAGTCCCATTGTCCGACTCAATTCTCTCAGGGGTACCATGCCTCCAAAGGACTTGCCTTTCAAGGCCCAGGATGGTGTTGCGGGCAGTGGCATGAGGCACAGGGTAGGTCTCCAGCCACCCCGTGGTGGCTTCTACCATTGTGAGTACGTAGCGCTTGCCGTGGCGGGTTTGAGGCAGTGTGATGTAATCGATCTGCCAGGCCTCACCATACTTGTATTTGGACCACCTTCCCCCATACCACAGGGGTTTCACCCGCTTGGCTTGCTTGATGGCAGCGCATGTCTCACAGTTATGGATCACCTGAGAGATACAGTCCATGGTTAGATCCACCCCTCGGTCTCGTGCCCACTTATAGGTGGCATCTCTGCCCTGATGGCCTGAGGCATCATGGGCCCATCGGGCTAGGAACAACTCTCCTTTGTGCTGCCAATCTAAATCTACCTGTGACACCTTTATTTTTGCAGCCTGATCTACCTGTTCATTGTTTCGGTGTTCTTCATTAGCTCGGCTCTTGGGGACATGGGAATCCACATGACGGACTTTCACAGGTAGCTTCTCTACCCGAGTGGCAATGTCTCGCCATTCGTCAGCAGCCCAGATTGGTCTTCCTCTACGTTGCCAGTTGGCCTTTTTCCACCTTTCCAACCAACCCCACAGAGCATTGGCTACCATCCATGAATCGGTGTACAGGTATAGCTTTGGCCACTTCTCTCTTTCAGCAATGTCCAGGGCCAGCTGAACGGCTTTGAGTTCGGCGAGTTGGCTTGATCCACCTTCTCCTTCTGTAGCCTCTGCGACCTGCCGTGTGGGGCTCCATACAGCTGCTTTCCATTTTCTATTTGCCCCCACAATGCGACAGGAACCATCAGTGAAGAGAGCGTAGCGTGTTTCATCTTGTGGCAGCTGGTTGTACGGTGGAGCTTCCCCTGCACGAGTCACCTGTTCCTGCTCCTCTTCATCGGTGAGACCAAAGTTTTCACCTTCGGGCCAATTTGTAATTACTTCCAAGATCCCAGGGCGATTCGGGTTTCCAATACGGGCGCGCTGCGTGATGAGGGCAATCCATTTACTCCACGTGGCATCGGTGGCGTGGTGGGTAGAGGGAACCTTTCCCTTGAACATCCACCCCAGCACCGGTAGTCGGGGTGCGAGGAAAAGTTGTGCTTCCGTGCCAATAACTTCTGAGGCAGCTTGGACACCTTCATAGGCTGCCAGAATTTCCTTCTCTGTGGGAGTGTAGTTGGCTTCAGACCCTCTGTAGCTCCGGCTCCAGAATCCCAGTGGACGACCTCGAGTCTCACCAGGCACCTTCTGCCAAAGGCTCCAGGACAGACCATTGCCCCCGGCTGCAGAGTAGAGCACATTCTTTACTTCCGGTCCTGTCCTGACTGGGCCAAGGGCTACCGCATGAGCGATCTCCTGCTTGATCTGGGCGAATGCTTGTTGTTGTTCAGGGCCCCAGTGGAAATCATTCTTCTTGCGTGTCACCAGGTAGAGAGGACTCACGATTTGGCTGTACTCAGGGATGTGCATCCTCCAGAAACCTATGGCGCCTAGGAAAGCTTGTGTCTCCTTCTTGTTGGTTGGTGGGGACATCGCTGTGATTTTATTGATGACCTCGGTGGGGATCTGACGCCGTCCATCTTGCCACTTCACGCCCAGGAACTGGATCTCTTTGGCAGGCCCCTTGACTTTGCTCCTTTTGATGGCGAGACCGGCTTCCAGAAGAATCTGGATGATTTTCTCTCCTTTCTCAAACACTTCTTCTGCCGTGTCCCCCCACACAATGATGTCATCGATATACTGCAGATGTTCTGGAGCCTCACCCTTTTCCAGTGCAGCCTGGATCAGTCCATGGCAGATGGTGGGACTGTGTTTCCACCCCTGGGGCAGTCGGTTCCAGGTGTACTGCACGCCCCTCCAGGTGAAAGCAAACTGAGGCCTGCACTCTGCTGCCAGAGGAATGGAGAAAAATGCGTTTGCAATGTCAATAGTGGCATACCACTTTGCTGCTTTGGACTCCAGTTCATACTGGAGCTCCAGCATGTCTGGCACGGCAGCGCTCAGCGGTGGAGTCACCTCATTCAAAGCACGATAGTCCACAGTCAATCTCCAATCTCCATCAGATCTGCGCACAGGCCAGATGGGGCTGTTGAAGGGTGAGTGGGCCTTGCTGACCACCCCTTGGCTCTCCAGCTCACGGATCAGCTTGTGGATGGGAATCACAGCATCTCGATTCGTTCGATACTGCCGGCGGTGTACTGTCGAGGTGGCAATTGGTACCCGTTGTTCCTCCTCCTTCAAGAGTCCAACTGCAGAAGGGTTCTCTGATAGTCCAGGCAAGGTGTTTAATTGCCTAACGCCCTCTGCCTCAACAGCAGCTATTCCAAAAGCCCACCTGAGTCCTTTCGGGTCTTTGAAATAGCCATTCCGGAGGAAATCTATGCCCAGAATACACGGGGCCTTTGGACCAGTCACGATGGGATGTTTCTGCCACTCCTTCCCAGTCAGGCTCACCTCGGCTTCCACCAGCGTCAACTCTTGTGATCCCCCTGTCACCCCAGCAATAGAAATGGGTTCTGCCCCAACATGTCCCGATGGCATTAGGGTACACTGTGCACCTGTATCAACCAATGCTTCGTATTTTTGTGGCTCTGATGTTCCAGGCCATCGAATCCACACAGTCCAAAAGACACGGTTTTCCCATGCCTCTACCTGGCTAGAGGCAGGGCCCCTCTAGCCCTGGTTATCATTCCCTTCCTGGGCATACATTCCACCGTCAAGGGAATCTGACACAACACTCTCCCTTCTGCTGTACTCAGCAGGTTGGCTACGGGAAGCTGAGGCTACCTTGGCTCTGGCAGAACCCCCGCGGTTAGCGTTGCCCTCCTTAAGCTGGCGCACCCGTTCTGCCAGGACAGAGGTGGGCTTCCCATCCCACCTATTCATGTCTTCCCCATGGTCATTCAGAAAGAACCACAACTCAGCTCGTGGGGTGTACCCTCTCTCTCTAGCTGGGGGACGTCGGGCTCTGGTGTTGGGGCCTGTGACTCTCACTGGTGCCACACTGTTTTTCCTCACCTCCTCCCTGATCTCATCCCTGATCTCCTTCCTCATCTCCTTCATCTCCTCCTTCAACTCCTTAACCACAGCAGAGACCTGAGCCTGCATTGGGCCATTGACCACACTTGCATAATGCCTGAGCTTGTCAGCTACAGAGCCCACTGTCTCACGGTTGTCATCGGGATTAATCATTGCAATGTAGGTGACATATTGGGTTGGTCCTAGACTTGCCAGGTTCCACAACATTTGCCCTGTGCACCTGACCTTGTCAGGATCATTTTCATGCTGTCCGTCCCTCCCAAAAAGCACCTCCTGTACTGCCACTTCTCTCAGCCGTTGGATCGCTTCCTCAACGGTCTTCCAGGGCAATCTACGGTAGTTCTCCTGCATTCTGTCTTTGTGAACAAACCTCTCTCTTACACTCATTAAAAGCCTCTCCCAGAGAGAAATGGGTCCTGCCTCCCTGACGAACACCTTGTCAACACCCGCGTCCAGGGCCACAGATCCCAAATTCCTGGCCTCGCCACCATCCACCTGCATGCCTGGGCCCATGCGGTCCCAAACCCGAAGCAACCAGGTTGAGAAAGCCTCGCCCTTCCGCCGCACAATGTCATTGTGCAGACTACGGATAGTGTCGTACGACAGGGACTCGGTGATGATTATAGGCTCAGGCTCCCCTACTGGTTGTGAGGGCCCTGGTTCCCCATCATCATTAACTGGGCGTACTGATTTGGTCTTATACTTCCTCCGCTGCACAGGGGCAACTGCTGCTGGCTGTGACTGCCCTTGCAAGTCAGCTGGAACCTGGACGGTTGTAGTGTCTGTGGGTTCCGCTGCTGTACCATCCAACTCTTCCCCTGTAGGGCAAGGAGAGGGCTTCCCACCAGCTGAGGAAGTGTATTCCCTCAGCACCTGGTGCATCTTGTGCATCTCCTCCACCAGTACCCCCACCCAATCCGGGCGGTTTGTTTCTGAGGCAGGCTGTTGGACAGGGTCAGGCTGTGGGGCAGGGTCAGGCTCAGAGATAGGGTCTGGTTTGGGGGTACTCTCCAGCTCTGGGGCAGCCTCAGGCTCTGTAGCAGCATCCCTAGTCTCTGGGACTGCACCCCTAGTCTCTGTGGCAACATCCCTAGTCTCTGTGGCAGCATCCCTAGTCTTCGTGGCAACATCCCTAATTTCTGTGGCAACATCCCTAGTCTCTGTGGCAACATCCCTAGTCTTCGTGGCAACATCCCTAATTTCTGTGGCAACATCCCTAGTCTCTGTGGCAACATCCCTAGTCTTCGTGGCAACATCCCTAGTCTCCGTGGCAACATCCCTAGTCTCTAGGGCCGCATTCCTATTCCCTGGGGCAGCTGTTAGAGTGGTTACCCAGGGCAGTCTCCCCCTTTCTCGGAATATAAAGAGGAATAGACCTATCAGCAACGCCAACCACTGTACAATGTCATTAGCATTTAGAGAGTATATGAACCCTCTGAGCCCTGGTAGGGTAGGCCCAAAGAAAGGGGTGAAGGGTTGAGAAAAAGTTCCCCCTGGTGTCATCTCCTCACAAAAGGTACCATTACCAAACAGACTCCAAAAACATGTACTCACGGTGTTAAAGCCCTGTAACCAAGTGCCCGCCGTCCAAAGGACGTGAAAAATCCATAAATTTCTCATCTTATTGACCCATTGTGAGAACTGGATAACAACCACCACGACCTTAGTCATAAGACCCATCTTTAGACAGGGAGCTGCAAATGGGAAAAATGTGGCCACGAGAATGTGCCAGCCAAACCAAGGTATCTTAGACCACATGGTGCCGCTTAATGAGGCTTCTATGTTCGGCGCACTAAAAATGGGTCTCCCAGAAACTGTTATTCCTTTTGCACCTTTTTCTCTATGCCCTCGTGCCCCACACGTTGGGCGCCAAAATCTGTCTTCGTTTGATAGACAGGTGTCTGCTAAGGAAGGTGGGAATCTTCCTTAGAGCAGAAAATGTGAACCCCCTTCCCTCCGAATTATGGTAACTTTGGAATCAAGGGCTCTCAGGCAGAGGTATGGGAAAAGGAATAAGAGTTTTTACTAGTATCTAGAATGAGGTAAACAATCAGTAATAAAACCAGTAAACAAGATAAGAAAAAAACAATAACAAAACCAAAAAAACTCAGTGGCAAATGTCCCTGGGGCTGTCAGGTACTTTCCCGTTTGGTGCAGTCACAGTCACGGCCAGCAGGGGCGCTGTTGGGCTCCCAGACCCGCAGCGCAGGTGCGATGACTCCCGGGAAGCTGCAGATGGCGCTGTGGCGCGGTTGGATCTGTGCCGCGTGTAATGGCGGACGGGTATGGAGCAGGGTGGAGCGCAGATGGACAGGAGCGCAGCAGAGAGCCCAGCGCCGGGCGATGGAGCAGCCGGGTCAGCCCACCGGGGCGAGCCGGCAGAGGAGGCGGCAGGAAACTCCGCAGTTGGGGCAGGCAGGGGCCCGGGGCAGCGGCAGGCAGGGTGCCCGCTCCGCTTCAGCGCGGTTGGTAGATGCACGCTCCCGGAGGGGACGAGAGGATTGGAGTCCCGCGCCCTTCCCCTCAAAGCAAGGACTCACCCAGCAGGCAGAGAAAAACTAGTGCAGAGCCAGGCTTTTCTTTTCCTGCCGTTCCAGCCAGAAACAGAGAGATGTCTCCTCCACTGTTCTCTCCTTGAGAGCAGCAAGCGAGTGTCCCCTTATCAAATCCCGTCATCTCTCGTTCCCCTGCCTGGAAAAGCTAAAGGCTTTGTCTCCTTTGTGAGCGTAGATGGCCCTTAAAGACCGGTCATTAGTTGCTTAGCAACAGAATGGGAAAAATTCCACTTGCCCCCTGCCCTCCCCCCAACCTTCCACAACTTCGTGCAAGATGTACAAAATCCTGCCTCCTTTTACAGCTGCACTTTAATTTGCACCCTGAAGCACATAGTATCCTATGCTTCTTTAGTTTTCATGTGGGCAGAGCCCCAATTAGATGTAATTCTACACTATAATAAAATTAGAATAAATACGACCTAATTAGAAAAATGTATCAGTTGATAACACTTATCAACTGAAAGCAGAAAGAATGCAACCACTTAATCAAAGTGCATTTTCTCTTTAATTGCATAAACTATTTCAATAATGTAAATACTGAGAGCTTAAATATACTTGCTGTCCTCTAATCACATCTCATTTCATCTCCTGACTTTGGAATTTTAACAGAAAATCACCCTATTAACTGTTTGTTGACTCAATCAATGATTCTCTTTGCCAATCCTTATAATAAACAAGTCCACCAACCTTGCTGCTTCTCTTTTTGGTACTTTACCATCGCCTTGTTTGTATACCCAGTGCTTCGTAAAATGTCCTCCAGAAACATCTCTTTAACTTCAAAAGGTCTTCCTTGGACTGAAAGTATGAGAAGTCCATAAAACACTAGATATTCCCTAGCTTCACTTGGAGCATTAATGTTTTTAAAAATTATCTTCACTGGAATTTATTTTCTTAAAATTCTACAAAACAAATCATTTCCCCAGTGAAATGCCAGCTGCCTTGTTTCTCATTGCCCTCTTCAAATAGATCAGGTGTTACAGCAAGAGATGCTCACAAGACTGACAGTTATTAACTGCAATTTGTTTTTAAGTGAGAGAAAGAAAACAGCCATTTTTGTTTAGGTTACAAGCAAGAGCTCGCCATATAAGCCTGCCACCTGGATTAAAAATGCAAGTAGTTCATAAGCAATTCATACAGATTTGTGCAAGACTCCACAAGGAGACAATACATCTTTGTCTTGAACCACTTTCTTTCATGAGACCTATGGGAGGAGACAGACTTTTCTCAATGTCCTCCACTAATTCAGCACAACTGGGCTTTCTTTACTGAATACTTGGCAGATGAGACATCCCAGTGGTCTTTACCTCCTAATCATTGATCCTGATTTCTTTTTCAACACCAGTGTTTTCTACAGCTTACTTGTGGACATTCACAGGTTCTTTCTGAATGAAGAATTCAAATCTCTGCATTTTGATTTCTGGTCCCTTAAGCTGAGTTTAGAGCACTCAGGATTTTCCTTCAGAAAGAACAACCTACAATTCACATACTTTTTGAAGCTGTCATAGAGCAAGTCTTCCAACACTGATCACAAACTCTGTGCTACTACAGCAATCCACAACTACAAAATGTTGGTTTCTGCGGTCAGGATTTTGTCAGCCATATTGCTGAAGGAGAATCAAACCTTTTTCATTACATCACCAGACAAAAATCTAAAGAGATTGTCATCAGAATTTCCAAAACAAATACACTGATCTAAAAGAACAGGAAGCTGCAAGAAAAGTCAACTGGAAAGCCACACAACAATTACAACAGAGGCTCTCCCTCCCTCTCCCTCTCAGAAATTCACACAACATGAAATCACGTGTAATTTCTAGATTCCTGTCTCCAACAAGCTGCAAATCTTAGTTTACTAGGCAGAAATTCAGAACTGCGAACTAGAAAGAAACACTTCTATCTGGGGAAAAAAACAGGAAAGAGGTTTCACTCTCACAAACATTTGCTAAAATAAACCAGTAACTGCTCCCACCCATTTCCTATAACTGTTGAGATTTTTTAAAAATAGGTTGACATGCAGAGAGTCTACCTGATTGTCAAATAAAGCATTTCTCTTAAAAGCTTGTTAAAAACATGTTAAATTTGGACATCATGGTTGAAAAAGGAAGAAGACTCCAAGGCGCCATTGGAGGTTGACCATGTGGAAAACCTGCCAGCCAGGAGGGTGGGAAAGAGAAAACAAACCCACAAAAAACCCCCATCTCCCACACATCCATGTTCCACTTCTACTATAGATCAATCAAATGAAATTAAAACAGCGATGGTAATTTTTCTTTGCATTTGAATGTCATCTAACTGCAGATAACTGAGTCTGAACATACATTAACCAAAATCAGCTGTCTTTGCTGACTATTTACCTAGAGGAATAGCTAGTCATTCCCTTGAAAACAAAGAATCAGGGGACTGAAGCATGAAACCCAATCTGCCTAGGCCTCTATTTCAAAGCAAACAGCCAGAGTTAGCCATGTTTCCACTGGATAACTAGAGTTAGCCATGTTTCCATGTTAGTTATCCATAACAACCTTTATGAGGCCTGAAGAATTAGAATCTCCTGCAATGTATTCATGTGTATCACACTCAGGTCCATCCTAAAGTCTTGTATCACCATGGAGACAGCACTTCAATAACCTTTCCTTACTTCTTGAATTAAACATAGAGGGGGCCAGGACATACCTACATTTACAGAACTCCCAGTGATAAAAACATTTCACTTTGAAGTGAACAAACAAGAAACCTGAACACACAAAAAACACGGATTGCTGTGACTCTCAGTGGATTCATCATGTGCCTTTACTCAGAGCAGTTTGCTACAGTTTAATAAGATCTGTGAGTCTCGGGGCAAGTATATTCACATTTAAGAGTTAAGAGAAATACTCACTGTGTATTACTGGGCAGCTTCCAAAATACCTAATAAAAAGATTTGCATCTAGAGCAGCACTAGAAATAATCAGTTTTAAATTATTCTGGTTTTCCAGCACATCTCTCAGTTTTATTAGCAAGAAGTCACTGAACCTATCCCTCTCATGCACTTCGTCCTGTAACAGAAGGCAAAAAAACAAGAAATAAACAAACATCACAGATTCAAGATCATAACTTCTGACAACTACAAGCTTTTTTTAAAAAAACCTTAAATATATTATTTGGTGGCACATTGCAGAGGCCTTAAAACGTGTAAGTCTAGTTTAAGTAACGGGCTTTTTTTTAACTATCCAAATGCAAAAAAAATACTTCAAAATTTTTTTATCAGATTGCACTACAATGCACAAGCCATACACACACCTTCATTTCAGAGGCCAAAGTGAATGTCTGAAAACTCTAATTTTGTATTTGAAGCCCACTTTCTAGAAAATGCCACAAACCACAAATCCTACCAATCTTCTTTTAATAAATTCTCACTTTGTAACTGAGGAGCATTTAAAGAAATGTATGACACCACATAATCACGAAAAAGGACAGATTGCTTAGGCAAGTCATACACAAAGCTTTTCAGTTAAGGCCCATGACTGATCAATCATCTTTGTCATTCTTCTGTTTTGTTTTGTATTACCAATGAATGAAACAAGGACTCAAATATGAGGTTTGAAGGTTGACATCAAGAATCTATAGATCACTCTCATGCTATTTTAACTTTGATGAACAGGTAGGCACCTAAATTTAGAGTGATTTTTTGTCTTCAGTAGTGGAATACTTCAATCTTGTTGGAAACATTCTGGTTCCCTCACTTCCAAAATTCCACAACAGGAATATTAACATAATCATAAATGAACATTTATGATGTTCATTCACCTGAATAATTTGCTAGCAATCAGAGTGCACATTATCTTGAAAACGCTGGGCAAACAAATGGACTGAAAATCTGGCATTGCTAAAACAAATACATGGTAACAGAACTTATGACACAGTCACATTGCATCACATCTATATAAGCCTCCCTCTAAGGCTCTTCTGCTGACAGAGGAAGTTCAGAAAAATTTACACTTCTGTCCTCCTCACCTCCTCCTGATTCCCCAACTAATTATTGGCACGAACCTAAACCAATCCATTTTTACACAGAAAACCACACACAAACACATAGAAAAGCATCAAAATCCACCAAACATGCATGCTACACTAAGGACTCAGGAAGTTTTCGAAGTTGATTCACATTCTACCAAACAAAAACATCTAAAATGCTCAGCAAATTTCAATAAGGCAAACGAGGACCTCCTTTTCAAACTACCAAGCAAGACATACTGCCCCACCCCACAGGAAAGACCACGGGATGCTCACCACAATAACATGGGTCACAGCGGAGAAGGCGCTGTCTCCTGCCATCAGCGTGCGAAGGAGCATGTCATTAGTGCAGAATGCCACCAGTGTCTTTGGAGAAACCCTACGCAACAGATCACAGACACAACTCAGGGGTTTTGCACCTGACTTTAAAGGCTGCTGGCTCTCTAGGGCTCCAAGATTAAAGGAGCTGCTGAGCAGCAGAGGAATTACACTGCTCTCACTGAAGAACTCATGCATACCACTTGTTTTCAAACTATGCTTATTCCCAGACATTCCCTAACCATTCTTAGCGCTTATACTCCAAAACTTCAGACAATGGATTAACCGAGAAAATAAGATTCAAATTTTTATGAATAAGGAAGTTAAACAGAACTGTGAGAAACCCTCCATGTCCTTCCATTTACTGGAAAATTCCATGAGGAAAACCAGGTTCCAATTCCTCAGCCTATGCTTGGATAGAATAGCCGTTCTATTTGCCCATGTGTGGTGAGATGAGCCTGACTGGATGCCAGGTGCCCACCCAAGCCACTCTAGCCCTCCTCTCCTGAGCTGGGCAGGGGAGAGCAAATCCAATGGAAGACTCAGAGGGAAGACAAGGACAAGGAGAGAAATGGGTCTCTCCCATGGGTGACAGTCCTCCAGGAGCTGCTCCACTATGAGTCCTTCTCATGGGCTGCAGTTCTTCATTAACTGCTCCAACATGGTCCCCTTCCACAGGGCGCAGTCCTTCAGGAGCAGCCTGCTCCAGCCTGGCACCCCCACAGGGTCCCAATCCTGACAGCAAACCTGCTGCCGTGGGGGCTCCTCTCTCCACAGGGCCACAGGTCCCGCCAGGAGCCTGTTTCAGCACGGCTTCCCAGCGGATCAGAGCCTCCTTCAGGCATCCCACTGCTCCAACACCGAGTCCTGCCCAGGCTGCAGGGGGATCCCTGCTGCTCCAGGCACCTCCGTGAGCTGCAGGGGCACAGCTGCCTCACCATGGGCTGCACCACGCGCTGCTCTGGCCCCTGGAGCACCTCCTCCCCTCCAGCACTGACCTTCCTGTCTGCACAATTGCTTCTCTCACATGCTCTCACTCCTCTCCTTGGACTGCTGCCTCGGTGCTGCAGGTTTTTCTCCCCATTTCCCACTGTCCCAGAGGCACTACCACCATCACAGATGGGCTCAGCCTTGGACAGGCAGGTCCGCCTTGGCTTGGTCAGACACGGGGGAGGCTTCCGGCACCTTCTCACACAAGCCACCCCACAGCTCCCAAAGCCTTGTCATGCCAGCCCAATGCACTTCAGGTGACTAAATCACAAAGTAATCCGTTGATCCTTTGGTTTTTCAGAATGGCAAAATACTGAAACATTACTATTCTATACCTGTGGCAGACTTAGCAGTGCCAGTAAAAACAGCAATTCTCACTACTTTCTCTGCTACTGCCATCCTAAACAAACTGAAAAGTTCCTTTGTACTGTACTCTACAGCTCTTTTCGGGAAGACAGTTAAGAAAACTTAAAAATTACACTTCTGTGTTACTGTGAACACCTCTAAACACCTCCACTCTGCATCTTCTTTGCCCACAGCTGGAAATACTGTCATCTCTCCCTTTTAGTCTTTCTCTGCATTTTCTGCACCGTTTCCAGGAATTCTTCCATTTTGATCTGACTTCGCTCCTCTTCTGCCAGCATACTACTTCCACACATTAATCATCCAGCTTATTTGTGGTACATCTCCAGTAGCCCTTCTAAGCCCTTAATAGCCTTATGAGCTTTCACAGACATATTCAATTTGTTATCTTGGCTTTGGTGCTCAAGCACATTCATTTTCATTAGCTATCTGTGACCTTTGTTCACTCAAGCAACACAACCTTTTGCCTTCTTCTCGTCACTCACAGCCCAACCGTTGCCCCTTCCCCGAAAAGTCACTGCTACACAGTTCAAAGATGTAAAAACCCCAACAATCCATCCATGCTCTGCTTTACACACAAAACCATCAAGTGATACCGCAATCTCTACTTTTACATCATTTCACGTCTTAAATGCAAAAGCTGAAGCAGAGTAAATTTAACCCAAACCAGACTGGTAAATAATGCTCAGCTTCATCAGTCACTTCCCAATTTTGTTGTTTTCCCTTTCACAGCCCATATCAACTCACACTGCAGAACATTTGTTACAGCATGCTGATCTTCCTACCTACCTTCAAAGCTTGCAGAACCTTGGATCCACACATTAAAAGCAAAGAGAGAGGGAAAAAAAAGAAGACAGGAAAGTGTAGACCTGATCTGAAAATCAGACAAGGATTTACGTGCACACACTCCCTAGAAGGAATCAACAGCAAGCACCTGAAATTCACTTCTGTGAGACTATCTACTACTTGAAACTGCAAAATATAGGGAGAAAGCTGTCCTTTTCACTCTTTAAGCATTCCTTACCTGCAATAACATATCCCACCTATACTTTATGAGGTTGCATCTCAAATATACTGCAGCCTACATGTACACATGATTTATGATACCAACTCAAGATCAACTGATAGTTAGAAATATCTTCATACCTGCCTTCTAACCGGATCTGGTAACCAATTGTCTGGCCAATCTTCTCTCTTCTTTCTGCTGCCACTCTTTCAGCCATAGCAACAGCTGCTAAACGTCTAGGCTGAGTGCAAAACACACGACAGGCAGTTCCATTCTTGGAGCAGTCATCAAGGATAAACTGAGGGATCTGCAAACAAGTGGGTCAAATTTACTTCTGGAGAAAGTCACAGCTTTTTGAGCATGGTAGAACAATTTAACCACATCTCAGTATTAAACAAGTTGCAAAAGACTTTTCAATAGGATGATCACTGCAAACATAACTGAATGGGCAGAAAATAAATTTCTAAGTATAACCTGTTTAGCTTTTTCTAAAAAGCCTGTTGAAGTGTCTCTCTCCTGCTTCAGAGCGATCTATAGGAAAAAAGCCCTGTAGCTAATCTCCCATTTTAACACCAAAAATACACTACCCTGGGTACTAAGAACACAACTAGCCTTAGAAGGAAAAGGGCTATATTAACATCACAGCTACGTTCCCTTCAATCTTTTGTACTGTTTTCATAAACAAAATGTATCTATCAGAAAATTGTGAGGAACCATTTCTACTTTTAGTACATAGCTGCTGGCTTAGTATTTCAAAACCAAGAAAGTGAGTTGCAACACAAGGTTTTCAATTATACAGGAAAATAAAAGCCTTAGAATAGTGTTAAAAAATCCCTTATTACAAATATTGCCAAATTGGCTTTAGTTTAGCATCAAACCTGGCATCTTTTTTATTTCATTAAAGAAACATACCTGAGTAGTTTTTCCGGATCCTGTCTCTCCTAGAATCAAAACTATTTTATTGTCCTTTATTACTTGGACAATTTCTTCCTGTTTTTCAAGAACTGGGAGTGACTGCCTGAACAAATCAAACTCTGATTCCCCTCTTTTCACTGGGACCTGGGGGATACCGTCATTAAGTCGACCACTTGTCTTGTTTACTTCTTTGTTTTCTGTGAAGAGAAGTTAACAATTAACTAATACACAGATACAGAGGAAGGTCACTAAAACACTGCTCAAATATGGACTTAAAAATTCGCGTTCCTGACTTTTTATGCATCCCTGTGGGGATCCCCTTCACACATTTAGAAGTCATATGAATACCAACATGTCCTGTTACGGTGCTTGAAAGAGATATTTTTCAAAACAGTTCTTACTTTCATCGGTATTTTGAACAAAACCAGACTCTCCCAGAGCATTGCTCCAAGTCAAAAAAGCCTACAAAGAGCAAAAGGAGAAAGAGAAACTAAAGCAGAGAAAAGCAGCTGGGCATATTTTTTTGCCCTTTGTATCTGCATGCACATTGCACATCTGCAGTTCTGCCTAGAAATACCCACTCACAGAGTTAAACCTTTCAGCTATTCTGTGCATTTGCCTTCAATCAGACTAACTCAAGCATGCTGTATCGAGAGCCCTGGACCCACACAGCACAGTGTGATGTGTTAGAAAGCAATGCCTAAGTAGCCACAACGCGTGCACATCTTCTGAGGGAACTACTTCCCACCCAGCACTGCAAATGTTAGTCTGTAATTCCTCGGTAATTATTTTCCACAAGAATTAAAACCTTGCTGCACACTCAAGTAGATGTATTTAAAGTGATTAACAGATTCATATACTAAATTACAAGCTCTGTCGTACCCAGAGAAAAACACTAAGAGATTAGGAGAACTAAAAATACATTCTTGAGAAGCAGAGAAAGACAAATATTAAGACTATTCATTAGCGCATCCCTTACGTTCCTAAGACATTGCGTTTCAGCACTTTTATTGTAACTTAACTGTTCACTAAACAATCGTATTAAAAAACTGAAACAATTGAAAAAAATACCAAAGGAAGCACTTAAGAGATGGACATCATGAATCAGAAATATCCAATTAAACAAGGCATATTGGTGCAAGTGTTTTCTGCTCACTACACCCACCCCTGCACACAGAAACACTAACTCTTTGACTCACAGCTGTTAAAACAATCATTTTGATAAAAGCATTGCTTTTCTTAAAAAAAACCCCCAACATTATACCAGAAGTTTGTTTTCCAGTGAACTCTTCTGTATTCTAGAAATTAAGAAGCCTAGACAGTAGTTTCTTAAGGACCAAATCTACTTTGTAGAGATGAATAAACAAAACCTCTTGCTTTACCAAGTACATGAATTTCTATAAGCAGAACAGCCAACTTAATTTTCTCTTATGGGTGTTCTTACGCCACCGTCATGGTAACACCTGACTCTTCAATCCCACCTCATGCAACTCATGGGAACCCCCATTTCACAAACGTACACACACAAAGATTTCGCTGGAACTGCCTCAAAGATTCTAAATTATCTTAGCACAACGCAGACATCGCCATGGGTGTGATATGACTGCCCAAGCTCCTCACAACATCAGTTATAAAAGACCTTAAAAGTAAAGAAAATTAATGTGTTTGTTTAAAGGGAAAGGTGTCAGTTAGGACAGGCGAGGAGACACAACAGAAAGCAGTTTGCTGTTTTTTCAAGTGGTGTTGATGCACAAGCCCAAATCAGAAGAAACATTGAACGTACCAGATCCAATAGCACACGCATTTCCTCGCTCTGTCCTTGGCAGGAGCTCTGTGCGCTCCTTATTTGTGACAGGAAAGCTCAGAATTAAACTCTGAACGGTGTGTTTTGTGCGGAGAGCCAAGTCACAAGTCATGACTGCATGCGTTGGTTCTGACACGTCCTTCTTCCTTACAGTCAGGTATCGATTCGGTCCTTTTCTGTGAGGGGGAAAAGAAAGTGATGGTTGGAGTAAGTAACCTTTTACCTGTCAAGGTGAAAGGCTCTACGCAAAACCTTTGAAAGAAAAAAGAAATCATGGCAAGACCCCTTTTTTATGGACCCATGAAATCCATTAAGTATAAAAGCAAGCTATTTCAAAAAGCATATCACAAGCTGTTCTGAGCACAGAAAAAGCAATGAACAAAGATACTTATTTCTGGATCCACTTTTAAGCTGTTTTATCTCATACTATTCCTTACAACAGAGTAGGCTATGTTGCAAACATGGAACATGTCAAGACCCCAACTTACCCTTTGCTTTTAGATAGCAGCCCAAGAGACTGACAGAGGCGATGAACAAACGCTCTTTCAATACTAGTGAAACTAGAAGGAAATTCCATCTCTAGAACGAGAAATAATAAAAAAAACAGGAACAATGCAACAGGCAGTATTCTTGACATATTATCTCCATGTTACAGAATAACAGTTGTTAGGATTGGAAGGAACCTCTGGAGATCACCCAGTCCAACAACCTGCCAAGGCAGAGTCACCTGGAGCAGGTGACACAGGAACGCATCCAGGTGGCTTTGGGATGTCTCCAGAGGGGACACTCCGCACCCTCCCTGAGCAGCTGTTCCAGTGCTCTGCCACCCTCCACGGGAAGAAGTTCTTCCTCATGTTGAGGTGGTACTTCTTGTGTTTTAATTGCTGGCCTCTGCTCCTTGTCCTGTCACCACAAAGAGCCTGGCACCATCCTCCTAGCACTTGCCTTGGAGATATTTATATGCATTAATGAGATCCCCTCTCGGTCCTCTCTAGGCTAAACAGGTGCAGCTCCCACATCTCCCCTATCAGCCAGAGATGCTCCAGAGCCCTCATCATCTCTGGGGCCCCTGCTGGACCCTCTCCAGCAGCTCGCTGTCCTGAGGAGCCCAGCAGCGGACACAGCAGCCCAGCTGTGCCTCACCGGGGCCGGGCACAAGGGCACGATGCCCTCGCTGACCTCTGCCAGCGCCCTCCCAACACCGCAGGCTCCCCCCGGCCCGGCCTGTGCCGCGCACCCGCCTCGTCCCCGCTCCGGAACCGCTCCAGGGCGAGCTGCACCGCCATCTCCACCTCCTCGTCCACGCCGACCTCCCGCAGGGCCTCGCCCCGGGCGCGCACCGCGGCGGCGGCCGCCGAGCCCCCCGCGGCCCCTCGGGGCTGCCGCCGCGGGACCCGCCTGTGTCGCGACATGGCCCCGACACCGCCCGACACCGCTCCGCGACCGCCTCACACGGCCCCGAGCCCGCCCCACACAGACCCACACCGCCCCAGACCTGCCCACACAGACCCACACCGCCCGACACGGCCCCGACAGAGCTCGAAAGAGCCCCGAGACCGCTCGAGACCGTCCCGCGCCGCTCGACACCGCCCCACAGTGCCCGATACAGCCCCGACACTGCCCCGACAGCGCCCGACACGGCCCCGACACGGCCCCACAGCGCCTGACACGGCCCCACAGCTCCCGACACCGCCCTGACACCGCCCCGATACGGCCCCGACAGCGCCCGACACGGCCCCGACACGGCCCCGACAGCGCCCGGCACGGCCCCGACACGGCCCCACAGCTCCCGACACGGCCCCGACACGGCCCCACAGCTCCCGACACGGCCCCGACACGGCCCCACAGCTCCCGACACGGCCCCGACACGGCCCCACAGCTCCCGACACGGCCCCGACACGGCCCCGACACGGCCCCGACACGGCCCCGACACGGCCCCGACACGGCCCCGACACGGCCCCCCAGCTCCCGACACGGCCCCGACACGGCCCCACAGCTCCCGACACGGGCAGGGCTCGGGGGCCGCTGCTCCTCGGCCCCGGGGGACGCTGGCGGCAGGGCGGGGCCTGCGCGGGGTCACCGCCAGCCGCAATGGCCCCGAACGGAAGGAAATTGGCTCCTTGTCCCCCGCTCGGGCGCTGCAGTGTGTGCGTGTGCCGAGGGCTGGGCACGGCCGTGAGCAGAAAGTGCATTAGTGCCCTGTCTGGTCATGAGTTACGGGATTTAATTGAATGGCGTTAAACGGAGCTGTGGCGAAGTTCATCTCAGCCCTCAGCCTCCTCACTCCGTAAAGTGTTACTTGCCCTTGATTTTGGATCATCCTTCTCCGCTGTCCTTTGACTTGATGCGGAGGACATCAGATGGAATAAACCCAAACTTCTTGGGCTTGACGCAGGACTCGCTCTCGAAGGCTGCTGCTTGGAAACATCATTCAGTCAGAAGGAGAGTGCTTTGAAGAAGAACAAACTACTCCTCAGTTGTGAATTTAAGTGTGTTATAAATAGCTTTCAGTTTGTTAATCAAATCTTGTTAGAAATTGTAATCAATAGTCTTGTGTTTGTTAATCGAACTTTGCTTAAGAAAGCTTATGACTCTTGCATAATAAAAGCCAAGAGGAACTAATCTTGCCTAATAAAAGCCAAGAAAGGAAACAGAGACTGCCTAAGCAAAATCAGAAGGAGCAGATGATTAAGAAATGCTAAAACCACAAAGCCCCCTCCGCATTGTGTAAGATTACTAAAAAAACATAGGAGGAAGACTACGGCCTTCAGCCTCACGACCACCAAGAAGCAGAAGAAGACCCCCTAGCAACAGGCCGCACAGACGCAGAGTACTACAGGAAGATTTACATATACCAGGAAGAAGGACGGAATAAAAACAGAGACTATGGGAAGGGAAATTGCTTGCCGTGGTGGAGCGGAGACTCCCCAGCAGCCCAGTACTGTTTTGTTTGCTGCCTGCTTGCTCAAAAAACCAAATTATTTTAATTGGCCTGACTTTTGTCAATCTATTTTAACATTAACTTATAACAAAGTGGAGAATTAACTAAATAGAAACACTCCCTGGCTGGTGTAGCTGAACTGAAAAACAGTTCTTAAGAGACCTCTAGCAAAGCTGTGGACAAAGCTGACTTCAGCATAGTTCTGCGCTAAGAGGTTGCACAGGAGCTGAGGGATTGATCTATTCTAAGGTTACTTATAAATTTTTTTCGATTTTCAGTCCAGGTACCTCCCTGTATATCTTCAACTAAAGTACATCATGCTAGTCCCTCATTGCTGTTTCCTGTGACATTCAGTACTGTCACCTCAGTGCACATCACATTTATTATGGAAAACTAAACACCTCAGCTGAACAAGATGAGGATTCCTCTTATCATCCTTGGTATCAACGATAATAAATGAGAGCTCGTAACTAATTTGAAACAGTCACATCAGAAATCTTCAATTATGAGCCCAGATCTGTTACCAGTTTCTGTCTGTTAACAACATCATCTTGCCTTTCTACAGAAAAAAAATGCCCATGATTCTGAAAAAATTATTCCTCAGGCCCAATTCCACTCTCCATTTGCAATCCTGTGACTACAGCAGCGCACAGAGATAAGAGCTGTCTGTTGGGTTAGGTCTCATCTCTGTGGCTATGAGTGGGGGGAAGCCTGAGTGTGTCCTGCGTAACAAATTTCTCAATACATGCCTTGCTTCATTCACTGCTTCTCTGACTCCCCGATGCTGTTAAGAAGGGAGAAAAGATAGGAGAGTGTAGTCACCCCTGCAGTGCCTGCTGCAGCCCTGCTAAATACTGAATTGCAGTCTGCAGTCAGCAGATGAAAAAATGTGAGCAAAGACAGAACTGTGCTTACCCAAGCTCTTAGACATGGAGGTTTATATGGACTCTTTATAGAATTCTCTTAATAAAAATTATTAGCTGTGGATTTTCTTATTAGAATTAACAACCTGTAAGTCTTTAAAAATTCCTTTTTCGTGATTGGCCTCAGAAATACCTTCTGGCCAATATTTATTCCAAACAAATAACTCCATGAAAAAGAACTATTTCCTTCTACTAACATATGTCCAAATGCCCATGTATTTTTTTAATAAGAAGCATAAAGAAACAGCACAGTTTTATGCAAAAATATACCTGCACATTTAAATACAATTAGGCGTTCTTATTTTACCATCCCTAGAGGCACTTCTATTATGTAGCAGGTTTGCTGACTTCTTTTTAGTTTGCAGGATATTTTCTGTCTTGCAAATACTTTTATGTTCCACACAAGAGGCCAATGCTAAGAGAAAAGGAACTGCAAAGTAACTTTATGGAACAACATTATCTAGCTGTGTTAGAGTGTGTCAGACTTGACTGCAAAATAGTTAGTGTTTTGGGGGTTTTGTTTGTTTGAGATTTTTTAAAGATTTTAAGTGTTGTGAGACTTGTTAGCTCTTGAAATATGATGCAAGGATCACTGCTGAGCTAATACTGTTTTTCAAGATCAGGTTAATGACAGAACACAAAATTTATTTCTGTTTTCCATTCCTTGATTACAAAAGAAAAGAGGTGTTGCAGTATGTGGGGTTTTTTTGAGCATCATAGTAAATTTAAGCCCTGGAGAAGCACGGCTGGTGACTGGGAAATCCTGTGGTTTAGCCACCTTTGCCGGCCACGAGGCTTCCGACTGTGCAGGGAGAGCAGCCTGGCTTTGATAGTCCTGTGGTGGTTTGACCCTGGCCAAATGCCAGGCACCTACAACATCTGCCCTCTCCGCTCTCCCCTGCCGCAGCTGGGCAGAGGAGAGGGAAATGAAAGTTAACACACACACACAAGCCTCACGAGTTAAAGAAGCAAGGAGGATACACTAAGAAAGGACAAAAGTGGTTACAAACGTAAAGCTGCAAAGTGATTTATTAACCTAACAGAGTTAGAGGAAGATAATGAGAAGTAAAAATAAGCTCTTAAGACACCGTTTCTCTGTTCACCCCCCTCCCTCCTTCCCAACAGCAGCATGGGGCTGTGGAGGGAAGGGTATGGGGTTTCATTTTTTTGGTCAGTCCATCCCCGAAATTTCTTCCGCTGCTCAGGGAGAGGAGTCCTCTACGTTGCCATGGGGTCCCGTTCCCACGGGAAACAGTCCTCTGCAAATTTCTTTGGCATGGGGCCAATCTCACAAGCAGCAGCCTGCTTGAATCTGCTGCAACACGAGTCCTTGTCCATGAGGTGCAGACCTCCGGTCCGAGGCCAGGCTGTTCCATCTCGGGAACAAGGACTTTGTCTCTGCTGGGACTCCCACTGGATCACAGCTTCCTCCAGGCGTCCACCTCTGCTGGTGTGGGCACCTCCCCATGGGCTGCGAGTGTATCTCTGTACCCCCTGTGGACCCCGTGGGCTGCAGGGGCACCACCTGCTTCACCATGGTCCTCAGCACGGCCGGCAGAGGATTGCTGGCTCCGGTCCCTGGAGCACCTCCTCCCCTAAGGCGGAGTGGTTGTGGGGTGGATAGGTCTCTGCGTGTTCCAGAAGTGTCTCTATTGCTCAGAGAGACCCCCCTTCGATACCGTGCAAGCAGACCCTTTCTCTCACCCGTGCCGCTGGATGGCACAATCACACACACCCCAGAGCTTTGATAGCTCGTGCGTTACCAGAGACAAAGAACCAGAGGGCTCAGTCACGCGGAGTTCTGAGGAGAGCTTATTCTCCAAGGAGTCCAAAAATGAGAGAAAGCATGGCTGAGTGGCCATTCATACAGAGAAACAGGGCCAATAGGGTTGGGGAGAAGGCAGGGAGATACAACCACAACCAATGGGGAGAAGGGAAGGGCAGAGCAAGGAATACAACAACCAATGGGGAGAAGGGGAGGGCGGAGCCAGTGATACAACAACAACCAATCAACATAGGAGGATTAGCATAACTAGAGAGAGACCACCCAACCAACACTCAGAGGTTGTTTCACACCTCAGATTTGTCTCACCATCGTGCTGCTGCTCTGGGAACCTCTCGGCTGCTCCGAGATGGTTTCAGCCACCGCAACACTCCCCGACCTTCTCTACTGACCTTGGTGTCTCCATGTTGATTTCCCCTCACATATTCTCTCCTCCTCCTCCTCCTCTGGCTAAAAAGAAGTGTGTGCTCACATGGTTTTGATTGCTTCTTAAATATGCTACCACAGAGGCGTAACTAACATCTCTAATTGGCCCAGACATCACCTGCAGCATGTCCATCTGCAGAGCCATCAGAGATTAGCTCTGCTGGACATGGTGAAAAACTTCCAGAACCTTCACACAGGACACACAGGAGCCATCTTTGTGCCCCTCCCCACCCACTTGCAAAACTGGGCTAAGCAAAACCACCTCATGAACACAGGGGAGCATTTTCTCCCAACCCTACAACCACTTCTTCAGGCTTTCCACAACAGCTTTTGAAGGGTTTAAATTTCTCCTAGATGCTAAAGACACCTTGCTGATGTTCTGGGCTAAGCAAAACCAACACAAGTGCAGAATGACCAGTCTGACAGAACTTCTCCTGTGGGAACATCTGATTTCATTCTGCTCTTGCTTTTCTCCCAAAGTCTGGCCAGGGGTCAAGGAGGAACCAAGGGAGTTGTCTTGGATCCTTCACGCCCAAGTAATGCCAGATGTGGCCTTGTCTGGATTCTGAATGTGGAAAGGTAAATACCTGTTTCACCAATGAATGGTGAAATAGATCCTCTTGCTAATAATATTTGGTTAATGAGCAGATAGATACATATAACATTTGGTTCATCCAAAGGTCAACTTGGGCTCAGGGCCTGTTGTTGCGGCCTTCCTCCTTCAGTGTTTTGTGGTGCAAATAAATGCCCTGGAAGTCCGTCTATAGGGAAGTTTGTCTCTAGGGACAAACAAGTTCCTCTTTAGCACATTTCACACAGGGAGCAGGATTAGCCCAGCCTTGCCAGGCCAGGGCCAAGAGCAGAAGGCCACCAGCCTGCATTTGCCCACAGGCAGCTGTCCAGAGCAAGAAGGCCACTGGTGCCCAGGGGCTGAGGTGGCCGAAGCTGCCTCCCTGCTGGGCAGCTCTGCAGAACCCGTGGTGCGCAGGGTCCTGGGCAGCCAGGGCAGCCCTCCTGCCTTGGAGCACACGGAGTGTCCCAGAGCAGCTGCAGCCTTTTGTTTTGGAACTCTTTCTCAGAGTCGTACCATTAATCCACAGTGTCTGACATTTTCCTTTCCTCTCGCAAATCCAAACACACCTTTTATAGAAAAGTGACTGACATAACTTCTGCTGCTGGTGGCAGTGCTTTTGTCTGCAGGTCAGGGCAGGTGATTTAAACCAAGGACGAAGTCCACATTAACACTTCAATTTCACCAAGCCAATCAAACCCTTTACAATTGGGCTACTGATGCTGAGCAGCTTTCCTAGTTTTTTGAAAGCTACAATCTAAAAAAACCCAGTGCATTTTCTTCCATGTGGATAATAGCGGTAATGTGATGCCGAGTCTTTGTGTCTCTTTTGGGTATCCTTAGTGCCTTTAAAAGAGTTCCTCAGTCCCCAGCAGGAATGAAAGCACATGTGATAATGGAATTGATTGCAGAGCTCTGTGTTGTGCCTTGCCACGTCTGTGTTCATGACAAGCTGGACTAGCCATTCGTAGGTCTGTGGAGGTAAATTCATCGGAATGCTGTGCGAAGAGCAGCCCAGATGCCGAGAAGAGCAAGGACAGTGGGTGGGTGTGCACGCACACACCCATGGGCTGACTGCGGTGTGGGCAGAAGGTTTTGGACAGCAGTACCTCTGCACTTTCCCAAGTAGAAAAAATAGTTCCAATAGATATGAAAGTATTTATCAAAAGATATCAAAATGTATCAAATAATACATATTGGCTTATTAAATATTTAATATATCACCTCTAATAATAGATACTATATTTTTTTATTATATAATAAATAGAATCTATAACATATACACTGATCTTCTTCTAAGCCATTGCCTGTGAGGCTTACAGACCATCTCCTAGTCTTACTGCATTTTTGCCTTCTCCTACAGCTCTCCACAGCATCAGCTCTCTTGAGAATTCCTTCAGGGAACTTCACCCAAAGGGCTTCCATCATTTTAGTGGTTGTGAGAGCATGTTGTTTCCCAGTTCTCCACCGTCCCTGTGGATTTTGCACCATTTCAGCCCTTGTGTCCATGGCCCTTCCCTCATCCCTAGCCTGCAGCAGTGACAGTCACTGTCACCTCCCCCTCGCTGCAGTTCATTTGCCCAAGTGCTGCCAAAGGCAGCGGAGCTGGCTCAGGATCCCTGCTTGGTTCTGGGCTCCAGGATGACGCTCAGAGGGACACTTGGATCACTTCCTAAAGAACTCCCAGTGCGATGGGCTGTGGATTTCTCCTCCCCGAGTGGCTCCTGCTTGGAGTTCTCCGCTCAGTGTTGTCCCGTTTTCTCAGCAGGCCTTTGCAGAGAGTTCTTCCCGAGCGTGTGGCTCTGCTGCCATCGCCAATCTGCGATTTCACTGCCCAGCCTGACCAAGACTGGGGGAGCTGCTGGGCCTGGCTGGAGATGTTCGTGGCCAAAATCCTCCAGCACCATCACATTTCCACCTGCTTCTTGCTTTGGATAGCACAAATCACAAACCAGCCATTTCAGCTGACAAATGTAATTTATTGCAGATGGTGACACCTGCACTGCTGATCTGCAAATACACAAAAACCAATTTCAGTTTAAAAAGTAAATTTATTGCAAATTGCTGGAGCCGGGCTGACAATATAGAAGTATACAAATCTCAGTTAAGGTTATAGAAAAGGAATTTATTCAATTGTTACAACCATGCAGTGGAAAAATATACAAATTGCAACTTCTGTTAACAAAAAATAGTTTATTGCAAACTTCTACAACCATTCACTATACATAAAGATCAAGTGAAGTTTAACAACTTAATTTATTACATATTACTACAACCATTTCCACATGGAAATACAAAAATATCCATATCCCTCTCTAAATAGTCCTATACAAAGAACTCAATAGACAGAATTATACAGGTACACAACCCCATATCTATTTAAATATAACTGAATACCTATATAACCACAATAATATACAGATGTAAATATAGATCAAATATTATATATTACATACAATACATATCAATTAGATACATAAACCAAACCTATTTATAGACAAATATCACTGTAGCAGTCTAAATATCCATACATCAATAGATCTATACAGCTGTACAACTAGATACATACATTAATAGAATTACACCTAGAAATAGATCAATATACCTATAAAAATATAAAAATAAACATCAATACCTATAGAAATACTAATATAGCTAAAGAGCCATCTACCTTGAAAACTATACATGGGAAAATAGAACTAAACACATATATAACAACATACATATAGAACTAGATATATATACAAACATATACGTATGTAAAGAAATACATATATAAATAGTACATCCATAAGGAGAGAACATACATATTTAAATGTACCCATAAAAATATCAAGAGAGATATATAAATATCCATATAATTATCACTCTCTAAGTGCAAGTCTATAGATCTTTAAAGAGAACTATAAGCAGAGAGATTCCATCTTCACAAGCTCTCCGTCCATCACTTCCTCCTGTGCAGCGCAGCCCTCCTGGACAGGGACAGCAGATGGGACATCTGGGAAGCAAAGGGAACACTGAGTCAATATGGGGACGATTCCCTCGGCAGCACCCGCACTTGTATCAGGGAAGAGAAAATCTCAGAGGCTCCCCAGGAGGGCTGGACAGCAAAAGCAGGCGGAGCGGGCCAGGCTGCAGTGAGCGCAGCCCCGGCGGGACTGTCCCGCAGCCCCCGGCAGCCCGGGCGGCACAGGCGGCACAGCTGCCGGGCCCTGCCGGCACAGCTGCCTTGCCCAAGGACAGCCCCTGGGCCAGCCGGGGCAGCTGCGCTGAGCAGCCCCAGCACGGGCAGGGCTGCTCCTGCCCAGCCGGGCAGTGCCCACGGCCAAAGCCCGCGCCACCCTCACCCCCAGCCTGCCTCACCGGCCCTGGGGCCTCACCCAGGCTCTCGGGCGGCAGCAGCAGCAGCTCCCCGTTCACTGCTGTTGCTGGTGGCCTTCAGCTTCTCCCTGATGGCTCTTGTCACTCGCTGATGTTCTCAAGACATTCAGGGCAGCTGTGGCAAAACTGTACGTGCTGGAATTGGTGGAACAGCCTGGCAGAGCCACAGTCCTGGACCCCTCTGTGCTCACTGCTGGCCCCCTCCATCCCCTCAGCCCCGCCATCCCCTCAGCAAACCCACAGCCCCCCCAGTTTCTTCAGACCGCCACAGTCCCTTCTGATGCATCGAGTCCCCTTAGAGCCACCACCCCCCTCAGCCTGTGCCACTTCCATGTCACCTCACTGCCACCATCCCTTGCAGCTCCCCCAGAAACCACAGCTCCACCATTCCCCCTTCCTCCCCCAAAGCCCCTGGCCCCACCATCCCCTCAGCCCCATCATCCTATCAAGGTCACTGTCCCTTCAGTGTCCCCTCTCCTCAGCCCCATCTGTCTCACCATCCTTCAGCAGCTCCTCGGGGGACACTGGCTGCTCCCACTGCTCCAGGGACATCCGGGCCTGGAACTGCTGCTCCACCCAGCCCGGCTGCCAGCTCGGACCCAGCACAGGAAGAGGGGACAGAGGGGGCACAGGGGGAAAAGCAAGAGATGAGAAAGGAAGCAGAGCAGGGAAAGAGGTTAAAATGCAGCCTAGGCCTATACAAATATCAATCTATGCACCGAAACATCCATAGAGCTCTAACTATATATATATAAAAGTATTACTCTACATATATATAAATGAATCTATGCAAATCTATAGATGTAACTACATATAAAGAAATATATCACATTTATAATTATATCTATAAATTGAACTATACAGATCTATAACTATATGCACACATAAACACAACTCTATATAAATGCAATTATATAGATAAATAAATGTAACTACAGACATCTATAAACGTACCTATATACAGAGGGATTCCACCTGACTGATCTTCACAGGCTCTCCCTTGGTCTTTTCCTCCCATGCAAGGCAGCCCTCCTGGAGAGGTAGGTCAAACACAGATATCTGGGAAGCAAAGGGAACACTCAATCAGTATCAGGCCTTCATGTACATTTACCTTTGGAAAGAATTGTACTTCTGTCAAAGACTGTAAAAGATTGCCTGAAAGGCAGACTCTCACTTGGGAATCTGAGGCCTGCCCTTTAAACAACAGGGATCCTTTCAAAACTTCTGGTTTCAGAGTATCCTGATTAAGTTGCAGCTCCCGCAGTGAAAATGGCACCCACGAGGGCTTGAAAGACAGACGGTCCCAGCTCACACAAAGAACCCAGCCTTGCTCTTTCTCTGTGCTGACAGAGACACCTCGGTCCTCACTGGAATGGCTAAAGCTGAAGGGTGATGTGAGCTGAGTTAGGAACTACCACTGATCCCTGGCCTCTAAAAAGTGCCCTGTGCAGTGAGCAACAGCTCCTCCAACTTGACCATCAGCTCTGGGATGAAGAGCTGCAAAAGAAAGAGCTCCCTGTGAGGCCTGCAGGCTGCACCAGCTTTGCTTGAGAATGCAGATCCAAAGTGCTGTCTATCTCCTATTAGTTCTTGCTAATCTGGGGAAAATTAAGTTTTTCCTTTAATTACTGGATTTGTGATCTGTGATTTGTTTGGCCTCAGGGGCTCTACCTCTTGTATTTTTAATGTGTCTCACTAGAGCTATCAGCAGACTGGTACTACATTGATTTAATGCTTCGAGACAAAAAGCTCAGCCTTGTACCCTGACTTTTTGCTGTGGTTTTCCACAGTTGCTTCAAGAGTCACTCAGTGCTGCCTCCAGAGCACTGTCACCCTGCAGCAAACCTAGCCCCGGACTTCAGCTGAAAATTGGGACACCCAGCTTGGTGACACAACTGCCAGAAGGTCAGGTTTATTCACTGCTCTCTTGCCACACCACAGGACTCGGGGTCAGTGCCTCTGGAGAAGTGTGGAGGGCAGGGCTCAGGGAGGTTGTGCCAGTGCCGCATTGGAACTCAAGGCAGCAGGAAGCACCAAGCCTGCAGACAAGAACTCAACTCTTCTGATCTCCCTTCCTGCCACAGGCAGGCTCACTGCAGCCATCTCTGACCTCTCTCAGCCAAGGTGGCCTCTCTCCTTACCAGGCTCCTCGGGCTCCAGGGAACTGTTCCCATGGCTCACGGTGCCAGGCAAAGCTCCCTCTGCTGCAGCCTTGTTCTCAGGCTCCCCTCCTGGAGACTCTGGAGCGACACCAATGTTTCCCTAAAAGAAAACAAAAAAGAAAAAAAACTCAAAGCACACTCAGTATTTTCTTGGAATCACTTCAGGGACACTTCAGCCTGCCACATTTCCTACTCTTGAGGAAGAAGATGCTTTTGAGAACTGGTGCATGTGAGTTTACACAAGACAAAAGGTCATCACACTTGGCAAGAAGATATTGGGAAGTTCCAAAAACTCCCACTCCCCATCTTGACTCTGCCCTTCCTTAGTAATAAATAAACAATAGGCAATGGGTCTGCATATTAAATGAAATAGAAAAATTCTCTGGCAAAGTTGTATAATAATATGCAAAAAGGCTTGTGCCAATACAGACACTAAAAACTCCAGGCAAGTCTGACAAGAGACAAGAGGAAGAGCATTCCTAATCCAAAGAGGGAATGTGTCAAACAAAAGGCCTTATAGTTCCTGACTGAACTGCACTTCAACACAGAAGAAGCCCCTGGGCTTCAAGGAATCCTTAACCATTTCATGGGCAGCACCAACATTGTCCTTCTCACCAATCACAAAAGTCATGGGGCCTCAAAACCAACACATCTGCCCCCTAAAGTCTCCAGGGCTCACACACTTCATCCCTTCTTCCTAACAAGGAAGTCTGGGCCCCAAAGGCCCTCCACAATGGAGAAGACTGACCTCTCAGACACAGTCCAAAAGCTGTCAAAGCTTCCACTTCATCACCACAAATGCCCCTGCACTAGGGATTCTTCCCAGGAAAAGGAGCACCCAAACTTGGCCAACACAGACTCACACCTCTCATCCTCACTAAGGGAGGGGAGACTTTTTCATTCCCTATTCTTTTGGAAGTCTTGCTTTACCAAGCAAATCCTTCCCCGTCCATTCAAAGTTCAATGCAAGAAGCCTTTCCTTCTCAGCCTTGTTACAACATCCGAAAACTCTCAGTCCAGCCCCTTCCATTCCCATCCAATGGAGTTACCTGAGCAAAGGGAGACCTTTCACTCGGGAATCTCCGAATCTCCCTCGGTTTCTCCAGAATGATGTCCGGATGCCATGGTGGCAATTCCTCTTCCCCAGGCACATTCCATGCCCAGCTGGAGGCCATCGATGCTGCACATCCATCACTGCCAGTCAGCGCATGGGCGGCTGAACTGCCTGCTGTGGCTGCAAGAATCCAAACACGGATTTGTTGGTCAGGCTCCAGAATGGGCCTTTGGGACTTTAGTTCTGCCTTGGATCAAACATCAGAGGAATCACACAGGAAAAACAGAGAATCTTTTGGCTTTCAAGGTCCCCCTTCCTAATTAGTAGACTTAGCACTTTTTGTCTGATTCTCAGGGGAAATGTCTGCATGAGAGAGCATTGTGGAAAAACACTTCAACTGGTCACTTCTCATGACCTTTTTGAAAAACAAGGGTAGAACTCTTTTCCTACCTGATGGGTTGTAGGCTGGGGAGTGCTGCTCTGAAAATGGGCAGCAGCTGTATTCTGGGAGGGCCATGGAGGTGCTTTGAAGGTCTTGAGGATACGATGGAATGAAGAAGACCTCAGGCTGGTGTTCAAATATGCGTGTGCCTGGTTCCTCTGACGGCAGCTTGAGCAGTCCTGGAGTAACAAACACTCTCCTAGGAGGTGCTGGGGAAGCCTCACATTCTTGAGAAATTGGACTTGTCCTGGAAGGGCCTGGAGGCAGCTCTAAACCCTCAGGTGAGAAAGCACTGAGGTTCTCGTACAAGGGAGCTGTGCAGCAGGGAAAGAAAAAGAAAGAAAGCAAAGGGAAGACTGAGTCAATATTGGCCTTCATTTATTTCCCTTTGGCAGCAATCGTACTTCCATCAGGGACTGTAAAAGATGGCCTGAAAGGCAGATTCTCACTTCTTGAATTTGAGAATTTGGGAGTTTGACGCCTGCTCTTTAAAGAACAGGGATCCTTTCAAGTTTTCAAGTCTGTGTGAAGTACTGAAGTATCCCAAAAAAATCTCAGCACTCACAGTGTAAAGGGCACCAACGAGAGCTTCAAACACAGACAGTCCCAGCTTGCACAAAAAGCCCCAGCCTTGGTCTTTCTCTGTGTTGACAGAGCCCTCAGTCCTCACTGAAATGGTTGAAAATGAAAGGTGCTGTCAGTGGAGATATGAACCAAACTTGGACATCTGGGCTGGTGACACACCTCCCAGAAGGTCAGGTTTATTCACTGCCCTCTTGCCACAACCACAGGACTCGGGGTCAGTGCCTCTGGAGAAGCGTGGAGGGCAGGGCTTGGGGAGGTTGTGCCAGTGCCAGATTGGAACTCAAGGCAGCAGGAAGCACCAAGCCTGCAGACAAGAACTCAACTCTTCTGATCTCCCTTCCTGCCACAGGCAGGCTCACTGCAGCCATCTCTGACCTCTCTCAGCCAAGGTGGCCTCTCTCCTTACCAGGCTCCTCGGGCTCCAGGGAACTGTTCCCATGGCTCACGGTGCCAGGCAAAGCTCCCTCTGCTGCAGCCTTGTTCTCAGGCTCCCCTCCTGGAGACTCTGGGGTGACACCGATGTTCTGCTTAATGGAGAAACAGAAAGAAAGAAATCCTTCTCACCAATTACACAAAACACATGGCTCAACAACTCCATGGCTCACACTCTTAATCCCTTGCTCCCACCAAGGAAGTCTGGCCCCCAAAGGCCTTCAACAATGGAGAAGCTTGACTTCTCAAACTCAGTCCAAAAGCTGTCAAAGCTGACAAGGTTGAACAGGGGTATGACACTGAACACATGAAACAGGCACAAAGGAAGGAGTCCTGAATGTGCTCCTCCCTCCACAGGCCTGAGCACAACAGCCTCATCCAGGCTGCAGCTTTGCTGGAACTTGATGGGAAAACACATCTCTTCCCACAGAGATGCCCAAGACAAAGGTGCCTGAGCTCTGGAACACAGAGAGCAAGACTGGCCGGTCTGCCCAGCTGAGCATTTCCCACACAGAAACTTGACGGGAGGCACTAGGCTACTGAGAGGACAATACAGCTGCAGCTGCAGCCCAGGCCTTGCTCTGCCCTGAGCTTCCAACCAGAAAGGGGCAGAGCCCATAGCTGGTGCTGGAACAGAGGCACCTCTCCAACGCCCCTCCCTGCTCAGGAGACTTTGTCCTCAGTGGCAATTCTCCAAATATTCTCCTATTTCACATCAAGCAAAGCTTGTTAGAACCTACAAAGCACCACCACAAATGCTCCTGCCCTAGGGATTCTTCCCAGGAAAAGCAGCACCCAGACTTGGCGATTATGGGCTCACACCTCTTATCCTCACTAAGGGGGGGGAAGACATTTTCATTCTCGCTTCTTTTAGAAACCTTGCTTTACCAAGAAAAAGTAAATAACTAAATAATACTTAAATAATTTTAACTGAAGAAGCCTTTCCTTCTCAGTCATGCAACAACATCCAGAGCTCTCAGTCCAGTGCCTCCCATTCCCATCCAATGGAATTACCTGATCCCTTTCAGACACGGATCTCCTGATCTCCCTCAGTTCCTTAAGGATGACATCTGGATGCCACACTGGCAATTGCTCTTCCTCAGGTGCATGCCATGCCCAGCTGGAAGCTGTCAATGCTGAACTTGTCCTGGAAGGGCCTGGAGGCAGCTCTAAACCTCCAGGTGAGGCAGCACCGAGGTTCTGGCACAAGGGAGCTGTGAAGCAGGAAAAGAAGAAAGGAAGCCAAGGGTCAGTAGTGGTCCTCAGCTACGTTTCCTTTGGGAGCAACTGTACTCATATCAGGGAAAAACTCAGATCCTCCCAAGCAGGGTGAGAAAGAAAAACCCAGACATGTTCTGGGGCTTTGCAACAAGCAATTCCTTGTCTACTTAGCTTTCCCCTGTTCGTTCAACCATCTGGGAAAACTGTCTCGCTACAATTCTTCGGCAGGAGGCAAGTGCCAGCATCCCAACTGCCAGGTCTTTTCCGCTCTGCTCCAAAGGGACAGGAGGCTCCTTCCAGCTGCGCCTGAGCACGACCGAGCCCTCGGCACTCACACGCACTCCCAGAGAGCTCCCCAGGCATGCCCACGGCCGGGCAAGGAGCAGCGGCAGCCACGGCGAAGGGCTGGGCCAGCTGTAGACCGAGCGGGCCAGGCTGCAGTGAGCGCAGCCCCGGCGGGACTGTCCCGCAGCCCCCGGCAGCCTGGGGGGCACAGGCGGCACAGCTGCCGGGCCCTGCCGGCACAGCTGCCTTGCCCAAGGACAGCCCCTGGGCCAGCCGGGGCAGCTGCGCTGAGCAGCCCCAGCACGGGCAGGGCCGCTCCTGCCCAGCCGGGCAGTGCCCACGGCCAAAGCCCGCGCCACCCTCACCCCGAGCCCGTCTCACCGGCGCTGGGGAGCTGCCCGGCGGGGCCGGCCGGCAGCGGCCGCTCCCTGTGCAGCAGGTGGAAGCTGCAGGGCGGGCGCCTGAAGCCGCCCCGCCCGGCCGCCAGCCGCTGCTTCTTGGCCCCGGGGCGGCGCTTGACGCGCAACAGGAGCTCGGGGCGGTCGCGGCGAAAGCGGGGGTTGCTGTAGTGCAGCCAGGCCCCGGCATCGCCCGGCACAGCCGCGCCGAGCCAGCCCGGCACCTTGCGGAAGCCGTAGCGGTGGAGCTGGCGCACGAAGCTGGCGAAGCGCGTGGCTCGGAAGGTGTGCGGGGCCGGGCCCTGGGCGCCGGCCGGGCTGAGCAGCTCCCGCTCGAAGAGCGAGCGCTCGATGAGCAGCCCCCGGGCCAGGCTGTCCCAGCGCACGGAGCGGACGCGGGGGCTGTTGAGCAGGAGCCACAGCTTGGCGGGGAAGCTGCGGGCGCTGAGGCCGGCGGGCAGCGGGGGCTCCTCCATGGCGGGGCCGCTCGGCGACTGTCGCCACAACGCCCTCAGCGCAACGGCCGCGGCTGCGCCGGCACCGCGCGGCCTGAGGGGGGCGCTGTGCTCAGCCCCGGCGCGGGCCGGACCCGGCGGGCACGAGCGGCACAAAGCCGCGGCTGCGGCACGGCGCGGGCACGGCGCGGGCACGGCGCGGGCACGGCGCGGGCGCGGCGCGGGCACGGCGCGGGCACGGCGCGGGCACGGCGCGGGCACAGTGGCGGCTCCCGGGGCGCTGCCAGGCACGGCGGGGAAAGGGGCAAGGGACAAAGCCTTTCTTTCTCTAGGGGAAATCAGCCTTCTTGCTTTGCTGTGCGGCACAGCCCACCGAGGCAAGCGCAGCAAGTTGCAGAAAGGGCTCCGATGGAATCATCCCATGGGAACTGTTCCTATGTGTCAGGTGAAAGCCACATCGCTCACTCTCCGGCACAGCTGAAGGGAGGAAAAAAATATGAGACTGAGTAGCTTCAGTATTTTGGTTGGGGTTGCTAACAGAGTTGCCCACTTCAAAGCAGGCAGGACAAATGGGACAAGGGCAAACGATGAACAGGAGAGACCTGAAGACTTCCTTTTGGCCTCTTGTCCAGCCAGCTGGCTGCTGCTTTCTCACAGTCTCGGCCTGTCTTTGGCACATTTTGCACATTTCTCATTCTTTGCAGTCTGCAGCAGCAACAGGAAGGCTCAGCGATTTTGTCAGCATTGTCATCCAAGCTCAAATCAAAGCAAGGAATTAGTGGCCTGTAGGTGTAGTGAACTCACACCAGTGTCTTCACCAAGAGGTTTTGCATTTTTCTTTCCTCAGTAATAACTTTATCTGTCCTTTCCCCCCCCCCCCCCATCTGGGGAGAGTTACAATGCAAAATTCTTCCTGCAGCCAAGTCTTTTCAATGGAGACTAACAAAGGAACTGTTCCAATGATCTGTGCTTAGGGTCACTTGTTATTTTTCTTCTGAAGTCTCTCATGAAGTAGAATCACTTTTGCATTTGTAGCTGGGGAAAAATAGACTTTTTTTCTCCCTCTCTTTTAATTGATGCCTTTTTTATGCCTTCGCATCATTTAAGCCTGAGGGCCCATAGGACATGTCCAGTTAAACGGCATAAGCTCATTCCTCACACACAGAGGAGCTCAGAGACACAATGTGGAGAGACAGGGACAAATAACAGCCAGTGCCAGCCACAGGGACTGAATGTTGCTGTGCTGTCACCTTACGTGCTGAATCAGGTGTGCTTTCTGCAGCGGCTTTGAGCTAAAAAAGCCAAGCAGAGACTGCGGGACAGGTAATTGGAGTGTAACTGCAGAAACAGCAGTGGTCACATTCATGGCTCAGGAATGGCTTCATTTTCCATCAGGAATGTGCCTGCTCCACATCCGTATTGCAAGTCCTACCTCCAGGGACAGCAGGAGCCTCCTCTGCCACTGGCTGCTTCCTTTCCCTGGAGTCCCTTCCAGTGTTGGCAGTAGAAGCTCCTTCTTGCCTTGAGCCAAATGCGTGCCTGCGTCTTGGGCTTGCTTTGCCAGGTCTCTTTTTCCAAGCATTTGACTCACAGGCTCTGCCCCAGCCCAGGGACATTTGTTATTTCCATCACCAGATGAACCATTTACACGATGAACCATTTTGGTTTTACCAAAGAGATGAATGGGTAAGATTGTGGTGCTTTATTGTACACCGCGTCCCATTAAGGCCAAGAGCAAGCTGTTCCTGCAGCTGAGTTTATGGCTCTTCCTGCGCTAATTATTCCACACTGCATGACTAAAGAAAAGAAATCCTTTTCCTTATTAAGCTACAGCTTTGTGCAAATATGTGTTGAAAGAGAATAAATGCCATAATCCCCTCATATTTTTCCATCAGTATTGGATACCTATAGCAGCGGCCGAGGCCTTCGCGCGGAGGCTGGCTGAGAGACACCAAGCAGACCAAGGTATGGCAGAGAGAAGAAGTGCAGTTTATTTACAGCAAATCTTTTTATACTCTTACACACTCCAATTACTACTGGTCAGTGAAAAGTCCACCTCCCAGGGTGATTGGTCACACCCGGTGTCAAACATAGAGATTAGAAAAGTGAAAGAATGCAACTTATCTATGTTCTCCGTGAGAAAGAACAGAAAGATTCCAAACAGTGCAACCACAATTCCTCCTTATTTGTTTTATAAAAAGAAAAGCAAAACAAAGGTATTGCTTGCAGTCTCCATTTGTTCCCTAAGAAGGGAAGATGAACTCAGCATGAGGGATCTGCTTGGCGGTGGCCAGCCACCAAGGAGATCCCGAGCTAAATACTGATAAGGGGTCTGCCAGTGGTGGCCAGCCACTGACAGGGCCCAAACCAGCCACTGATTAGAGATGGACAGGGAGACTTTCAAGCAATGCCATAAATGACATATCTATTAAACTTAATTCTACTGAAGGTTCTTAACTTTCTGACTCCACAATAAGATGAAATTCAGTCTCTGCTTGTTGAAGGACCATCTGCCTGATGGTCAGTGTCTTGATCATTGTTTTGAGGTTGCTGGTTCTGCTTCTGGAGTCGCAGATCAGGACGAACGCATCTCGCAGGCAGCCACTGCACTCCAGTATCTGTGGAAACGCAAGCATACCCACGGCCCCAAGTAATAAGCTCATGGGGGCCTTCCCAGGTGTTAGTAAGTAGGTTTCGAATCCAAACCTTCACCCGGGCCAAGCGCGACCCGCCTGACTGCAATGAGAGAAAATGGTTCAAAATGACAGGATTAATAGACCTGATGAGCAGAAACAGCGTGTTGCACCTCACTCAGCACTTGTCGCACCTCCGGGGTCAACGTTCGAGGCGAATTCAGATCAGGGTCCCCCCTTAAAATCTTACAAAGAGGGGCAAGCTGCGAGGCGGGTAGTCCCAAATAAGGACGTAACCAATTAATAACACCAAGCAACTTCTGGGCATCATTCAAAGTTTTGATAGTGTCTGAAAATTGCACCTCTTGATGTTGTACAGCCCGATCCAAAATTTTTGACCCCCAAATACTCAAGGCTCAGCATTATTAATCGCTGGCACCGTGGAGGCAAATTTTGATCTGTTGTTGGGGTGCAAAGGGATCGTAAAAAAACAATCCTTCAAATCAATGATCAGGATCACCCACTCTGTGGGAATCATCACAGGTGAGGGCATTCCAGGCTGCAAGGTGCCCATACCTTCCAGCACTGGATTAACTTTCGAAAATCATGCAGCAACCTCCACTTCCCTGACTTTCTCAACTACGAAGACGGGAGTATTCCAGGGAATAGTGGAAGGCCCAATGTGCCCCTGCTGAAAATGCTCCTGAACCAATTCACACAGGGCAAATAATTTCTCTCTGGGCTGGGCCCACTGCAGTACCTATACAGGTCCATCAGTCAGCCATCGCAAGGACAGCGTGAGGCATGGCTCGCCCTCACGCACAGTGACCCTTATTAAAAATTTGTCCCAAGACGAACTCCCCATGTTGCCAACACGCCTCCCCCCCAAAGGGTAAACGGGGCCAAAATAACATAGGGCCGAAGTACAGCCGTGTGACCCTCCGAGTCTCTCACACACAGGCCAGCCACTCAAGCAGCTCTGTGCGGCACCCCCCAGCCCCGCAATAGGGACCCCACAGGGGCCAGGAGTCACGAGGAAGGCCACGAAGAGGAGGAGAGAATCGTTTCGTCGGCACCAGCGTGGAGCAAACTTCGAAGCCGAACTCGATATGGGCAGGCTCTCGGCAGAATCAGAGTGCAGGTCAGCTGTGGTCTCTGATTAGAGATGTCCGCGGTCCAGCAGACTTTGTGGTAGGTCTGGAAGCCCAGTGTCGTTGCCGCAGACTTGCTGCTCAGCTCTGGAACAGGAGACTCAAAAGCACTAAATTAGCAATGAGAGTTTTCTCAGGAATCGTGATAGGAGGTCGGTGTGGAAGCCATAGCATGAAGCTGGCCCACATGCAAAACTTGGCACTTGACACAGTCCCAATATTTCCAAGAGACGATCAAAGAGCACTGGGAAAAACATCCAGTCTCTCCAAAATTCCTCCCACAAGGCAAGGAGGGGGCCAAGTCTTTAAAAAAAAAACAAAAACCACGATTCAATCGCAGCTGGGCACGAAGCGGTTAAAAACGAAACTTGAAATCGCAGCCAGGCATGAAGAGGTTAAAAACAAAGCTTCAAATCGCAGCCTGGCAGGAAGAAGTTAAAAACAGAACTTGCAAACCGCAGCCGGGCATAAAGGGGTTAAAAACGGAACTTGAAAACCGCAGCCTGGCATAAAAGGGGTTAAAACCAGAACTTCAAACCGCAGCGCCGCTGCAGGAGCCCGGGAACTGCCCCCCAGGAGCCAGAGCGGGTGCAGCCCCCGCCCCCAGCAGCGTCCCGGAGCCGCGGCCGCGCCCGGGACCCAGGCGGGGCGGCGCCGCCGGTCCAGGGGAAGAGCAAGCCAGCACGGAGCGGGGGGGGCAGCCCCCGCTCAAAGCAGGCTGGGGGGGACACAGCAGCAACAGAACCCAGGAGCGGCGCGGGTCCTGGTGCCCCCCTGGCCCCTACGGCCGCGGGGCGGCGGCGGGCGATGCCTCCGCCGCCGCCTCCTCCGCCTGACAGGCAGCTGAAGCCGCAGGAACAAGTCCCGCAGCCGCCAGCCAACTCGGCCGCGCGGCCAACGCAAACAAGTGCGGGGCAGGGCACGGCCCGGGTGCCGGCTCGGAAAAACGCGACGCGGGGCACGGGCCCGGCCCCGGCGCGGAACCGGGACGAGCCCCCAGCTCCCGCTGCCTCCTCCCGAGCTTGGAATCCAGCGAATGCCTCCGCAAGCGAAAGATACTTCCGAAACTTGCAGTCCTCCAGAGACAGGCACCCCAGACGCCTCACAGGGGGCGTGGCCGGCCCATCAATCACAGAGGTGCGCAGGGGGGGCGAGGGGGCCGAGGAAACCAGGGAGGAAAAGGCCTCCAAAAGAGCCCCACCCAGGCGAAGCCACCGTCCGAAATTGGGCAGTTCGCGTGAAAAACGGAAGTTTCCCTTATCTTGAAAGCATGGTAATAATTCATCGAGCAGAGCGTCCCCAGCTCGAACGGAGCCCCAAACATCCTGGCTAGAGTCCAGGGAAGGGCCCAACGTCTCAGCCACAGCCAGCATTGTCCCCAAACCCGGGCGGGCGGGGGGGGAAAAGAAAAGGAGGGTAGGGCGGGCTACACCTACCCCAAGACAGACACACGGCGGCGGTCACCAACTATAGCAGCCGGGGTCACCAACTATAGCAGCCGGGGTCACCAACTATAGCAGCCGGGGTCACCAACTATAGCAGCCGGGGTCACCAACTATAGCAGCCGGGGTCACCAACTATAGCAGCCGGGGTCACCAACTATAGCAGCCGGGGTCACCAACTATAGCAGCCGGGGTCACCAACTATAGCAGCTGGGGTCACCAACTATAGCAGCCGGGGTCACCAACTACAGCAGCGGCCGAGGCCTTTTCGCGCGGAGGCTGGCTGAGAGATACCAAGCAGACCAAGGTATGGCAGAGAGAAGAAGGGCAGTTTATTTACAGCAAAAGCTTTTTATACTCTTACACACTCCAATTACTACTGGTCAGTGAAAAGTCCACCTCCCAGGGTGATTGGTCACACCCGGTGTCAAACATAGAGATTAGAAAAGTGAAAGAATGCAACTTATCTATGTTCTCCGTGAGAAAGAACAGAAAGATTCCAAACAGTGCAACCACACAGCCCAATAACATAAAAATTATAATTAGAATCTAATCTTATTGAGCAAAAGTACAAACACAATATTGTCATATTTTGTGAGAGGGTTTTTTGGTAGAAAATCAATACATCCTGCTTAAATTTCTCCTTGGGAGGGTGGGGATAGCCTGGCACAGGTGCCCAGAGCAGCTGTGGCTGCCCCTGGATCCCTGGCAGTGTCCAAGGCCAGGCTGGACATTGGGGCTTGGAGCAGCCTGGGACAGTGGAAAGTGTCCCTGCCATGGAAGGAGGAGCTGGAATTTGCAAAGAATTAAATGCACAGGATGCTATCTCAGAGAGAATTAGGATCCTGAGCTCCTCTTAATTTCTTTCTCTGTAATTTTCTCCTGCTCCAAATCAAATATTTGACTATTTTCACCAACGGAAAGAAAATATCCTGTGACCAAAGTGACGCTGTAGAGCTGGGCTGGAAGCTGTTTATTTTGCTGCTCCCCTCCCAGCAGGAAAGGACTTCACTCGAACAGATGGGGCCTTGAGTGTTTTCACACCTGAGATTCCCTGTCAGCAGCAGAAATGTGCAGGGAATTATGCATATCATCCACTGTGCATCTCATTTCCCTGAGCTGCCTTCAGCTGGACCTTCTTCCCTCTGCCCTTCGCTCGCGTGGACAATCAAATCTTCTCGAGCATATGCTGGGGAGAAAGGAATTAACCTGTACAAAAACACCAAACCCCTTGATCTGTCAAGGCACGTAATTCATCCTAAGAATTTCAAACTCAGAGAATATTTTCCTTGAGAAGTTTGTGTCCGGGCTGATTGCATCTGTCTTGCCTAACCCCACACCAAGGACACTTCTAATGAATGGTGTCACTGCTTATATTTATACAAATTCTCGGCCAAATCTCTCTCCCAGTATCTCTTCTGTCACTGAGGTCACATGCCATGAAATCCCTCGAGGGCAGCAGGCATTTCTGCTCACAGTCACCGCTAAGGCAGCAGCCTGAAATTGTCATGTTGTCTCTGAGACCTCAAGGGAGGTGATTTGGTTTCAGAAATCCCTTGGAGTAACTGCTGCCCTCGATATCGATTTAAGCAAGAAAAGGCATTTCCCGCCTGACATAACAAAATCACACATGATCCTTTCATTCCTTGAGGAGTTCACGCTCCATGATGAGTGAATTGTCTCAGAACAACCAACATGTCAAACAGTGACCAGAGCACGATGGATCATTGCCCTGCAGTTCTACCAACCTGCTCAGAGAGTTCTAAAAATCTTCCGGTACTGTGATTGTTTTCTAAAACTTTTCATTTCATTTTTCTTCTATTTATGTTCACCTGTTAGCAAACACTAGGCCCGTGTCAGTAACTACATTCAATATATAAAAGACAGATTTATTGCCAGATCAAAAAATATTTCCAGGACGTTAACTTGTATTTTTTGCTGTTGCATCCATGTGATCTCTACTACTACACTTGATACATGATTTTGCATATTTTAATGCTCCTCCTATCTGTCCAAAAGTAGACATGGTTCATCTAAATAAAAAAAAACCAGTTTATTTTGGTTTTCCAAATTATATAAGCATCAATACCTGAGGGTCAAATTCAGATCAAACTTTTTCTGTTTCCAGCAGATGTTTCGGAATAACTCCAATTTAATTACATAGCTGGGAAAAAAAAAAAAAAGAAACAAAACAAATCCCTCATTCACATCAATAAAGTACAATAAACTTTAGCACAATTATAGTTTTCATGGGACCATGAAATTGTGCAGATATTTTCTGATGTTTAAGATTTTGAAATATCTTTATTTGAATTAAAAGCCACAACCTTTGATTCACAGCCCATGAAGTCCCTTCAGCAAAATGCTTTTCAAAAAGAAGATGAAAAGCGCTTACAACTCTAAAAATGACTGCAAGAGTCCAAAATGTTGTACTTATTTACACTTATAGGTGTATTTGATTTTGCCATGAATGGTTTCCATCCTTTGTTGCCTCAAGGTTTTTGCAGGAATTAAAAACTCCTTTTCTGAAGGCTGGGTTCAGCAGCTGGGTCAGGAGGTGGAAGAGGAATTTTCCTCTTAAAGGAGACTCCCCAAGGAACAGAGTGAGGAGAATCTACATCTGTTGGAGGAAAATATTTTATAGGAACATAAAGAAATAGATCAATGAATAAATATCCTGAGTAAGGCCGTGCTTGGGCCTCAGCCCGGCTCCAGTCAATGGGGAAGGTAACACCTGTGACAGCACAAAGCTCTTTGTCCTCCTAGCTTACAACAAAAGTAAAGTTTTTCACCTCTTTGATACCTAAACGGCAGTAAGCTGTTGCTTTTCCCCAGTGTGGGATCTCATGGGATTTTGGAGTGCATCAGGAAGTGTGGCCAGCAGGCTGAAAGAGGTGATCCTGCCCTTTGGAAGGACATGAAGAGCACAGTTTCTTGTCTCAAGCACTGCCGAGGCCACAGGAGGAAGTTGCCATGAGCCGAGCCACCCGAGGGCAACTTGAGATAAGCATGGAAGGGAGGAATTTGCAGCTGGAAGGAGCGAATTCCTGGCGGAGCTGAAGTTTGTACAGCACATTCTGATTCATGCATCCAGACCAAAATTCCCACTGCGGCAACCTGTGGGAAACGGAGGTGCTGTTCATACACACACCACCCCAAAGTTATGGGAACAGCATCTGAGAGCACTGCAGCACCCCCAGGCTCATTCCTGGGATCTTCCACCAGAGGACTGCTCATGACCCACAGACGTTAAAAATTCCCCTCCAGGGGAGGTGCCTGGACATTCCCACCCAAACCTGACCTTGTATTAACCCATGGAACTCTGTTTCATGGGCTGCCTCCAAATTTGACAGATCAAGACTGAGAAAATCACTTAAACCACGGATGTAAAAATTGCATCAATCAAGTCTCACTGCTGCATCCAAGGGTGGTGAGATGTCTCTCTTTCTTTCTTTCTTTCTTTCTTTCTTTCTTTCTTCTTTCTTTCTTTCTTTCTTTCTTTCTTTCTTTCTTTCTTTCTTTCTTTCTTTCTTTCTTTCTTTCTTTCTTTCTTTCTTTCTTTCTTTCTTTCTTTCTTTCTTTTTTCTTTCTTTCTTTCTTTCTTTCTTCTTTCTTCTTTCTTTCTTTCTTTCTTTTTCTTTCTTTCTTTCTTTCTTTCTTTCTTTCTTTTCTTTCTTTCTTTCTTTCTTTCTTTTCTTTCTTTCTTTCTCTCTCTTTCTTTCTTTCTTTCTTTCTTTTCTTTCTTTCTTTCTTTCTTTCTTTCCTTTCTTTCCTTTCTTTCCTTTCTTTCTTTCTTTTCTTTCTTTCTTTCTTTCTTTCCTTTCTTTCCTTTCTTTCCTTTCTTTCTTTTCTTTCTTTCTTTCTTTCTTTCTTTCTTTCTTTCTTTTCTTTCTTTCTTTCTTTCTTTTCTTTCTTTCTTTTCTTTCTTTTCTTTCTTTCTTTTCTTTCCTTTCTTCCTTTCTTCCTTTCTTTCCTTTCTTCCTTTCTTCCCTTTCTTTCCCTTTCTTTCCTTTCTTTCTTTCTTTCTTTCTTTCTTTTCTTTCTTTTCTTTCTTTTCTTTCTTTCTTTCTTTCTTTCTTTCTTTCTTTCTTTCTTTCTTTCTTTCTTTCTTTCTTTCTTTCTTTCTTTCTTTCTTTCTTTCTTTCTTTCTTTCTTTCTTTCTTTCTTCCTTTCTTCCTTTCTTTCTTTCTTTCTTTCCTTTCTTTTCCTTTCTTTCTTTCTTTCTTTCTTTCTTTCTTTCTTTCTTTCTTTCCTTTCTTTCCTTTCTTTCTTTTCTTTCTTTCTTTCTTTCCTTTCTTTCTTTCTTTTCTTTCTTTCTTCTTTCTTTCTTTCTTTCTTTCTTTCTTTCTTTCTTTTTCTTTCTTTCTTTCTTTCTTTCTTTCTTTTCTTTCTTTCTTTCTTTCTTTCTTTCTTTCTTTCTTTCTTTCTTTCTTTCTTTCTTTCTCTTTCTTTCTTTCTTTCTTTCTTTCTTTCTTTCTTTCTTTCTTTCCTTTCTTTCCTTTCTTTCCTTTCTTTCTTTCTTTTCTTTTCTTTCTTTCTTTCTTTCCTTTCTTTCCTTTTTCTTTCCCTTTCTTTTCTTTCTTTCTTTCTTTCTTTCTTTCTTTCCTTTCTTTCTTTTCTTTCTTTCTTTCTTTCTTTTCTTTCTTTCTTTTCTTTCTTTTCTTTCTCTCTTTTTCTTCCTTTCTTCCTTTCTTCCTTTCTTTCCTTTCTTCCCTTTCTTCCCTTTCTTTCCTTTCTTTCCTTTCTTTCCTTTCTTTCTTTCTTTTCTTTCTTTTCTTTCTTTCTTTTCTTTCTTTCTTTCTTTCTTTTCTTTCTTTCTTTCTTTCTTTCTTTCTTTCTTTCTTTCTTTCTTTCTTTCTTTCTTTCTTTCTTTCTTTCTTTCTTTCTTTCTTTCTTTCTCTTTCTCTTTCTTTCTTTCTTTCTTTCTTTCTTTCTTTCTTTCTTTCTTTCTTTCTTTCCTTTCTTTCCTTTCTTTCTTTCTTTTTCTTTCTTTCTTTCTTTCCTTTCTTTCCTTTCTTTCCTTTCTTTCTTTTCTTTCTTTCTTTCTTTTCTTTCCTTTCTTTCTTTTCTTTCTTTCTTTCTTTCTTTTTCTTTCTTTCTTTTCTTTCTTTTCTTTCTCTCTTTTTTCTTCCTTTCTTCCTTTCTTCTTTTCTTTCCTTTCTTCCCTTTCTTCCCTTTCTTTCCTTTCTTTCCTTTCTTTCTTTCTTTTCTTTCTTTTCTTTCTTTTCTTTCTTTCTTTCTTTCTTTCTTTCTTTCTTTCTTTCTTTCTTTCTTTCTTTCTTTCTTTCTTTCTTTCTTTCTTTCTTTCTTTCTTTCTTTTCTTTCTTGGTTTTCTTTCTTTTCTTCTTTCTTTTCTTTCTTTTCTTTCTTTTCTTTCTTTTCTTTTTTCATGCTTCCATACTGCTTTGTTTCTATAGATAATAATAACCAAAATAGCAACATATCTCCTTTTCTTTCCAACCCAATTACTCTGAAACTGGCTGGAGAAGGGAAGGCTGCAGGGGATCCATGGATCCACACAAACATCTCCAAGGGCTCACAGAGCATGGGCCACACTGCTCAGAGGGGCCAGGGACAGCACGAGCAGCAGTGGCCATCAAATCAAGCCCAGCGAGCTCCAGCCCAGCAGAGGGAAGAACTTCTTTCCATGGAGGGGCAGAGCCCTGGAACAGCTGCCCAGGGAGGGCGTGGAGTGTCCCTGTGTGGGACATGCCAGCCCCAGCTGGACACGGTCTGTGTCACTGCTCCAGGGGACCCTGCCTGCGCTGGGGCTGGGCTGGGACAGCTCCAGAGGGACCTTCCAGCCCCACACATCCTGGGATTCTGTGATTCTGGAATTGTTAATGCAGTAAATGCTAAGCATACATATACAAGACTTTTTTTCATCTTTATTTTGCCATGGTAATAAACTCCTATGGCTCTTTGTCTTTCCCTTTCTTCCCTAGGATTAATGGAAGTGCAGCAATTTCAGGCATAAGAGGAGGCCTGGCTGAAATGGATGTGAAAGCACTGATTAAAAAGTAATTCTATTGAGTTCACACCTTGGAAGAACAAGACATTAATTAATTAGACTACCTACTCAATGAGAGATAAGTAACCAAGATCACAATTATCTTTTCATTCCGTGTCTGGACAGTGCTGAGTTATAATGCAAATAAGTAACAATATTAATTAGTAATTATTATTAAACTTTTGTGCTGATTCTGCTCCCATAAGCATTTCCAGTGTTGTCATGAATAACTTTGTTGAGATTTTCTAAAACCTTGGGAAAGTTCCTTTTAGTACAAACTGTGTAATTCACATTTTATGATATTTTTTGGTTTTTCAGAGGAGATGAGGTGTTTCCAAGTGGAGGTGTTGTGCAGAAAGGCATTCACACCCTGAAGTTCTGGATCCCTTTTTTCTTTTAGGAAGTCCCAAATTGGCTGTATAAAATGGAAGAGAGTGAATTTTTCAAGTAAGACAAAATCACATGTTGCAAATTTTCAGTTTCAGATTTGTGTCACTTCCTTTCTCCTACCAAATGGCTGATTAAAATATGTGATTTCTTGAAGTTTGCCTGATTCTAAAGGACAAAATACTCTGAAACCTCTGGGTTTTTTTAACTGAGGTCAGAGGAGAAGCACTTTCACTACTTTCCTCTTTTGACTCCCCCATCCTTGAGGCCTTCTCTGACAAGAGGAAGGGATGCCAAACCCTGTCTTTTCTAACTTATTGCACTCAATCCCAGTCCTGCTGAGGAATACACACTCATGGCCTGGGAAATACTGATAACATTTTGTTCAGTGCACATGCTGATTAATACAGATGTACCTCTCCATCATTAGCTGTGATCTGCTGGTCTGCTGCTCCCAGATGTTCTGCAAAGATGCCCCATAATTTCTGTGCAAACATCACAAAAACTTGTGTTCTTTGGCAGTGAATTAGATGAAAAAAAAATCCAATCAACAAGTGACATCCTGTCTGCTAACCTGTCATAGCTCAGATGTGTGTTTAAGGGCTTAGAAATAAAAGAGCCTCCTTCTCTCCAGCCTCCTTTGAATATTATCCTCTGATCAAAGCTAGGAATGCCAAAAGCTAGGAATTTATAGCCACTTAGGTTATATTATAAATATAACTATATTTTAAAATTTAACTATACATATATATTTATTTAAATTATATATTAATATGTACATTTGAGTTATATAACATATTGTATATTATAGATAAAATCAATATATTATACAAATGCATGATATATAATTATATATTTATATTTACAGTTTCAAATGATAAATATAAATATAGAACATAAATATAATCAGATTATAAATTTGTCAGGGATGTGTCTAAAGGTCTATAACTAAGTCGAGCAGAAGTTTGAAGACAATGAAAATTTATTTGTGATTTTGATAATAAAAACCATCACTCAAACTCAGCCATGTTTGAGGTTTGTTTTGGGGGGGCGGGGGTTTTGGGGGTTGGGTTTGTTTTGTTTTGTTTTTTGGGGGGGGTTGTTGGATTTTGGGGGGTTTTGGGGTTTCTTTGTGGGGAGGTTTTTTGTTATTAGTTGGTTCACTGGGGGATTTTGCTGGTTTTGCTTATTTGTGCGTTTGGTTTGGGATGGGTTTTCGCCCTTTGACATTAGTTAGGTAACAATTTGATTACGAAATATCCAGTTATTAACTATTGGGTAGTTGCTGTGTTGTCTGGAGGCAAAAACATAACTCATAGTAAAATTTAATTGAGTGGAATCCACTACCTAAAACAGGCAGATTAATTTTTTTTTCTCTTCCAAGCCTCATGGCTCAACATATCAAACGCTAGAAAATATTTAGGAGTGGGGAAATAAATTTTAGTACTTTTTTATGGATAAAAACCATTACTTCTTTCCTGTACTTTTGAAGTGCCAAAGTTCGGGAACAAGTTCCTTCTGCCCAGACAAGCAGACACCTGTGAGAAGTTTGTCACAGCTTAGAGCAAACCCAGAACAGCACACACAACACCTCTGCTGTTGCACAGATAAGACTCAAAAATTGTCCTTTTCATCCCAAACACTGCAGAGGCAAAAGAGAAATAAACAGTGACAGACTGCATTGTGCCAAATAGAAAAATATTGGATTGTTGTGTGCCGAAAAAAACCCCTTCCCTTTCTTTTTGTTCCTTTTCCTCCTCTCTAACATCACAGGTGTTGCACCAACTAATTAAGTCTCCTCCCCTTAAGCTTAATTGTCCCTTGCCAACTTAATATTTTCCTTGTCAAAAAGTGAGAGCTCACCAGCTAAGACTTCTATAAACCTCACAGTTTTAGTTTTTGAAGTCACCTTAAATGTGTTCACAACTGATTAAAAAAAAAAAAAAAAAGAGAGAGAAACAAAAAAGAAGAAAAAATCAAAGCCCTTTCAGGACTTCTGTCCAAATTCTAACTGATTTGATATACAGAAAGGATTTTTTAATATTTCATCAACTGGATGTGGTTAAACAGCTGCTTTTATTGTGGTTTTGGGTATCACAATTTTAGGAGAAAATGTATAGGGAGGACTTTCTATTCAAACATTTCCTATCTGATTTTTTCCATACATATCAAATATATGTAGTTAATGATGCAAATATTTTAATGAGCAGAAGGTCCAGAACATGGAATTATCCTATGCCTAGCACTACAGCAGCACTGCCAACTATAGAAACTTCAGAGATGTTTCATGATCTGAAAAAAAGTTATTTCAACACATGAAACCAACAAAAAAAGGTGTTTTGGTTTTTTTGTTTCCAAAATTACAGATCAGTACTTAAAGATTAGCCAACATGCTTTAAAGATGTGAAAATGCTGTGTGATTCCAAAGTTTTGAAAATAACTACATAGATTCGGTCATAAAAGTTAGAAAGTTGGATATTCTAATTTACATATACATTATCACATTTCTCTTTTTTTTCTGGTTGTTTTGTTTTGTTTTGTTGGTTTATTGGGGGTTTGGGGTTTTTGAGAGTTTTTTTGTGTCTTTTTTTTGTTCTTGTGTTTAGGGGTTTTGGGGCATTTTTTTTGTTTGTTTCACTTAATTTTGGGGTGTTTTTTCTTGTTTTGTTTTTGGTTGGTTGGTTGGTTGGTTGGTTGGTTGGTTGATTGGTTCATTTTTGTTTGGTTTTGGGTTTTGTTTTTTGGGGGTATTTTATTTTTTTTGTTTGGGGTTTTTTTGTTGTTGGGTTTTTTGGTTGTTTCTTTATTTTGTTTGCACCTATTCTCTGACCCTTTCTTCATTTTTCTGGGGCAACCACTTCTGTTTAGGCTGCCTTTTTCTGGCTCCCAGTTCAGCTTCTAATTGACTCTGCATTTCTAAAACAAACCTCATTGTTACGTGTCAAAATCAGGGTGATTACAGTGAGTCTGGAGGACAATGTGCAAATTCCTGCCCCTCTGCTTGAGCCAAATTTGTCTCTCTTAGGTCTCAATCTCGACTTCTTCTGCAGCTAAGACCCAACCACCAAGGTGAGGCCATCCACAAGGGCCGTACCAATTCTGTCCCAATTCTTACTCAATCTGAGCGAATTCACTGACAGCCCAAAAAACGTAATGCAATGACAAATAAAGAGCATTATTAAGTATGTCAAAGTTTTCACCACATCCCGTGTAAGAACTGAATTATTAAAATGCAGATATAGATCTAATATCAACATCCACCTGGGTGGACAGAGACTCTCTAACTTGTTAAGGTTAGAAAGTGTCTGTTTATTTCAGTGCCAGAGAGCTGCAGGGATAGCTCCCAAATGTACAGCTCCGAAGTAACAATGCAACACCAAACTTTTTTATCTGTAACAAAAACGCATATTAGCATAAGCGCCTCCCATTCCCCCGCTTCATATGGAAATTAGCAAAAAGTCATTAAGCATGCGCAGTTCCTGCAATGGAATTGAGTCAGTGGTCATTAATTGAGTCTGAGGGCTGCTTTGGATGAAGTAATATGAGTCTTCCTCAGTCTGACCTTCTTACTTCGTTGGTTTTTGACAATACATTTGACCCTGGAAAACTCCCAATGTTCTCTTCTATTGCATCTGGGCAAAATTCGTAACTGTCTAGGCTCTCCTTTGAACTTCTTTTCTTAAGATTATTAATTGTCTATTCTAAGCACAGCTGAGTAAATATCAAATAATCAAAGGGCCACCCTGCATTTAATCATTAATTTCTTTCTAACTGAGTTCTGTGTCTCTTTCTATTCTAATTGATTTTAACAAAACTAATTTTTATCTAAAACCTCTACTTTTAAGTGTCTAAAAGAAAACCCCATGTTTCAGAACTGCAGCTGTTGTGTGAAAATCAAGAATCAAACTTCTCAGTAACCTTCAGGCGCCCGCGAGACCTTCCCTCTTCTCAGCTCTGTGTTTTATACAGAGCTTCTCTGTGCAAACCACTCGATTCCATCAGCACAACTGCTGGATATCCTTCTTCATCCTTTCCTTGCCAGGTGCCTGGGTGTATTGAATACTAACTAAATCATCCATTCAGCTGGGAAAGGACATTATCTGCAAGATTTGCTGCTCTCTGCCTCTCTCAAATCCAGCCTCCTGCTCCTGGCTGCATTGACAGAGCGCGTTACCCACCTGGCATTTGTCATGGTTTAACTCCAGATCGCTGTTAGAAATGTACATCAGGAGACAGATAGGCGTAATGGAACCCTGAAACTTAGTCGAAGTTTCTTATTAATACCTGTGCCAAGGGAGTTCTCCTCCTGAGAGAAAAGGCCGTTTGTGTGGTAGGAGTCACGGCAGATAAATTGGGAGCTGCGTCGTGAATTTATGCTCTATATTTATGCTCCAAGGTTTGATAGATATTTCTACTTTAAAATAAGGTCTTACAAAGAAATGGAATTGAAACACAGAAATATGAATTTCCAAACTGTGCCAGGCAAAGTCACTTTGAATGGATAAAAGTATATTGAGTCTCTTTCTAAAATTACTTTTTTCATGTCTGTTTTCTCACAACAGTAGCACCATGTATTTGCTAGAGCAGACGTGATGTGCATAATTTAAGACAGAATTTATTTCTGCAGATTAAACCCAAAATTTGGTAGTTTTATATCTCCCTGAATCTGGAAATGACATAAAGCCACTCTTCGTCTCCAATAATGAGAAAAAATGGTTCAGTTTTGTAGCCTGCCTGATCCCACAGTATCTGAATGTGCATTGTGTGGCAGATAAGAGGTAACATTTAGCAATGTCTTAGTTCTTTAGGGGAAGCAGAGCTGAATTATCAGACATCCAGAGACACAATAGGGTGCTCACACAGACAGATAGCACTGCAGGAACATTGTGAATGTGTGCCTTCAATATGTTTTGGTAACCATACTCCCTTTTCTATTGTCAGCAGAAATAGAATGTGAAATCACCCGCTGCAACCCAAAAATTCTGAATGAATGAGCTTCTCCTGGAGAACACATAATACAGAAAAATTCAGATTTAGCAAATAGTGGCAATTTGAATATTCAGTACTTTAACACTGCAACCTGTAAAGGGTACAATGCCAGGAGATGTCATCAAGATCTGAATACCACAGTGCTGTGAAGAAAGGAGATGAATAAAGTGCAGAAGTGATTATTCATGCATGAAGGGGTTATAGTGACTCAGCCTTCTGACATGCTCTGTTTTCAGGGCCAGTTTCTAATCCCAGAAGAACTGCAGAACTGCAAGCTGAAGAAGACCTGCTGCCCAGCTGGTGTGCATAAAGAGATTTTTTTTTTTTTTTCATCACAAGGATAGCAGATAGATCTAAAATTAAGAAACTGTCCCTTGGAGAGTTTGGAAAACACGCTTGTAACTACTGCAGCATAGGTGGGGTTGTGCTGACTCCTGTTTTCTTACTTTTAAAATTGATGCTAGCAGCTAACTTAACTAAACAAAATTCACTCTTATTAATTTTGCCCGCAATCGACTGAGTTTAACCTCTCATCAGAGTTAATATCTTCTGTGTACAGAAAGCAGAACCAGTATTGCTATTGACTGAACAGTGTCTTCTATGAAAGACACGTGGGTGATAATAAATATTTCAAGGAGGAATTAAAATATGAAAGTTTTGGCTATGTCCATTTAATTTTCTCCGTCGGCTATCTATGGGAATTAAATTTTTCACTTCCATTTATGCCTCTGACTCTGAGGTGTCTTTTGCTTTTAATGTAAATGTACTTTGTACATTTAATGTGCAGGTGATGATGTGCACGGATGCAGCCCAAATGTGTAACCTGAGAAATGAAAATTAAGGGGCTGATATATAAAACAGAGAGGGGATACAGATCTTTTCAGATTTTTGAAACTGCAAGGTTTGGGACGAGCAATGAACTCTTTGGATGACTCTGCATGAATATAAATTTCTATCTCTTTTATAGGTATGGGTTATCATCGCACCAGTGGTTTCTTTGAGTGTGTAAGGTATACAGAGTATATAAAAATATATAAAGCATGTACAGTTGGAAGGATAAAATCTCCCATATTGGCTATCTGCTAAAAGCATTTTGAGAAACAATACAAAAGCCCAAACCCCCAATTACAACCATTTTCATCCTTTTTGGGTTTGCTGCTTCTTTCAGCTGGAGCTCCATTGAATTAATACTATTTTACCAGTCTGATTTTGACCTGGAACTCATTCCTCTGATAGATTTAGTCGCCTGACTCAGTCATTTATTTAGCAGTGACGAGAAAAGAAGGCTGTTGCTGCTGCTCTGGTGTCCAGGAGTAACAGCTGGCATTTCCTCCTCTTGAAAGGATTGCCAAGGACAGAAATTCACGGAGCAGTAGTGGCGCAAAAGACTCAGAAATCTGCCTGAGCAGCTGTCACTGTGATGAACACGGTGCAGATACGCAAAACATCACCTCGGTTTGCCAAAATCCTCAGCGGTTTTGGCACCTCTCCGCTGCAAAACTGGATTGTGACAGTGACAGCAATGTCAGGCACCTCTGCAGCCAAGGAGGAGGAGGATGCAAGGTCTATTTTATTTTGTCCATCCTAAGATGCTGCCAGGGGGATGGCAGAGGCAAGGCAGGCAGCACTATGCCTCGGTGGTTGGGCTGTTCTTTAATTTAATTTAGTTCCACTGTCAAACCAATACGAAGCAACCAGATTTTCACAGCAGGGTGGCAAAAAAAGACATGTTAAGGAGAGAGTTTCCAGCTCCAGGAAGAGATATTCAGAAGAAAGATTTAGTAAAAGAGGAGGCTAAATGCAAAAAAAGAAAGGAAAAACCTGAGGTTTGCACAGCTGTTTCTATATAAAATGAGTTACCATTTGGAAATGTGCCACTCCAGAAACAAGAATTGCAGTTTTGCTATTGGGTTGGTTTTTTCCCCTTTCTTTCAAATTTACATCAGTGCAGCTTTCATAAAGGAAGTTTCTTGCAAAATCACGACACCTAAGTTTTGCCATTATCCTTAATGGGGTAATATTTCTTAAGTGAATTGCAGACAACTCACTCTATTTGCAGACTCATTTTGGAGTGGAAGGAATTGCCTCTGCCTTGTTCTTTGCCTTGCATGCCGAAATGGAGGGAACAATCTCATCTGTTTTTTTTTCATAACAGAGCAATCATTAAAATGTCTTGATTGAAATGCACAGCCCAGATGGACTTCTCTGCTAAAGGACATGAGCTAAAGGTCAATACTTTTTTATTTTTGAAGTCCATGTCATCAGCCATGAGTTAATATTTAAACGCCATTGACAAGTGGTGAGAAAGCTCTGCAGCTTTTCCTTTTTGAGCGCTCTGTGAAAGATTTATGCCAGGCATACAAATGGAAAGTAAACTTCTGGCATCCGTTATTTTGAAAATATAGGTTTTTTGGACAAAACATAGTTTGTTGTTATTAGGCCCTCTAGGCCCAATGGGACACAAACCAAAACATAAAGCACATCCATTAAAATAAGAATCCAGAAGAAAACAAAAAACTGAAGCTGTTGCTTCATTATTTGTTTGTGTAAAAATAATAACTATGTAAAGAGGCAGTAGTTTTAACAAATAATTGTATAAAAATATGTTCTTTACTCTGTATTGTTCTGGGGACAGGAAAGGACAAACCAACCACAATCACTGTGAGGAGGTGAAATATTCCCTGAAGGAATGTCATAGAAGAAGAAATAGTAAGGTGAACATGGTGTTGTGAGAGGAAATATCCAAAGTTCCTGGGTTGGCACCGTTCCCTGGGCAATGCACAGCAACAGCAAAAGGAAATTAGCAAAATGTAATGGCACATGAGGAACAGCATGGGGGAAAACAGCAGAAAATTAAGTGACACATTATAAATCAGTGACTTTCCAGCATCTGGGATATTAGTTTGTGTATTCCAGGTCTGAAAATTTACAACAGAAGAGTGTGAGCCGTACAGGGCAAGATGACCAGAATGACTTAACACAAAAAACTCTCCTCTGAAGAGAGGCTGAGAAGACATGGCTGGTTTATTTTAGAGAGAACGTAAGAAAAGACATAATGAAAGTACATTCCAGTAATTTGTATAGGAACTACAGGACAGAAGATCAAACAGAACCGTATCAGTTGTCATCCTTTTTTGAATCTGCCATTTCAGGGAAACAGCGTCACCAGAAACAGATACAATAAACAGGCCATATTCTTTAGATTTCCAAAGAAAACTTACCTTAAAGAGCAGCAATTTCATTATGCTTTAGCAGGAAGATTATTTTCATACAGAAGTGTAGTTTTGTGGATGTATGGGACAAAGATGTGGAGGAGGGAAAAGGCACAAATTGCCCTAAAATAATGGTCACAATGGTCACAAATGGGTGCACCAGACACACTGGAACCACCAGATGCAAACAGAAAAACCAGGATGAATTAACAGATTATTAATAACAAGTCATGTGAATATTGGTTTTAATTTTTCAATTAATTTTGCTGTAATTGTGTGCAAATGAGATACTAAAGTATTTTTAACCCTGTCCTGATTTTTTTATTTAGTTCTTCATTTGCAAATTTAAAGGCTATTTTGTGCAAGCTCTCTGTTCCTTAAAAATCTTTCCAATGGTTCTGTTTCGAGGCTCACAGAGTTTGTGCAATGTTTTATGAAACTTGAACAGAATTGGTGTGGAAAATTGAAATGGGCTATTATCCTATTAGGATTTTTATAAACACACAGGGAAAATGGGTACAGTTTCATCTGGTTTCTAAAGTTTTAACAGGTGTGGCTTGTTTTTAAAAGAAACCTGGCTGAAATATTCAATATTCAAGGACTTTCAATAAAATGAGCAATATATAACCCAAGAGAGATCTTCCATTTCTCTCAATAATGCACAAATGATGCATTAGTGTAGTGAAAATTAAGCTTTTCTCACATCCAGATTCTAATTCTTATTCTCTCCCTTTTTTTGAGAGATATTTTCAGTTTAGAATTCATTAAGAATGTCACAACAAATTGCTGTGCTTAAATACAAGAACAATCATTAAAAAGAAATTTATCCCCAAAAGAGAAAGGTCCACATTACCAATTTTGAGGATACAATTTGTTTTCATGTATATTTTGAATATTATGAGTAATTTTATTTTTATATGTATGAGTATATGACTTTTTTTTCTTCTTCACATTTCTATTTGTGTTACCAGATTCCAATTAAAATTTAATTTTCAAGTCCTTGGTATAATGAATATTGCATAAAATCTGTTTCTATAAACCAGACTACCATAAAGAAATAAAGTGCTCATTGTTAATTGCTCATAAAGGATAACTCCCAGGCCATTGGCCTACTTGAAATTGTGTCCTTGACTATCTGATATACTGCCCAATGCACAACATCCTCTTCTTCTCTGCTCTTCTCATCTCATTTTAATTTTTTCATCCCATTAGTTTTCCTTTAGACAAGTTTCCTCCTCTTTTTCCAATTCTTGTATAGAAAAATAAGTTTGACTGCAATATCTGACGGCTCCACTCCCAAGAAAGTGTTCAAATTTCTTTGACTCACTGAAACATGAGAATTCACCTAAAAAGCTTGTTTTTTAAAAAATTTCTACAGCCTTAAAATGAGTTTCATTTTCTCCCTCTTCATAGCAGAAGAGTTTCATTTTGTCCCTCTTATTTTTCGGTTCTGAAATCAAGTAAATCATACTCCAGCCATCCCAAATTTTACATGTGCATTAAAACTGAATGTGAAATGCCAATAAAGAAGGAGCCCTGAAGACAGGGAATTAGAAAATACCAGGGAAACGTGCCAAGGGGTACAAGACAGAAGAGTTTGACTTAAGAAGTTCAAATGAGAACAAGGAATTGTAGATTCAGAATATAAGGCAAATGAAAATGGTTGTTGCGTAGAGCTCATGATAGAAGCTAAAAAATTTCTATTCAGTGCCGAAAAGAAAATAAGAATTCTTTAAGCAGCAATAAGCTGGAAAACTATTCTTTAAGGAAAAAAACAGATGAGAATTCTTTTTCACTGTTATTTTATTAAATATGGACAAAAAATGCTGTGTTTGCTTTTTAATTTTTTTTTTTAAATTTTTTTTAAAATATAGCTTTTACTCTTTTATGTTGCTTTTTCCACACAGCTGAAGGAGGACAGCATGGATCGTGTATCAGGAAAAAGCAGGGAGGGAAGTCCCTGTAAAACTTACTAACATTAATTATTCAACATGTGGTCACATTTATTGCAGTCGTTACCTCCTGTGTTTATTGGCCACACAGCATCTCAGTCAAAAAATCTGAAATACCTTGTCTGGCTTTGTGTCATCTTGAACCACCTTATGTAATTTCCCACAAATATGGCAAAAGATGATGAATTCACTCTACTTAAATATGCTGAATAGGTGGAATTATCATAAAGGCATTAATTTTGTCTTTTGGAAGTATAAAAAGCTGTAGGAAAAGTTATGTTTTAGTGAGCTACTTGATATTCAGGCTCCTAGTGTAGTCAATTTAACTATAATATGATACTTTATTGGCAAAAAACCTAGGATATTACCACCTTAGCATTCTTCCTGCCTCGCATAAGATGATTACAGGTCACAGCTTTATTTGCACCAGTGGTGATTTGAATTCTAATATTTTTATATTTGGCAGAGAACAGGTATCATGGAATGGATTACAGATATAGAAATTTGAACTCAATTTCTCTTTTGTCTCCCCTACTAAATTGTGTGGCTCCTCATTGAATGAGTGATTTACTTTTTATTCCGCGCACATTTTGGTTTCGTATCTTCCTGGCAAGAAGATGGTGCTCCGTGCAATCTGATCTGAAGAGCTGTGACATGATTGTCACATCATTTACTACGCAGAGTAAGCGGGGAAGTTCATTAAGTCATGAGTACCTGCTGCTGAATGTTTGGAGGGATAAAATACACTTTCTCCTGCATTGTGGGATCAATTCCAAACCAAAATAATCTCATCAGTATGCAGATTATATGCAGATTATCTGATATACATGAAATGGAAGAATTTTGGCTTTCGCATGAAAGGTGACCAGGAATTAAATCACTAATATTAGTTGAACCAGTTGAAGTTGTTGGTAGAGTTCAAAATAAGGAGTTTTGTAAGTTGAAAACTTAAGTTTGAAGACCCAGGGGTCATACAGAAGAGAGGACTTTATAAAATCATCTGAGTTTTTTGCAGATCAGGTTGTACTTGAGAAGGGACAAAACCCCTCACCCTGTGCTGAGAGGCTAAAATTAGCTCCCCTGACACTTGACTCCATGGAAATGTGAATTTTAATGAGAGAGTTTTCCCGCCTAAAAGTCTGAGGAACACCTCTGCATAGAGACAACGAGCCATTGGACAAAAGGACCTTACATCACCCCAGGACTCCATCCAATGAGCTGGACCTTAGAGGAACTCCACCAATCAGCTCCTGCCTGGGAGGCGGGACAATGGGCGGTGTTGAGGGGGGGCCGGGGGGGTATAAAAATGTCACACAGCCTCAGCAACCTGCTTTGCCTTTGCCTGCAGATGGGACAGTGAACTTGTGCCACCCTCTGCTCGGGACTAGCCCAGGCATAGCCCGGTGCTGGGAGAACTAGGCCAGCTTTCCAACTTTCCTCGTGCTTGGAATTGACCCCAGGCAAGCTCCAGCACTGTAGAGCTCCTTGTGTTGGGTCATTTTGCCTTTTTTTGTTGGCGTTCAGTGTCTCTGATCGCTGGGACCCGGATTTCTTTTATTGTTTCACTCTTCCTGGTTTTGTGTTTTTAATAAATTGGAGTTTTCTTTTTTATAAAACAAAGAGAGTTGCCTTGTTTTTGACAACTCTTTTGGGGGCTCTTTTCCGGGATCCATTTGTCCAGATTCTGGGGATTTTTTTTTTTCATAATTTTTTTTCAAACTTTTTGGAGTTTTTGGGATCCATTTGACCTTTTTTTTCCTGGAGTTCTGGACACAGCTGGATCTATCACAGTTGAGAGGAGACCACCCAACACAAGGACTTGGGTAAGGCCTAAAACCCCTTGTCTAGGGATATTTGTTAGGGATAATCCCTTTGTAGGGCTAAAAACTTATTCTTTTATATAAACCATCCCCTTTAGGGGCAAAAAAATATTTTTTTTATCTGTAGTTTTGGGGGAACTGCCAGTGGACCTTGCTGTGGTGTGCGAGTGGGAGGAAAGGCCGTCCTCAGAGTGAGTGAGAGTGTGTGTGCAGCAAGGTCAGTGTGGGCCCATCGTGAGGGATCTCTCCCAGGGGGACACGAGGGAGGAGATGGAGGGCGGTGCTGGCTCCAGGGGGAGGGCCCATATCAGAGGGTGCTCAGGAACCCTAGTTTGTGTATTGGCATATTTGTGCATAGAGTGTCCTGGGTCCTGCCGGGTCCGGAGCCGGGGGACATTTTATAATTATTTGGATAGGGAAGGGACTGTCAGATTCTTGGCAGTGCAGAGTGGTCAGACGCCATTTTGTGTTGGAGACCGTTTTGTTTTGGGTCTCCTCTTGATTTAGGAAGCCATTTTGTTCCAAATAGATGTGTGATTGCTTATTATTGGGATTATTGTGGTCTGTGTTGGTTAGCACCTTTATTCTATTTGTTGCTTTGAAGCAAGTTGGTTGGTGGGTTATTTTGGTGATTTGTTTTATTTGCTTTAATACAAAGGTGCCATTTTGGTATTTTGTTATTGTATTTGTTCTCTTTACTATACTATTTTATTTCTAATCGGAATAAATTAAAATTACTCTGACAGGGGAACTGCCAGTTGCATTGGTGGGAAGGGCCACCATCTTAGTTACTGGGCAGGAGGGGCCTGCCCTCTTTGTTTTGGTTCCCACGGGGTAGCCATCGTGTTACCATTCAAGGTTACTATCTGTGGTTGCAACATAGTCTGCAACATAGTACTGAGCCTATGTGACTGATTTTCCCACGGGTTGCCATCTCCTTGTTGTTGTTCCCACAGGCCAGGGCACTGTGGGATTTCCCTCCATTTTGGTTGGTGTAAACTTTCATTGATAAAATCTTCAATTTAATTGCTTCTTCCCATTGACCATGGGACAATCCTGCAGCTCCAAAAAAGATCTGGCAAAAAGGTACAATATCTTCCCTGAAAGCCCGTTAGGGACTATGCTCAAAGAATGGGAGAATCACCCTCTAACACAGGAAAAAGATCCATGTAAAATGATTGGGTATTGTATGTTAAAATGGCCTAAAAGAAAAATCCGAGTTGATGGGCTCCGATGGCCAAAACAGGGGTCCACAGAAGCTTGGCTTTGTGGGGCACTGTGTTCATATGTGTCCTACAAAACCAAGAGCAATTCAGAAGAAAGGGAATATGCTACGGTTTGGCTAAAATATTGGGAAAAAGAAAAAGAAGAATCTAAAAAGATTTTTCCTGTGCTAGAGGGCAAGAAGAAATTAAATAGAAAAAAGCCTACCCAACCAAAATGGGATCCTCTTGACGCGCTCCCACCGGCTGAAGTTAACCGCAGTTCTTTGAACGAAAATGAAAGTACCAACACTGATTTCTTATGTTCAGGTTGCCCAACCAGTAACAAATTCGACGATTCTGAATTGGATGATGATAATTTGCCATCTTCCTCCAAAAATGACAAATTAAACGGACCACCAAATTCAGATCTTTCTGGTAGAGAAGGCCCCGCTTTCTTTACTAGAAAGAAACAAAATAAAAAGGAATGCTCCACCTGCTTGTGTGACTCCAAAAATTCTAAGCTTTTACCTCTTAGAGAGGTACCAATGGGAGGTGCACAAGGAGGAATTGGGTATGTTGTCGTACCTCTATCGTCCTCGGAGGTACGGGAATTTCAAAGAGAGATGAAAAGTCTCTTAAGTGACCCAGTGGGGCTATCGGAACAATTTGACCAGTTCCTTGGTCCTAACATTTTTACTTGGAGGGAAATGCAATCTATCCTCCAAGCTCTATTTACACTCAAAGAGCGGAAGACGATTAGAACCGCAGGGATTAACATATGGGATAGAGAAAATAATACAAATCAAGGCCCAATTGGAGAACGAAAGTTGCCATTAGAGGACCCTGATTGGAATCCAAATTCAGAGGAAGGACGGAGGAACATGACAGATTATCGAAATCTAATTGTCAAAGGAATTAAAGAGGCTATGCCTCGAGTTAATAATATGAAGAAGGCCTTTTGTGGGGAACAGGAAAAGGATGAATCCCCATCTGCTTGGGCAACCCGACTAAGAAACAACATACAATGATATTCAGAAATTGATTTAGACAGCGAAGGTGGGAAAACCATGTTGAAAGTCCACTTTGTTTTACACTCCTGGCCAGATATTAGGAAAAAATTGGAAAAATTGGAAAGGTGGCCAGAGAGAGATTTGGATGAACTGCTAGAGGAGGCCCAGAAGGTGTTCGTCAGGAGAGATGAGGAGAGGATGAAAACAAAAGCCAAGATCATGAAGGCTGGGCAAAGTCATCCCTCTCTTGAGGGAGAACCTATGGAGGGAGCCACAACTAATATGACTACTACCCCCAGTCATGCTGTGACTCCTGGACCTGTGTGTTTTCATTGTAAAAAGAGAGGTCATACTCAAAGAAATTGTCTTAAAAGGTTGAAAGAACTAGAGGCCTTCCATATACAAAATCAAGTCATGGAAAATTAGGGGGGTCAGGGGCTCTACCTTTTAGGGGACAGAAACCATCTTCAGGAGCCCTTGATAAACTGAAAATAGGTCCCCAGGAACAAGAAATGGAATTTTTGGTGGACACTGGGGCTGAAAGAACTTGTGTTGTTGAAAACCCCAGAGGATGTCCAATAAGTAACCGAACGCTAAGTATAAGCGGTGCTAAAGGAGAATCTTTCTCTGTTCCAGTCCTGCCGCAAGTGACAATCATGGGAAATAACCGCAAACATCAAGGTGATGTGTTGTATCTTCCCCAAGCAGGAAGTAATTTACTCGGACGAGACTTCCAACTACCTCTAGGGATCGGGGTAGTACCTCGGGAAGGACAGATGAAAGTTAAACTGTTTCCTTTGTCTTTAAAAGATGAGCAGGAGATCAATTCAGTGGTGTGGGCCAGACCTGGAAACAGGGGAAAGTTGGACATTGTGCCTTTGACTGTTGACCTGGTTCCCGGCAGTACACCCGACAGAATCCCGCAGTACCCTTTGACCAAAGTAAAGAGAAGAGGATTAAAACTGGTCATCGAAGATTTGATCCAGGATGGTATTTTGGAAACATGCCAGTCCCCTTTCAATACCCCCACATTGGCTGTGAGGAAGCCAGACAACAGCTACCGGCTGGTGCAGGATCTGAGAGAGGTCAACAAGAAGGTGCAGGCTAAGTATCCCCTGGTCCAAAATCCCTACACTTTACTTAGTAAGGTACCACACACACACGCATGGTTTTCGGTGATCGATTGAAAAGATGCCTTTTGGTCATGTCCTCTAGATATACCTTGCAGGGACATCTTTGCCTTCACTTGGGAGGATCCCGACACCGGAAGGAAACAACAGCTGCGCTGGACCAGACTACCCCAAGGATACACGGAGTCCCCCACACTCTTTGGCCAGGCACTTGAGGAGCTGTTAAGTTCCTTCTCCACACCTCCAGGACTACAGGTAATACAATATGTGGATGACCTGCTACTCTCTGGAGAGCAGGAATCCATGGTAAGATTGGGCACTATTAAATTATTAAATTTTCTAAGGGAGAAAGGTTTAAGAGTTTCAAAACCAAAACTACAATTTGTGATGCAAGAGGTAAAATTTTTGGGCCACATTATTGGACACGGAACAAGGAAATTAAGCCCTGAAAGGATAGAGGGCATCCTAAATTTACCAGTACCTCAAAACAAGAGACAAATTAGGCAAGCCCTGGGCTTATTTGGCTATTGTCGACTCTGGATTGACGAGTATACCCAAAGTGCTAAATTTTTATATGAGAAATTAGCTGGGCCAGAAGCCATTGACTGGACAGAGGAGGATAACTCAAAATTTACAGAATTGAAGCAGAAGTTAGCCAAAGCACCTGTCTTAAGCCTTCCCTCTTTAGAAAAACCCTTTGACCTGTATGTCAATGTGGAAAAAGGAATCTCTTACGGTGTCCTGGCCCAGGAGTGGGGTGGAGTCCGGAAGCCTGTCGCCTACCTCTCTAAGTTATTAGATCCTGTTACCAGAGGTTGGCCAAGTTGCCTCCAGGCCGTAGCAGCCACAGCCACTCTTATTACAGACTCAGAAAATCATTTTCGGGGGGAAACTCACTGTACATACCCCACATTCTGTAAAGACAATCCTTAGTCAGCGAGCCACTGAATGGATATCTGATCCTCGGATGATCCAATATGAAGCCACATTGCTACAGGCAGATCAATTAACCCTGGTTATCAACTCAAGTATGAACCCTGCCCAATTCCTCTATGGAGTACCATCAGACAATTGTGTTGTGCACGACTACTTGAATGTCATTGACTTACAGACTAAAGTAAGGGAAGATCTGCTGGACTGTCCTCTGGAAGAAGGAGAAAGCCTTTTTATTGACGGGTCTTCTAGATATGTGGATGGGAGACGCTGCTCAGGATACTCCATTGTGGATGGGCACCAATTGAAGGTAGTCGAACATGGGAAGCTACCGGCTATGTGGTCATCCCAGGTATGCGAGTTATATGCTCTGGAGAGAGCACTCAACCGGTTAGCTGGAACTGAAGGAACCATCTACACAGACTCCCGGTATGCTTATGGTGTCATCCACACCTTTGGGAAAATATGGGCTGAAAGGGGATTCCTTAACACCAAGGGAAAGGACATCTTGCATAAAGAGTTGATATTAAAAATATTGGAAGCTTTAAAATTACCTAAAGAAATTGCTGTAGTACACATTCGGGGACATCAGAGGGGATTGAGCATGGAAGCAAGAGGAAATGCCCTTGCTGACCTGGCTGCCAAGGATGCTGCACTCGGAGGAGAAGAAGTAAAGATCATGGAGTTAAGAGCAAAGACTGAGGACATTTTACCAACACCAATCTTTAAAGAACAAGAAAAACAAAAATTGGTTTCTACAGGTGGAAAAGAGGATTCCCAAGGTCGGTGGTACCTTCCAGATGGCCGACAAGTCCTAAATAAAGAACTTACTTGGGAAATCCTATTAAAAATACACCAAGCTAATCACTGGGGGTCGAGGGCATTAGTTGACCACTTTCTCCGAACTTTTGGATGCCTAGGTGTTCACGAATTGGCTAACCAAATTACTAGAAGCTGTATAATTTGTCAAAAAGTGAACCGTAAAGTAATGAGAAAAACAACATCTGGGGGAATTGGATTAGCAATTGGGCCTTTCCAAAGTGTGCAAATAGATTTCAGTGAGATGCCCCCAGTTCAGAGATGGAAGTATCTCTTAGTGATTGTAGATCACCTTACTCACTGGGTGGAAGCAGTTCCAACGGTTAATGCCACAGTCCAAACAGTGAGTAAGGTCATCCTGGAACAGATCATCCCTCGATATGGGATGGTAAATCATATTGATTCAGATCGTGGAACCCATTTCACCTCTCACATATTACAACAATTGGCACAACAATTGGGCATGAATTGGAAACTGCATACTCCGTGGCATCCACAGAGTTCAGGGAGGGTGGAACGTATGAATCAAACAATCAAAACCACGTTAACTAAATTAATGTTAGAAACTAAGTGGTCTTGGGTTAAATGTCTCCCCCTTGCTCTCCTCCGAATTAGAACACAGCCGAGAGCAGATTTGAGCTTGTCCCCCTATGAAATGTTGTATGGGCTTCCTTATTTAGCTACCCAACAAGAGGTAGATGCTAAAGAATGTGGAAATACAAATGTGCAGAAGTATGTGCAAGTGATTGCTAATAATTTGAGGGACCTGAGAGAGAGAGGTTTTTTACCCCAATCTGCTCCATTGGATTTCTCCCTTCATAATATCTCTCCCGGAGATTGAGTGCTTATAAAGACCTGGAAAGAAAAGTCACTAACCCCTTCTTGGGAAGGTCCTTTCCAGGTCCAACTAACAACAGAGGCTGCGGTGAGGACATTGGAGAAAGGGTGGACTCACATCAAGAGAGTAAAAGGACCTGTATCCCCACCAGCGGAGGAAACAGAAGCTTCCGTACCTGGTCCACCTATAGAGGATACTTCAGTCACCTGAGAGTATACATAAATTATCTGGACTCCAAGGTTCTTCTGATATTGTTCTTTCATGTGGTAGTTATATTTATTACTTTGTTACCTCCCTAGTTCAAACCCCAGTTGTCCCTGTTCCCTCAAAATTCCGGGTCTACCTTTCCAACATTACTTGTGATCAGACTCTCCTACAGTTACTGTAATATTTGTTCCTAGAGTTAAAAGGTTTTTGAATACACTGTTTCTTAAGACAGTGAAGAATTAAAGAAAATCCTCTTATAGGTTTCATATTAGAAAGAACACTCGTTCTCAATAACTGGATTATTTCTAAAAGGGCATAAAATGGACACTATTGGCCTGAAGAAAAATCAAAATCAAAAGGTAGGGATTGAGACTTTCCTGTGCTTAGGGGTACTGGCAGCAACCAGAAGGGAGAGGAACCTGGAAGAAGGATCAAGTACGGACCACGTTGCAGGGGAAAATACTGGATATCATAGTATCCGATTTCCCAGTCTGAAAGGGAGAACCCCTTTTCGTGGATGGAGCCTGCATACTTTGTTCCTATGGATCTGCATCTGCATCTTATGGTTTCCTCTGTTCCAGGCTGAGAGAGCGGGATGTAATAACTGTTACCAAACTGTGTATCAAGCACATGGAAACTCTTACAAAATCAAACACCCTGTCCAAGCACAGACTCATGTGAACCACCTCTGTTAAAATCTAACTGCATTAAGTGCTCGGAAAGAAAAACAAATTATTGGATTGGCAAAAATATAGGGAATTTGACCCAAAAACAAAAGGAGAGTGTCCATCAAAGGAAGATTGGTTGCGTTAATTTTAAATATAAACAAGAAAGGGGATTTACTTAGAAGAAAATCATATGACATAGATTGTCTGAGTAATTCCGTCATTGGGGACAAATGTTATCGGTTCATATATACCAGATTCCACTGCCCAATCAACATCCCAGAAGATCTGTCCACCAGTGTGTAATGCGAAAGCCAAAAGTACCGATGGTAAAAGAAAAAGGGGGGGAATTGTTATACATGAAATGGAAGAATTTTGGCTTTCGCATGAAAGGTGACCAGGAATTAAATCACTAATATTAGTTGAACCAGTTGAAGTTGTTAATAAAGTTCAAAATAAGGAGTTTTGTAAGTTGAAAACTTAAGTTTGAAGACCCAGGGGTCATACAGAAGAGAGGACTTTATAAAATCATCTGAGTTTTTTGCAGATCAGGTTGTACTTGAGAAGGGACAAAACCCCTCACCCTGTGCTGAGAGGCTAAAATTAGCTCCCCTGACACTTGACTCCATGGAAACGTGAATTTTAATGAGAGAGTTTTCCCGCCTAAAAGTCTGAGGAACACCTCTGCGTAGAGACAAGGAGCCATTGGTCAAAAGGACCTTACATCACCCCAGGACTCCATCCAATGAGCTGGACCTTAGAGGAACTCCACCAATCAGCTCCTACCTGGGAGGCGGGACAATGGGCGGTGTTGAGGGGGGGCCGGGGGGGTATAAAAATGTCACACAGCCTCAGCAACCTGCTTTGCCTTTGCCTGCAGATGGGACAGTGAACTTGTGCCACCCTCTGCTCGGGACTAGCCCAGGCATAGCCCGGTGCTGGGAGAGCTAGGCCAGCTTTCCAACTTTCCTCGTGCTTGGTATTGACCCCAGGCAAGCTCCAGCACTGTAGAGCTCCTTGTGTTGGGTCATTTTGCCTTTTTTTGTTGGCGTTCAGTGTCTCTGATCGCTGGGACCCGGATTTCTTTTATTGTTTCACTCTTCCTGGTTTTGTGTTTTTAATAAATTGGAGTTTCTTTTTTATAAAACAAAGAGAGTTGCCTTGTTTTTGACACACATTTTGTTAAGTTGTATCGGGGCTGGGTTTGATTAATTGGTTAATTGTCATTTTGAGTCATTGAGTTCAATGTGCATGATCTATGGGTGCAATTTGTTTAAAGGAACAGCAGATGGCGATACTCGATATTGGGGATTACAATAAGAATGTTCCAGAAACTCGCCAAAAGCATGATGACATCTCTTTGATGCCAGATTGGTGGACTCAGCTGACCAATGGTATGGACGAATGTCGAAATGATTGGACAGGAATTCTCCTCGAAACGGACCAACCACAGGCCCCCTAGATGAGCCAATCGGGTCGAGGATTGAAAAACGCACCAATCCTGTCCAATCCTAGACTTTAAGAACTGTGTCAGGGGCCGTGCCTTGTCGGCTGAGTGAGCAGGCTGGGTTGTGCACACGTAGTTCCTCTGGTTTGTTGCGCGGGAGTCGGGTTTATCCCGGTTCCTCGTTCCCCCAGTTGTTGTCCGTGACTTAGGTTCATAAAGACCTAGTTCGGAACAGCGGTGTCTCGCTGTTTGTTCCAATTCTGGGGACTCGTCTGGGGTAGCCACGCCCAGAGGCGGTCCCGAAGAAGGACGAAGCCAGGGAGACGGCCCCCGCCTGCTTTCAGCCTCCTGGAGTCGGATTTCTTCGGGACTGTGGACGGAAGGTTACTCAGGCTATACCCAGGAAACAGCTGAGGAACGCAACAAAGCAGACGGCAGATCTTCGGGAGAGGAGAGCGGGGAGCCCGGGCGGGCAGGTGAGTACCCGCGGAACGGGCGGCAGAGGGGTCTGGGGGCGGCGGTTTGGTGGGGACAATTTTCGGCGCCACGCGCGCCGGGAAAGCTTCTGAGTCCGTGACTCTCAGTGTGGCGAAGAGGATGGTGATCCCCGGAGGCTCTCCTCAGGTTCCCGCTGGGGTGTCTTAGTTAGTCGGGAGGAGGAGCGGAGGTGGCAGTTTGGTTGGGACAGTTTGCTGGTGCGCGGCGCCAGGGAAGCCTCCAGCACTCTTGACTCCTGGGGCAGTGTCGGGCATTGGGGCGGCTGGCCAGGAGGGACTTTCTCTGTCAGAAGTCTGAGCTCGGTAGAAGCTCGCGCACGGAGTGGGGCCGGCTGAGGGGAGGGAGACAGAGCAACCATTAGTTAAGACATTTGGGGGGTGGGCTCCTTGGAGCGGGTCGGAGCGATTCCGGGCGTAAGCCAAGGAGTTCGGACGTTTGGAGCGGACGGGAAAAGTGCCGACCGGAGAGCCACCGGGAGTGTGTGGCCGCCGGCCGGGGGAGTGCGCCGTACGTGGCAGGAGGTGGGAGATCGCAGCTGTCCGTGCAGAGGGGAGTAGGAGCTCAGTGCAGCGCCCTGCGTGCGGGCGCTGGGGGCTGGCTAAGGGAAGGGAACCGTGTCAGCGCGGTGAGCTGCGGGAGAGGCAGGCTAGCCGCGGGGGGAGGCCCCTTACTCGCTAGGTGTGAGAGGGAGGATAGTTGCTGGCAAGGGTTGTATGTTTTTCGTTGAGCTAGTTTTAAGTTTTCTGTTTGGAACGGGAGTGATTTTGGATGTTGATTGTGTTTGGGCGTCTTTTTGTATTGAACTTGTTGTGGTTTTGGTTGAGTCCGCTGCGCTCGGTTTGTGTTAAGGACTTTTGTTTGCGTTTCGTTCTGGAGACGCTCTTTGATTTCTGGTAAGAGGCGCGTGTGTGAGGGTCGCTTTTTGTCGGCGACCCTTTTGGCCTCCGGGCGGGGTTGGCCCGGCTGGGCGAAGCATTTGGTTTTGTTGGAGCGGCATGTAGGTGTCGGTGCGTGTCGGCTGCTTCCCGAAGCGGCGTGTGTGTGTGCTGCCCCAAGGCAGCGTGTGTTTTACGGTCGCTGCTTGGCGCGGCTTGCATGTGGCGGCTGCCTCGGGGCAGCGTATGTGACGGTGATGGCCCGTGCTAGCACGGGAGTGCTTGGTTTTGCGGTCACTTTGTGCGGAGTGACATAGGTGGCTCATACAAATGCGGGAGTGCTGGGTTTTTGCGCTCGCTCTGGCTTAGTGGCGTTTGTGGCTTGTGTGGCCCCTGGGTTGTGCTGAGTCGCGCAGCCTCTGCACTCTTTCGTTGAGGGGAGTTTTAAGTTTTGCCGTGAAGCAGGGGTGATTTGTATGTTGATTGTGTTTTGGGCGTCCTTTTGTGTAGAATTTGTTGTGGTTTTGGTTGAGTTCGTTGCGTTCCTTTGTGTCACCGGCTTCGGTTTAAGCATCGTTAACGAGAGGCCATTTGATTTCGGAGAAGAGCCTCGTTTGTGATGGTCGCTTTTTGTCAGTAACCCTTTTTGCCTCCGGGCGGGGCTGGCCCGGTTTAGGTGAAGCGTTGGCTTTTTAAAACGTGTATGGTTTAAGTGACATCGATGGCCCGTGAGATACGAGAATGTTTGGTTTTCTTTCTCGGTCGCTCGGAGCGAGTGATGCTCGTGGTTTGTGCGGCCTTGGGGTGTGTTGGGTCCCGCGGTCAATGCACTTGTGATTTAGCCCCCTGTGATCGGTGGTCGCTTCTCGCAAATGAGAGCTGGGCAGAGGTGGCCTCGGCTGCGGCAGTGTTGATGTGCCATTGGTAAGAGCGAAGCCTCGGCCAATCACTCCGGCAGGCTGAGTGACGGGGGCGTTCCTTTGAACAATTGTCAGTCATTCTGAGAGGAGGAGTGACGGGGCCGTTTCCTTAAACCACCGTCAGTCGCTCCGGCAGGCGGAGTGACTGGGGGCGTTCCCAGCAAGCAGCTGTCCATCACTGCAGGAGGTGGAGTGGTCTAGGGTTGTGTCACCAAAGCACAGCTGGTAAAAGGACGGAGTGATTCAAATCATCGGCAGCTTGTCGAGACAACTGAGTGGTAGAGTCACTGCGTACCAGTTGAAGTTGGTTGGAGGCAGGCTGATGATAATATTGTTCCAGTATCCGTTATTTCCCAAAGTCTCTCCTAATTGTTCTGGCCGCCATCTTTGTTTTCCCCACGGTCTCCTTTAGTTCCCACGGTCTTTTTCTGTTGCCTACAGGTACGGTTTTTGATTAGGACACTGTAAGTCATTCATTTAGTCCCTTTATTTACCTCGGTTAAATGTTTATGATTTATTCCCAGTCATTGGTGTTCCGTTTAGTTAATTAAGCTGTTGGTTCAGTGCTCCCAGTTCCTCTACCTGCCCTGAGATATTATTCTCGGATTTTATGATCAACTGTTATCAATATTTTGATTTGTGTCTGGTGTTTAAATCAGATCTGTTGTTTAATAATTATTTCCATACTTTTAGTTACGTAACTGTTATTAGATATAGATTGGTTGATTAGCATTTAAGTTAGGTAGCTATTTGTCATTTAAATTATGTAGTTATTTATGATTTAAATTATATTTGTTACTTAATATTTATTTCTCTATTTTTCATTATACAGAGATTTGTTTATCATATGTAGGCTTGTTGATCATTATTTAATTTCAATTATATAGTTATTAATTATTATTTATGAATATGCAATGCTCCAGTGTTTATGGTATTTTTACTGTAAATATATGTATGGTATATATTTGTATGAATATGTATTACTATGTATAATATAATCATTATTATGTTCTATATAATTTTTTGTTTTGCTTCATACTTGTCATTTATATAAGTAATTATTAATTTAAGATACTGTACATAACTGAGATTCAGCCTCAAAAGTTGCCAGTCAAAAGGTATCATTGGTTCTTCTGGTTATTGCACTAATGGGTTAGTGTGTGGGAAAGACCTTGGGTAAGATGACTGAAAATGAGAACAGGGTTAAGGACATTTCTCCCGCTAGTTCTTTGGATGAACTTTTGGAAAATGGAGAGGCAGTGGAGAGCACTAGGGCACTGGATTGGGTAAAGATGATAAATCATTGTGTGGAGGTGTGGCCTAGAGGGGCAATTCAGGAAGGACCCGTGCATTGGCCCTGGTGTGGGTCAGAGCAGAAGGACCTTGGAGGTTCTGGTATGTGTCTAGATGTTGTCTGTGATGTTATTTGGAGGTTTGGAGCAAATGTCAGAGAGCTGTGGAGTTAAAATAGCGTAGTTGCTGATTCCAGGCTGCTCTCAGCTCCAGACATGGCATCCTGGTGTAGTATTTTGAGCGCAGAACTTGCCCTGCCAACAGGCTCCAAAGCTCTAACCACCAGATGTCACGCAGCTTTGCATATTCGAGGTTGTGTTGTTAACAGATTTGGAAGTCATGGAGGAGGCTGGGGTTATTCAGTCCATTCAGTAGAAGCTATCGGTTTCTTTGCTGATACAGATACTTTGCTAGATGCTCTCGATCATTTTTGGTGGTAGAGGTGAATACACTGCTAGAATAAGGTTGTTTGGATTGGGTGCAGGTGGGAGGAGACCCTGAGACAGATGGAGACCTTGTTGCTGAGACAGGTGTCTCAGCGAAGGATTGTGTTGCCAGAGAGAAATATGCAATGATGTTTGATAAGCCAGTACTCTACAAGCTGGTTGGTGGTATGTAGCCTGGGCAAGAGTGTCAGGACCTAGCAGTGATTGTGGACCTTATGGACAGGCATCTGTTACTATAGATGGTGGTGTAGTATTTCAGTCTAAAACTTAGGGATGTGAATGCAAGGCAGACTCCATAACTACTCTACAGGTTGTCAGCAAGTAATGGCAGTGCATCTAAAGGACAGCCGCAAACTAGCGAACCTGTGCATATTTTAAAAGGGATCTTTTGGCAGAACTGTGTCAGTGGAATGCTTTGAATCTTTACTGAGCACTCTTTCCTGGAGTTGGGTAACACTGGTGCTGGGAATTAAAGAACTTTGTGGGCGGAAGGGTTTCCAATACACTGCTAGTCTTCTGGATTTAGAAAGGTTGTGTTTTGTGAGCCCTTACTGCCTGAGATTGCTGAGGGTACCTGTGATAGCAGCTACAGCTAAGGCAGTTGTGGAAGAAACCAGCAAACTAGCGGATTGCACTGGAGAAACTAGGACCCTGCTGAGAAACATTTTAGCTGAAGGAGTTGATCATTGCAGGGTGAAGTTGGACAATGATCCACAGAAGATATCTCAGTTAGCTTCTCAGTCTTCTAGAAGCTGTTCTTCAGGAATGCCTTAATACATTCACAGCTTGCTTCCATTTGTTTTATCCAACAGCAGCTCTCCGGTGGGCATGTCTTTGTGACTTGCTGAACTGTTTGGACCAGGACATCCAGTAAACAAACTCCAAGACGTCCAGTAGTGGTCTCCTTGCTGCTGTCATGTCTGCTCTTTGCCACACTTCAATGAATCTGACCTCCATCTTCCCAATTACTTATGATGGAAAGGCCTTGCTGTACTCCATGGTTCAACAAGTATGGATCCATATAGCTAGGATAAAAGGGCCTGTACCGGCGCCCTGGTATGCAATAGCAGGAATAGAATAGACAGTTGAAGATTGAACTGACACCAAATTGACCAGCTGCAGAAGGCCCAAAAGTTGCAACTAAGTGGACTTATTTTAAAGGTTAATGTATTTGTATGTAACTGTATTTAATTACTGTTTATATAGATGTTTGTAACTGTTTATCTAGCTGTTAAATAATTATTTCTATTTAACTGTATTGATTAATGGGGATTTACAAAACTAGGGGTTGCGGTTATCCTTTTGAATCCTAACTTCCAGTATTCTTGTTGTCTTGCAGGAACATCGAGTGGTAAGGAGGAATAGAATCTTCCCCTTCTGTGTAGCAATCAGGCCGTAAAAGGAAAGCACCACAGGTTGATACAGGAAGGATGAGTCCCTGCAGGAGATCAGGTATCTGGGAGAGGAACCCTGCAGGGGGCAAGACTGGCTGGGGCTCTGCTCCTGTCAAGTGTATGGGCAGCGTACCCATGAGTAGCAGAGTGAGAGGAGCATCCCGTACCAGAGCCCTGTTGTTGCTGTTGTGGTTCTGTCTGCAGGGGAGTCAGGCAAACCTGTGTGATAAATGTTCTTACCCATTGTGTTCGGGAGACTCCAGAAGTGCCATCCTAAGAACACATACTAATCCAACCATGAACTGTATTGACCATTTGACAATACAGACCTGTAAAGAGGGTGGCAAAATCGATTGGTTTGGTGAAAATATAGGAATTTTTAAACAAAAATGGGAAGGGGAATGTCCTAGGAAGGAAAACCGAACATGTTCAGAGAGAAACATGAAAGAGTATGATGGGAAAGGGAGCATCTGAATCGGACCAAATTCAGGAAAAAGAATTAACGGGGTAATAAAAGTTGGGATGGGGAACGCAATTTTAAACGGGAAGAATTTATTTTTAGATTAGCCAGGAATTTAATGTGTCAAATTGTTGGATTTGTGGGGATACTGGCCTGACTGAGGTATGGCCCTGGGAGGGAACAGCTTTAAGCCCGCAGGAAATAGTAAAACTAAAAGCAATGTGAGGAAGACAAAGGACACCATTCCAAAGAGATCCGGAAGAAATATGGAAATTGGGATCAAGAACAATTGGGGAGGAATGCCTATGGAGGAGAGGGAGGCTATTCATTTCCAGGGTAGGAGAAATGTCCTGCAAACAGTACTTGGTGAGCAACGGAACCCATGATTGGTGGATCCCGAAGGCCTCTAACCTGTATTGGTGCAGAGAAAAGAAGGAGGGGTGCTCGTCTCTCCAACATGCAGGACTTGATGAATGTATCACCAGAGCCCCAGACCCTTTCCTAGGGATACGTCAGATCTCAAAATTTTGGCAAGGGATTTGGTGAAAGGCTCACAATTTTTGGAAAGGCTCTGAGGAATTAGTTTGGTTATGTGGGGAGCTGGCCTATGTTACTTCAGCCAGGGATTGGGCAGGAGCTGTACCTTGGGAATCATTTGTCCGTCCTTTTTCCTACTTCCCCAGCAGGCTGGTGTAGAATTGGGGGTGCCGCTGTATGATGAACTTAGCCGAAAGAAGAGAGATCTTAACTGGCGGAACACAGAGGTGGGGCGAGGATGAGTGGCCCCCAGAAAGAATTATTGAAGTTTATGGCCTTGCCACCTGGGCCCAGGACGGCCCATTGGGGGTCTAGAAGCCCCATCTACATGCTTAATTGAATCATCCGTTTGCAAGCCGTCCTGGAAATTATTACGAAGCAAACTGCCCTGGCCGTAGATTTAATCTCAGCGCAGCAGAGGCAGATGAGGGCTGCTACCTACCAAAAGAGATTGGGCCTTGATGACCTCCTCGCTGAGGAAGGAGGGGTATGTGGCAAGTTTAATTCCTTGGAATATTGTGTAGAAATTGATGATCATGGAGAAATAATCAAGAATTTAACCAGCAATATAAGGAAAGTAGCCCATGTGCCGGTTCAAAGATGGACTCGCCTTGTCCAATCTAAATGGTTGGATAACCTATTGGGTGGGGATTGGTGGAAGAAATTGCTGTTTTTCGGATCACATGCTTTGACTGGTATTATTTTTCTCCCTTGCTTATTGCCGTGTGTAATTCAGTTAATGACGAGAACGGTTCAGAGCTCCCTGGAAAGACTAACTGAGCAAAAGCTGGTGATGTTGAAAACTGTAAAGCAGGAAGAAGCCCCAGAGACTGCAAAAGAAATAGATGAAAAATACTGGAAGTTGAGAAAGTTTTCTAGAGCCTACGAAAGCCCAGTTTGAAAGAGGTTGATGCGGGTGAAACCCAATCAAAGACTAAGAGGAGGGATTTGTTACGGATAAGAAGGCTTTTGTAGGCTGGTTTTGTATTACATTGATTGCTATGTTGTTAAGTTGTATCAGGGCTGGGTTTGGTTAATTGCTTCATTGTTCTTTTGAGTTATTTGGTTCAGTGGGCATGACTTACGGGTGCAGTGTGTTTAAAAGAACGCCTGATGGTGGTACTGAATAGAAGGAATTACAACAAGAATGTTCCAGAAGGTAGCTGAGAGCATGATGACATCTACTTGAGAACAGACTGGTGGACTGAACTGAACAATGAGACGGACAAATGCTGAAATGACTGGACAAGAATGCTCCTCGAATTGAGCCAATCACAGAAACCTTAGATGAGCTAATGGGGTCAAGGATTGAAAAACACGTCAATCCTGTCCAGTCTTAGCCTTTAGGAACTGTGTGGTGCTTTGTGCCACATCCTCGAGCAGCTGAGGGAGCACCCTGTGTTGTGCACACGGAGCTTCCTCTGGTTTGCTGGGCAGGGATCATGCTTATCCCGGTCCCTTGTTCCCGAGTTGTTTTTTGTTTTGGCTTAGGTTAATAAAAACCTAATTGGGAATGAGCCGTGTCTCGCCGATTGTTACAGAGATGATGGATTGTGCATGAACCTTTGTGGGGCCACTCTCCTCCCGGATGATAAAAGAAACAAACTGTGGTGTTCTGAAGCCTTCTGAGGCAAAAAGCAGAGAATGAGAGTTTCTGTTGATACTTTGTGTTGTGAGCTCTGTAGCTTTGAAAACTCCAGTTTCAGACTAGGGGCAAAGCTGTAGGTGCTTGGTTGGTGCCTTGTAGCGCTAAGAACAGGAAGGACATCCTGAAATTCTTGATGCTGTATTTGAAGACAAATGTGCAACTTAGCGTGGGGAACTGCCTGAGACAAAAGGGCCCAGGAGGGGTGGTCAACAGCAGCTGAACATGAGCCAGCGTGTGCCCAGGTGGCCAAGAAGGCCAAGGGCATCCTGGCCTGTGTCAGCACTAGTGGGGCAGCAGGAAGAGGGCAGTGAGCATCCCCCTGCATTTTGCTCAACCTTTCCAGCACTGCAAGAGATTCTGCTGGAATGCTAGTTTGCAAGGTGGCAGTTCTGGAAGATGCAGTCTTTTGCATGAGAACATGTAGTTCGTGGCAGGGACATTGGTGCAGAAGGAGCTGTTCTGCTGCCAGGCCAGCCACCAGGGTCTTGCACATCGCTTCCAAGTTAACAGGACCTGTGCCCTGTGGCAGCCCAGGGGATCATTGTGTGTTGTGTTCCGGGTATGGGAATTCAGCAGGAAATCAAGGCCCTTGCATTCCAGCTGCTGCTCAGAGATCAGAGGGGCTGGGAGGGGCTGGGCTTCATTTCTGATTACAGCCACTTTAGCACCCTCAGCCTGGGCGAGTGCAAGAGAAGAACTTGCCCAGGCACAGATGCACAAAGAGTGCAGTTCCCAGTGCAGTGCTCTGGGTCTGATGGCATTCCGTAAGGACCTACACGCTCCAGATTCCCCAAGAGTGTGGTCTATTGAAGCAACAGGAGAGCAAGTTCAGGATTGCCACTGATCAGGGCCCTGGCTACCGAGTGATGATGTGTGTAGCAATAGAAAGTGTAGTAAGAGAGACTATGAGAGTGAGATAGATAGGTCTGTCTATCTATCTAGCTAGCTGATACTGACATGAATTAATCTTCCTGGGTCTGCTGCAAGGCACTTGGACGTTGCTTCTGGACAGGAGGAGAGACATGTTTCAGCCACCGATCCCAAGCAGGCAGAGATGATTCCCCCCTAGAGATGGTTGTTTTTTCCCCTGCAGAGATATTTTCCAGCCTCCTCTGCCGTGAAGCTCCCTTTTCATGCTATGAGTTCTGGCCTGTCCTACTGAGCTGGAACAATCCCATGCTCTGGGTGGGGTTTGGTGACTTTGGTCAGTCATGCATTACACAACAAATGGTTTCCTTCACTGGCATCCCTAAGGGGGTGTGTAAGTTAATACATTAATGGGGCTTAATGAGGGTCTCTGTTAGTGGTGGTGAGCATTTTTAGTTGACAAAAGGGGGAGAATAAACATTTCGGCCCTACTCCATGTACTGAGGCACCCATAGAGGCTCTCTGACCTCCACCAGAGGCTCTTTGTGCACATCTTATCCCCTGAATGAGCAGGATTTCTAACAAGAGTGGAGATGTCAGAAAGGCAGGAATGGCCTTGCAGGCTTGAAGAGAACATGAACTCCAGAAGTGAAGCTCACAAGGAGGGAGCTCATACAGGAAGGCACCTGCAGAGCCAGGATGGAGCTGTGGCACAGGGCTGGGTGTCAGTCACAACTGAAAGACAAAGAGGACCCAGCAGAAGAGCAGGGAGGCCTTCAGCAGACCCTTGGGAAATGCCACACATTCCCTGTCTGCTGCCTAAGAGTCTGTTGGAGATTCAGGCCCGGATGGACCATGTTTGTACTGCCGGGCTCACTTTGGAATCTGTGCCTCTCCATGGGCAGACAGTGACCCAGGAGAGCAGCAGCACAGTGCTTTGGAAATGTGTGAGCCCATCGGTCTTTGAGTCTTGCCCCACAAATGCTGTATGGGGAGTTTAAATGCATCTTCTCTTGCTTTCTGTGCAGGTCCTTCTGGAACAAGAGCCTGAGCAGATTGCTCAAGCAGAGATGCCGTGTCAGGCTCAGGGAGAGCTGTTCCCAGCCCAAGGGCAGCAAGAGCAGCTCAGGCAGCAGGAGGAAGAGGCAGAAGAGAATGGCCAGGTAAGCCTGACTGGCCAGGTGACAGAGTGAAGGGCAGGCACAGGGGCATGAAACAGAGCTCTTGGGACTGAGGAGGCCAGGAGTCCCACAGGCACTGAAAGCACAGAGCCTTGGAATCTGCAGAGAGCAGCACTGGGACGGGAGGGTTACCATGGAAGCAGAGCTGGGTAGGGAAGCAGAAAGAAGTGGCTGAATGAATGGGATTTTGAGGAAAAGAGGGGAAAGCTGAGCCTCATGGCAGCTCCCAGTCACTTGCTCTGCATTTGTGTGTACAGAACATCAAGGCAGAGGCACAGGCAGAGAGCTGCCCGAAGCTCCCAGCACCAGCATGGCAGCGAAAAGCCGGAACCAGGAAGGTACCAGAGGAATGGAAGAGCACTGGAGCCTGCATTGTAAGGGGCAATGGAAAAAAGCACGTGAGTGTAGGTGTGGTAGCCAGCCCACTCATGAATCTTCCTATCTCTAGTTCTTTACGGAACATCATGGATCAACTCTCGGAGGAGCTGCAGGAACGAGGAGCTGCCATCATGGCAAGGGAGAAGAGGGTGGAGGAAGACATGAAAATTATCATAGAGGTAATTAATTTTCAAAAGCAAGAGGCTTTTCATGAGCGAGTGAGTGAAACAGCACTAGCCACTGCAGTCACCAAACTGGGGGTTTCTGCCCTTCTTGCCCTTCCTCTGCACAGCAGCAGGCGAGTGGGGTGATGCCTCTGAGTGCCTCTGAGTGCCATGCTGCTGTGGTCACTATCACAGCTGCTCTGAAGGACACTTCCTGCTCTGCTGAATCTGTGCTGCTGCCCTGCACAGTGGCACTAGTCCTTTGGCCTGTTGGCCAGCACTCATCCCAATGGATTCCTGCTGGCCTCTTCCTGCTCACCTTGTTTCTCAAGGTGTTTTTCCAGGGCAACATGCTGAGCCAGATGGATTTTGAAACAAGCTGTCTGTATCCCTTGTGAATCTGCTCCTCTCCTGTGCTTTCCCTTTCCTCACAGTCTGTGACTCACGGCTGACAGGGACAAGCTGTAGTCTCTGACTGCTTTGTTCTGTTTGTCTTGAGGTGGAAGCGTTGACCTCTCCCCGGGCAGCCTGCGAAGACTTCCCTCAAGAGATTGGCCATGAAGAGCCCCAAGGTCGGCGTGAGGCACGGGAAGTGTCCCGACCAGAGGTGCTGAAGGTGGAGCACGTCCAGAAGAGGGAATTAAGAATGGCTACACGGGAGGAGGTAGAACACTAGACAGAGGAGCTGCAAGTGTGTCTGCAGCCCTTGGAGGGCAGGAGGGGAAGCAGTCCTTGGGAGGAAGTGGCATGGTCATTGTGGCAGTCATCCTTCAGAAAATCCATGAAAATGGAATGTTTACATGGCCATGAGCTAAAACCCGCCTTTAGTTTGGACCCATTTCATTTGAGAAATGGACATCCCAAAAAATTCCGTTTCAGAGCCCCTCACGTGGCCAACAACATCTTCCTAAGGGCTTGCATTTGACATGGAATCTTGGGGCAATCTCTGCCAGCATCTGTTTCTGACACAAACTCATTTCTTCTCCCAGAGCCACCCAGGCTCTCTCATGGAACCTCCTGCAGCAGTGGCATTGTGTAGTGACGCCTCCAGTCCCCAACCAGAGAAGAGGAGCCCGAGCTGTTGGGTCAGCTCCAGTGATGCTGGATCCACAGATGCTCAGCAACAGGAGATGGAGAAGTACCTGGAGATACTGAGTATGTCTGTGTATGGCTTGTCTGAGGGACAGTGTATTGTGTGCATGTGTCAGCATAGCTGTACCAAATCTTCCTCCTCAGTTTGGTGTCGCAGGGACATTTAGGAGTCCCCACAGGAACTGCTGTGTTTTGAGGCAGCGAGAGAGTGCTCTGGGTGCTCCTGCTGCCTCTGGGGGCAGCCCGGACTGGCTTGGGTTTGCCTGAGCTTCCCTCTCCACTAAAGGCAGAAGCAGGGATTGTCCCTGGATGGGCAGAAGGCTGTGACTCAGAAAATGTGCTAGGCAGTCCTGTGTGCTAGTGGCCAAACTCAGCAGAATATTTGGCTTACTATAGTCCCCTTAGCCCCAGTCACCAGAGCAAAAATGTTTTGCAGAAATAGATTGGTTTCCTGGTTTTGTCTTTTTGTGGGGGTTTCCAGGGGTTTTGCTTGTGTTTTGGGTAGCTTTTGGTTGGGGGGGCTTTCTGGGTGTTTTTGGTGGAGTTGGTTTTTCTCCATCCTGAAGGGGTTTTTCTGCCCCAATGTGTTTTCCTAGCATAATTCCTATGACTGTAGTAGTACCAGTACTACATCTACAATTTTTATGAGAATGCTACATTTTTGCCAGTGAGAACGCCTTTGAAAAAACATCAGGTGACAGCAGAAATGGAGAACAAGAGACCTCTTCTATGTGGCCCCAAAGAAAAAGAGAATACTAACAATCCGTAACTAGAATCGTAGTTTCATGCTAATAAAGATGTGTCCAAGAGACACAGAGACATGGCATGATTAGGTAAAACTGATTTTTCAGCAGACATTTCTCAGGATTGAACCTCCAGCCCATCCACTGTATATTCCTCAGATCCACAGCACTTTGTTGTAGCTGATTCCCAGTCATTCCCCATGACTGTCAGAATCCTACCCATTGGCCCAAGCCCTGCACTGATCACTCTCTGGGACACCACATCAAGGCCTTTGTGATTCTGCAGCACAACCCATTTAATCTGCTTCTTGCCCATAACAGCTGCCAGTGCTGTGCTCTCAGGAAGGTCCTGGTGGGCTTGAGAACAGAGCTCAGCTGACTCTGTGTCTGCCATCACCCGTTGGGACAAAAAGGGCATTGGTCTGCACCTCTGTGTGTCTGATGTGAAAGCCAATCATGTTGTGTCCGGAATGGCACTAACAGCTTGGAACGGGGCTGGCACTGGCTGTGCCTTCTTGCCAGTGCCTGTCAGTGCTCATGCTTGGGCTTTGCCAGCCTTGCTGTGGCACCTGCCCTGGCCCTGACGGCTGCCGTGACTGCAGAGCCTTCCTTAGCCCAGAGAGTCCCGCTGCCGCCCGGCCGCTGCAGCGCCGAGCTGCCGGGAGGCAGCAGCCCCTCGTCTGGGCTGGCTCCTGCATCGCACGGCCTGCACTCACCAGAGGCTCAGCATCTCCTCTGCCCACCTGTCCCTGTCCCGCCGGCACAGCCTGAGGAGCACTGCTCTCCTTGCTGCCCATGCCCGCAGTGCCCAGTGGGGAAGATGGCGACGTGGGCGGTGCTGCGAGGGCGAGTCCAATGCGAGCGACCGATCCGCGCTGGCAGGGGCAAGACAAGCAGTGTGGTTCTAAAAATGGGGCACGGGCAAGGGCGTCTGGGAGCTCAGCCTGCCCAGAAAGGGTGAGCATCCTTCTGCTGAAAGCCCCGTCGGGATTGGTTCTAGCCTCAGCTGCTCTGCACTGCAAAGGGAAAGGCATTCTTTTGGCAAACTGCTGAAAGGTGGAGAAGATGCCCTCCTCTCCTGGGAATGCATCTCCCTTGTGCTTTCTTTCCTGTTGAGAGATCTCTTCAAAGGATTGTCGAAAATCGGTCTCTGGGCTGGCCAGCCCTGCTGCAAGGCTGCCTGAGGTGGTGTTGCTGTTGTCGTTGTTGTTGTGGTTTTTTCTTCTTGTTGTTACCCAGCTGACCACAAAGGGCTCAGAGCCCCAGTCATGGGGCTGCCTTTTGTATCTCCTGGAAATTGAGATTTCTGCTTTAAAGTGAGCATCTTGCATTTTGTTTCTCTCAGGGAGAATGGTGAACACAGAAAATCCCATGATGAAATACACGGGACTGGAAAATATCGGCAGCGGGTGAGTCTAACTGCAGTTATTTCTACAAAACCTGGGCTGGGTGTTGTGCTGCTGGAATATCTATCAAGTGTGGAGTCAGGCAAGCTGCAAACACATTCAGACACTGGGGTTAGATTGCCCCACCTCTCAGTGCTGGTCAGAAGGCATTGTCAATGATACATTGATGCTGCCAAGATCTTGGCAACACCAAGGAGCAAGACTGGAAACATCTCCTGTCTCTGAAGTGTGGGACAGCTGTGTGTAAATTTCCTTAGAATTTCTGGATGCCTCAAAATCACACAGCCACGCTAATGAAAGGAGAAGAACTTTGACTGCCTGGAAGAGCAACCTAACCTCTGTCATCTGTGAGATGATAATTCTCAGGAACATTTCTTTCCAAGAGTTTGCTGAAAAGGATACTTAGTGGACAGGATTAGAACCACACAGTTTAGAAACTGAGATGGAAGAATAAGCTCCCTCTTTGAGCTGAGGCAGTAAACCCCAAAGCTTCAGGAACACACCCCATACCCAGTGCCCCTTGAGAGGAAAATGCATCATCTGCCTTCTGGCAGACCTCTCACGCATCCTGCCCTTTTTAGGCATTTACAGCAGAGATCTCCTCTCTGGGCTGGCTTTCTCTCCAAGGTCTAAATGGCTTCTCTTTTCTTTCCTGTTGTTTTGTTTCTAGGGGTTTTGGAGATGTTTGTAGAGCACTCGACACTGCCACAGGAGGAGAGGTAAATGTCAACAGCCCCCGCGATTCTGCCGCTCTCAGGGGCTTTCCGCTCTCGTGTGAGCTGTGGCTGGAGCTTTGTGTCACCCGTAGAGCTGTGCTGTAAAGGCACAGGAAGCGCAGACTGGTGCCAGCCTGCAAAATCCATTTGGGACAGTCTTTGCCCTTCTCAGCTGCCAGAAGGAAGGCACGGAGGGCAGCAGTACCTTTCAGAGGAGGACACGCTTGCTCGCTCCCAATTGCTGAAACAGAGGTGCTGCCTTAGAGCATCTCACTGCTCTGTGGGGCTACAGCTTAAGAGTCCTGAATTCTCATTTCTGCCTGCCAGCAAGTGCACCTGATTCTTACTGCTAGTTCCTTAGCCTCCTGCAGTGCTGCACTTGGGAACTGCTCGTACAGAGAGATGTGCAAGGCGTCCCTAGAAGCCCTAAGCCCTTCTTACTGCCCAGGATGTATGTGTAGAGTAGCAAGGCTTGGATGACTTCTTTGGAATGCCAGCCAGGGCAGCAGAGAGTGTGGTCAGAGCTTTGTGGGTGATAGCTGAGACACCTCTGGTACCAGGTGGACACGGCAAAACATCAGTGGCCACGTGTCCTGTAACTGGCCCCCAAGCCAGCGGAGAAATGCGCTGGTGGAATGTCAGTTCCTCATGACTAATGTCTAATCACAAGGCACTTTGGCACAGCTCGGCTGTGTCGTTCCAAAATCACTCCATGTGCTCCATGTGTGTTGTGCTCTCGTGCCACCAGCTTCACAAGTTACTGACTTTTGTTGTCATTTTAGGTGGCCATAAGGAAAAATGGATCTTCGAGGACAGAACATCAAACAAGTAACCATTAATGAAATCACCATCATGAAGATGAATAGGAATCCCAGCATTTTGAATTATTTAGACAGGTGAGTGGTTGTGGTCTTATCCGTGAGTGTTTGTATACATAGTGCAAGCGTGCCAAGTTAAAAACCAACTTTGGTCACTGACAGGAAATAGAGCTGTTAATTATCGGTTAATTGTTATTTCCCTACTCATCCCCAGTGCATGGGAAGAGATTACATTTTGTCTGCATTAGTCTTCCCTGGCACATATAGTTTGAGAATTGTTCAAAAACCTGGATCGTCCTTATCTTACTAAGTCAATACCCTCTAAGTTCACTGCCTCCATGTTGTTTGGAGGCTTGATTTTTTTTCAAGTGTCTTACGTGCTGATCAAGCAGCCTAGAAAGGATTTCCCTTGGATTGTTGCCCCTCTTTTCCATTGCTGCGCACGCCAGGAAGACTAGGTGCTTGTTTCCAGAAACACGTCGTAAAAGTTTTTTTATCTGGGCTGTTAGTAAACCGCATTTTTCCCTTCCTGACCATCTAAGACATCTCTTTCTTCACATATGTGCCTTTCTCCTTGAGACTGCACAGACTGCAAGCACTGCACAGAAGCCTAAAGGCAATTGTCTTCTCCTCTTACTATGATCTCGTTTCAAAGGGACCCAGAAAAGAATCAGTACAAAACCCAACGTAGTCAGGCATGTTCATCTCCATGCCCTTGTTTCCTTCTTGCAGCTACCTTGTGGGCAAGGAACTCTGGCTGGTTATGGAGTACATGGACGGAGGCACTCTGATGGCTGTCGTCAGAGAGACCTACATCAGTGAAGTCGAGATTGCAGCCATCAGTCGGCAGGTCAGGGATCCTGCCTGTATTTCCAAGGGCTTGGGCAGGATTGTCTGGGAAGCAGGGGCTCAGAACCGGAGTGATTCCATGGGCCAAGCTTTGTTCCTGTGCTGCTGCTATGCTATGGAGAAGCAAGAGCATCTCAAGTGAACTGCCTGCCAGTGTCCCTGCATTCACTGTACTCTGTTCTCATACTTTCATCTCCTTCTGTCATATTCTCACTCTGTCTCTTATACTTGCTCTTCTCCACCTTGCCTCTCTAAATGTTTGCCTCCAGCCTGTCTGCACTGCTTTCCTTGCCTGTAAAAGCAAATGTGCTGGTAGCAGCATTTGAAACTAATGGCAAAGAAATGGCATTTCTCACAGTCCTCAGCTGAAAAGGACCGCAGTGCACCCAAAATGGCATTTTCTTCTGAGCACATGCACTGCAGCAGCAGTCATTCTGGCTGGTTCACAGGGGACAGTGTAGAACTGCCATTGCTCTTGTTCTTTCAAAAGCTGACATGCCTTCCCTTAGAAGGGTACTGCTCTGCCAGTGTTGCACAGCAAGCTCTTCCTCTCGATGGCACCGTGTTCTGCCATTACTCCCAATCCCCCTGCAAATGGAATCTTTCAGAGCTGTTTCCTTTCTTGTGTGATGAAATCACATCACTAATTTTTATCCTGCTCTTTCTCTTTTCTCTCTCAGTGCCTGCAAAGACTGCATTTTCTTCACTTAAACCATGAAATCCACGGAGATGTGAAGAGCCACAACATCCTTCTCAGAACTGACGGCTCTGTCAAGTTGGGTGGGTATATTCTTGGTCATGTACAGTGTTACGGGGATGTAGGGTTTGCTTCATTGTTCTTTGTTGCTTTTTTTCCCTTTGGGCAGCATCCATTTCTAAGATCAGCCAAGCCTGCGTCCTGCCTGGCACCAATGATCAGGGCAGTGCAGTAGTGGAAGAGGAGACTGAAAAAAGACTGCTCTCTCCATAACCAGCGTAGGATAGGATTGTAGAGTAGAATTTTAGAGAAACATTGTAGAGAGTAATTTTAGAGTAGTTTTTTCAAGTACAATTGTAAATCAATAAAATTTCTGAAATGTCCACTCATTGGGAAGATTCCTTTCTTTCTCACCCTGTGAATAAGCTCAACAGTTCCTTTGGAATTGTCTGTTGTTTCTTAAAGGTAGAAAGTGGCAAGGCTTGTTTGGTAGGGTTTGAAAGTGGGATAGGCTCTTGTTCATTCATCTTCCCAAGACCACACTGCCTTTGGAATACAGCCCACTGGCTGGTTTTTGTCCTGCCGTGGTACTTTGAGTTGAGGCTGAAAGGGCAATGGCATTTGCAGCCCAAAGTAAAAGAGGCGTGGGACAGCCAAAACATCCTGTGCAGGTACAGGCCTTGAGCTGTGACTCGAGAGCATTCGGGCTCCTGCCACTTGGATTTGTATCCCTCAGTGCAATCTCTTTGGCTGGAGGAGAGTCTTGCTTAACTGAGAAAGCAGAAAGTTCCGTGAGGGTGCTCCAAAAGGTCTCATCTCATGCAGAGCTGTGAGCGCCTGTGAGGTGAGAGCGAGCCCAGCCTTGGGCGGGGCAGAGCCCCAGCAGAGCCCTGGCAGAGCCCTGGCCAGGGCCAGGCAGAGCCGTGGGCGCAGGGTGGTGCCGCGGCTGCAGACAGCAGAGCCAGCGGTGAGGGGCAGGTGGTCTCCCTGGCATCCCCCGGTGCAGAGGCCTGCTGGGTCCCCCCTTGCCCCCTGTGCCGACGGCGGCACGCACACGGCTGCATCCAGCACCAAGGGCCTGGGGCCTGGGCCATAGGCCAGGCTGGCTATGGCCTGGCCCAGGGACAGCCACGGGGCAAAGGCAGCTGCGCTCTGAGGCTCTTACCGCAGCTTGGCCACCACCAATTCATCCTGCAGGAGGAGAAGGTGCCTCTGGCTCCTCTTCAGGCCACGGCTCAGAGCCACATCCACGCTCAGCACCACCTCATCGCTGCAGAGCAGAGAGCGGCGGCCGTGAGGAAGGCAGCCCCTTCTGCTGCGGCCCCGGCCATGGCCGCGTGTCCCCGGGCTGGGGGGAGCCCACCTGGAGCCAAAGCAGCTCCCGGCGTGGCCCATCCTGCCTGGCACACGAGGATCCTGGCCCTGACACAGTGTCGCAGGCCAGTCCCTGACAGCCAGGATGGGAAGCAGGACGGCAGGGCTGGGTTGGTGCCACTTTGTCAGAGCCTTCTTTCTCACAAAATCAATCAGCAAGCACGGCAGCTCTCAGCAGCTGCTGCCGCTCGCTCGTGGACAGTAAGTCCAACTGACCAAAGGTCCGAATCCAATGGACTCTGCACTGGGCACGGGTGGGGACCTGGAATGGGACTTCCTGCCAGGGTGGCCAATGCTGGCTTTGCACTGGGGAGCCCAGAGCTGGACACAGCCGAGGCCAAGGCTCATCTCCCTCCAGCTGCTGCCAAGGCTTTGCCTCCTGCAGCCCTGCCTGCGGTCAGCTGCCTTTGGCCCTGCAGAGGGACACTTTGGTGGGACGGTTCCTCTAGCGGTCAGCTTGGGCTCAGGGCCTGTTGTTGAGGCCTTCGTCCTTCAGTGTTTTGTGGTGCAAATTCATGCCCTGGAAGTCCCTCTATAGGGACAAACAAGTTCCTCTTTAGCACATTTCACACAGGGAGCAGGATTAGCCCAGCCTTGCCAGGCCAGGGCCAAGAGCAGAAGGCCACCAGCCTGCATTTGCCCACAGGCAGCTGTCCAGAGCAAGAAGGCCACTGGTGCCCAGGGGCTGAGGTGGCCCAAGCTGCCTCCCTGCCGGGCAGCTCTGCAGAGCCCGTGGTGTGCAGGGTCCTGGGCAGCCAGGGCAGCCCTCCTGCCTTGGAGCACACGGAGTGTCCCAGTGCAGCTGCGGCCTTTTGTTTTGGAACTCTTTCTCAGAGACTTAGTGTTAATCCACAGTGTCTGACATGTTTTCCGTTCCTCTGGCAAATGCAAACACAGCTTTTCTAGGAAAGTGACCGCCATAGCTTCTGCTGCTGCTGGTGCTGCTTTTGTCTGCAGGTCAGGGCAGGTGATTTTAACTAAGGCCGGAGTCCACAGTTAACCCTCCAGTTTCACCAAGTCAGTCAAACCATTTACAATTGGGCTACTGATGCTGAGCAGCTTTCCTAGTTTTTGGAAAGTTATGATCTAAAAACACCCAGTGCATTTTCTTCCATGTGGATAATAGCAGTAGCGTGATGTCGACTCTTTGCATCTCTTTTGGGTGTCCTTGGTGCTTTTAAGAGTTCCTCATTCTCCAGCAGGAATGAAAGCAAATGTGATAATGGAATTGATCGCAGAGCTCTGTGTTGTGCCTTGCCACATCCGTGTTCGTGACAAGCTGGACTAGCCATTCGTAGGTCTGTGGAGGTAAATTCATCGGAATGCTGTGCGAAGAGCAGCCCAGATGCCGAGAAGAGCAAGGACAGTGGGTGGGTGTGCACGCACACACCCATGGGCTGACTGCGGTGTGGGCAGAAGGTTTTGGACAGCAGTACCTCTGCACTTTCCCAAGTAGGAAAAATAGTTCCAATAGATATGAAAGTATTTATCAAGAGATATCAAAATGTATCAAATAATACATATTAGCTTATTAAATATTTAATGTATAATCTCTAAGAATAGATATATATTTTATTATAGAATATATAGAATCTGTGAAATATACACTGGGCCTTTTTCTAAGCCATTGCCTGTGAGGCTTATAGACCATCTCCTAGTCTTACTGCATTTTTGCCTTCTCCTCCTGCTCTCCACAGCATCAGCTCTCTTGAGAATTCCTTCAGGGAACTTCACCAGAAGTGCTTCCATCATTTAGTGGTTGTGAGAGCATGTTGTTTCCCAGTTCTCCACCGTCCCTGTGGATTTTGCACCATTTCAGCCCTTGTGTCCATGGCCCTTCCCTCATCCCTAGCCTGCAGCAGTGACAGTCACTGTCACCTCCCCCTCGCTGCAGATCATTTGCCCAAGTGCTGCCAAAGGCAGCGGAGCTGGCTCAGGATCCCTGCTTGGTTCTGGGCTCCAGGATGACGCTCAGAGGGACACTTGGATCACTTCCTAAAGAACTCCCAGTGCGATGGGCTGTGGATTTCTCCTCCCCGAGTGGCTCCTGCTTGGAGCTCTCCGCTCAGTGTTGTCCCGTTTTCTCAGCAGGCCTTTGCAGAGAGTTCTTCCCGAGCGTGTGGCTCTGCTGCCATCGCCAATCTGCGATTTCACTGCCCAGCCTGACCGAGACTGGGGGAGCTGCTGGGCCTGGCTGGAGAATTTCCCCCAGTCCCCTTCACGCACTGCCCAAATCCTCCAGCATCCTCATGCTTTCATCTGCTCATTGCTATGAAAAACACAACCCTTATTTCAGTTAAAAATTATATTTATTGAAGACTGTGACAGTTGCACTTCTGATACATAAATACACAAAGATCAACGTAAATTAAAAAATTAAATTTATTACAAATTGCTCCAACCACACTATCAATTAATATACAAATATCACTTTACATTTAAGAAAACTAATTTATTACAGATAGTTGCAAGCATAGTCTGATTACAAATACAAAATACCAATATACCTATCTAAATAATCCCACACCTAGAATGAAATAAATGCATTCATAAAACCATACAACACGTGAGATATTTAAATTTAGCTGCATACACTTAAACCATAACAAAATACAGACATAAATGTAATTATATATAAAATACAATATATATTACACAAAAATATACATAATCCCCCTATACACAAATGTACATAGACAGCAATAAAGTGTTCTAAATGGCCATATGCCTGTATCTACATCAGTAGAACTATGTAGATATCCATTTCTATATATAAGAAAAATAAAATATAGGCATAAATATAAAAACATACATAAATAAATGCAAATATAAATATACATATACAAATATTGATCTATCTAAATATCCATGTCTTGTACAGCTAAAGAAATCTGTAAATATATGCAGAGGGATTCCAGTTGCTCAGTGTTGAATGGCTCTCCCTCAGTCGCTTCCTCCCATGCAAGGCAGCCCTCCTGGACAGGGACAGCAGATGGGACATCTGGGAAGCAAAGGGAACACTGAGTCAATATGGGGACGATTCCCTCGGCAGCACCCGCACTTGTATCAGGGAAGAGAAAATCTCAGAGGCTCCCCAGGAGGGCTGGACAGCAAAAGCAGGCGGAGCGGGCCAGGCTGCAGTGAGCGCAGCCCTGGCGGGACTGTCCCGCAGCCCCCGGCAGCCCGGGCGGCACAGGCGGCACAGCTGCCGGGCCCTGCCGGCACAGCTGCCTTGCCCAAGGACAGCCCCTGGGCCAGCCGGGGCAGCTGCGCTGAGCAGCCCCAGCACGGGCAGGGCCGCTCCTGCCCAGCCGGGCAGTGCCCACGGCCAAAGCCCGCGCCACCCTCACCCCCAGCCTGCCTCACCGGCCCTGGGGCCTCACCCAGGCTCTCGGGCGGCAGCAGCAGCAGCTCCCCATTCACTGCTGTTGCTGGTGGCCTTCAGCTTCTCCCTGATGGCTCTTGTCACTCGCTGATGTTCTCAAGACATTCAGGGCAGCTGTGGCAAAACTGTACGTGCTGGAATTGGTGGAACAGCCTGGCAGAGAGACAGTCCCGGACCCCTCTGTGCTCACTGCTGGCCCCCTCCATCCCCTCAGCCCCGCCATCCCCTCAGCAAACCCACAGCCCCCCCAGTATCTTCAGACCGCCACAGTCCCTTCTGATGCATCGAGTCCCCTTAGAGCCACCACCCGCCCCCCCAACCTGTGCCACTTCCGTGTCACCTCACTGCCACCATCCCTTGGAGCTCCCCCAGCACCCACAGCTCCACCATTCCCCTTTCCTCCCACACACCCCCAGCCCCACCATCCCCTCAGCCCCACCAGCACCTCAAGGTCACCATCCCTTCAGTGTCCCCTCTCCTCAGCCTCCTCTGTCTCACCATCCTTCAGCAGCTCCTCGGGGGACACTGGCTGCTCCCACTGCTCCAGGGACACCCGGGCCTGGAACTGCTGCTCCACCCAGCCCGGCTGCCAGCTCGGACCCAGCACAGGAAGAGGGGACAGAGGGGGCACAGGGGGAAAAGCAAGAGATGAGAAAGGAAGCAGAGCAGTGAAAGAGGTTAAAATGCAGCCTAGGCCTATGCAAATCTATAGATGTAACTACATATATAGAAATATATCACATCTACAATTATGTATGTAAATTGAACTATACAGATCTATAGCTATATGCACAGATGAACACAACTCTATAAATCTATACATACAACTACAGAGATAGATAAATATAACTATAGACATCTATAAATGTACCTATCTACAGAGAGATTCCACCTGACTGGTCTTCACAGGCTCTCCCCTGGTCTTTTCCTCCCGTGCAAGGCAGCCCGCCTGGAGAGGTAGGTCAGACATGGATATCTGGGAAGCAAAGGGAACACTCAATCAATATCAGGCCTTCATGCACATTTCCCTTTGGAAGGAACTGTACTTCTGTCAAAGACTGTAAAAGATTGCCTGAAAGGCAGATTCTCACTTGGGAATCTGAGGCCTGCCCTTTAAAGAACACGGATCCTTTCAAAACTTCTGAAGTTTCAGAGTACCCCAACTAAGTTGCTGCTCCCGCAGTGAAAATGGAACCCACAAGGGCTTGAAACACAGACGGTCCCAGCTCACACAAAGAACCCAGCCTTGTTCTTTGTGCTGACAGAGACACCTCGGTCCTCACTGAAATGGCTGAAGCTGAAGGGTGATGTGAGCTGAGTTAGGAACTAAAAAGTGCCCTGTGCAGTGAGCAACAGCTCCTCCAACTTGACCATCAGCTCTGGGACAAAGAGCTGCAAGAGAAAGAGCTCCCTGCGAGGCCTGCAGGCTGCACCAGCTTTGCTTGAGAATGCAGATCCAAAGTGCTGTCTATCTCCTATTAGTTCTTGCTAATCTGGGGAAAATTAAGTTTTTTCTTTAATTACTGGATTTGTGATTTGTAATTTGTTTGGCCTCAGGGGCTCTACCTCTTGTATTTTTAATGTGTCTCACTAGAGCTATCAGCAGACTGGTACTACATTGATTTAATGCTTCGAGACAAAAAGCTCAGCCTTGTACCCTGACTTTTTGCTGTGGTTTTCCACAGTTGCTTCAGGAGTCACTCAGTGCTGCCTCCAGAGCACTGTCACCCTGCAGCAAACCTATCCACAGATTTCAGCTGAAAATTGGGACACCCAGCTTGGTGACACACCTCCCAGAAGGTCAGGTTTATTCACTGCTCTCTTGCCACAACCACAGGACTCGGGGTCAGTGCCTCTGGAGAAGCGTGGAGGGCAGGGCTCAGGGAGGTTGTGCCAGTGCCGCATTGGAACTCAAGGCAGCAGGAAGCACCAAGCCTGCAGACAAGAACTCAACTCTTCTGATCTCCCATCCTGCCACAGGCAGGCTCACTGCAGCCATCTCTGACCTCTCTCAGCCAAGGTGGCCTCTCTCCTTACCAGGCTCCTCGGGCTCCAGGGAACTGTTCCCATGGCTCACAGTGCCAGGCAAAGCTCCCTCTGCTGCAGCCTTGTTCTCAGGCTCCCCTCCTGGAGACTCTGGGGCGACACTGATGTTCCCCTTAAAAGAACACGAAAAAGGAAAAAAAAAACACTCAGTATTTTCTAGGAATCACTTCAGGGACACAATAGTTCAGAGCCTGCCACATTTCCTACTCTTGAGGAAGAAAATGTTTTTGAGAACTGGTGTGTGTGAGTTTACACAAGACAAAAGGTCATCACACTTGGCAAGAAGATACTGGGAAGTTCCAAAAATTCCCACTCCCCATGGCGACTCTGCCTTTCCTCAGTAATAAATAAACAGGCAATGAATGGGTCTGCATATTAAATGAAATTGAAAAATTCTCTGGCAAAGTTGTATAATAATATGCAAAAAGGCTTGTGCCAATACAGACACTGAAAACTCCAGGCAAGTCTGACAAGAGGCAAGAGGAAGGGCATTCCTAATCCAAAGAGGGAATCTGTCAAACAAAAGGCCTTATAGTTCCTGACTGAACTGCACTTCAACACAGAAGAAGCCCCTGGGCTTCAAGGAGTCCTTAACCATTTCATGGGCAGCACCAACATTGTCCTTCTCACCAATCACAAAAGTCATGGGGCCTCAAAACCAACACATCTGCCCCCTAAAGTCTCCAGGGCTCACACACTTCATCCCTTCTTCCTAACAAGGAAGTCTGGGCCCCAAAGGCCCTCCACAATGGAGAAGACTGACCTCTCAGACACAGTCCAAAAGCTGTCAAAGCTTCCACTTCATCACCACAAATGCCCCTGCACTAGGGATTCTTCCAAAGGAAAAGGAGCACCCAAACTAGGCCAACACAGACTCACACCTCTCATCCTCACTAAGGGAGGGGAGACTTTTTCATTCCCTATTCTTTTGGAAGTCTTGCTTTACCAAGCAAATCCTTCCCCGTCCATTCAAAGTTCAATGCAAGAAGCCTTTCCTTCTCAGCCTTGTTACAACATCCGAAAACTCTCAGTCCAGCCCCTTCCATTCCCATCCAATGGAGTTACCTGAGCAAAGGGAGACCTTTCACTCGGGAATCTCCGAATCTCCCTCGGTTTCTCCAGAATGATGTCCGGATGCCATGGTGGCAATTCCTCTTCCCCAGGCACATTCCATGCCCAGCTGGAGGCCATCGATGCTGCACATCCATCACTGCCAGTCAGCGCATGGGCGGCTGAACTGCCTGCTGTGGCTGCAAGAATCCAAACACGGATTTGTTGGTCAGGCTCCAGAATGGGCCTTTGGGACTTTAGTTCTGCCTTGGATCAAACATCAGAGGAATCACACAGGAAAAACAGACAGAGAATCTTTTGGCTTTCAAGGTCCCCCTTCCTAATTAGTAGACTTAGCACTTTTTGTCTGATTCTCAGGGGAAATGTCTGCATGAGAGAGCATTGTGGAAAAACACTTCAACTGGTCACTTCTCATGACCTTTTTGAAAAACAAGGGTAGAACTCTTTTCCTACCTGATGGGTTGTAGGCTGGGGAGTGCTGCTCTGAAAATGGGCAGCAGCTGTGTTCTGGGAGGGCCATGGAGGTGCTTTGAAGGTCTTGAGGATACGATGGAATGAAGAAGACCTCAGGCTGGTGTTCAAATATGCGTGTGCCTGGTTCCTCTGATGGCAGCTCGAGCAGTCCTGGAGTAACAAACACTCTCCTAGGAGGTGCTGGGGAAGCCTCACACTCTTGAGAAATTGGACTTGTCCTGGAAGGGCCTGGAGGCAGCTCTAAACCCTCAGGTGAGAAAGCACTGAGGTTCTCGTACAAGGGAGCTGTGCAGCAGAGAAAGAAAAAGAAAGAAAGCAAAGGGAAGACTGAGTCAATATTGGCCTTCATTTATTTCCCTTTGGCAGCAATCGTACTTCCATCAGGGACTGTAAAAGATGGCCTGAAAGGCAGATTCTCACTTCTTGAATTTGAGAATTTGGGAGTTTGAAGCCTGCTCTTTAAAGAACAGGGATCCTTTCAAGTTTTCAAGTCTGTGTGAAGTACTGAAGTATCCCAAAAAAATCTCAGCACTCACAGTGTAAAGGGCACCAATGAGAGCTTCAAACACAGACAGTCCCAGCTTGCACAAAAAAACCCAGCCTTGGTCTTTCTCTGTGTTGACAGAACCCTCAGTCCTCACTGAAATGGTTGAAACTGAAAGGTGCTGTCAGTGGAGTTATGAACCAAATTGGGACATCTGGGCTGGTGACACAACTGCCAGAAGGTCAGGTTTATTCACTGCTCTCTTGCCACAACCACAGGACTCGGGGTCAGTGCCTCTGGAGAAGCGTGGAGGGCAGGGCTTGGGGAGGTTGAGCCAGTGCCAGATTGGAACTCAAGGCAGCAGGAAGCACCAAGCCTGCAGACAAGAACTCAACTCTTCTGATCTCCCTTCCTGCCACAGGCAGGCTCACTGCAGCCATCTCTGACCTCTCTCAGCCAAGGTGGCCTCTCTCCTTACCAGGCTCCTCGGGCTCCAGGGAACTGTTCCCATGGCTCACGGTGCCAGGCAAAGCTCCCTCTGCTGCAGCCTTGTTCTCAGGCTCCCCTCCTGGAGACTCTGGGGTGACACCGATGTTCTGCTTAATGGAAAAACAGAAAGAAAGAAATCCTTCTCACCAATTACACAAAACACATGGCTCAACAACTCCATGGCTCACACTCTTAATCCCTTGCTCCCACCAAGGAAGTCTGGCCCCCAAAGGCCTTCAACAATGGAGAAGCTTGACTTCTCAGACTCAGTCCAAAAGCTGTCTAAGCTGACAAGGTTGAACAGGGGTATGACACTGAACACATGAAACAGGCACAAAGGAAGGAGTCCTGAATGTGCTCCTCCCTCCACAGGCCTGAGCACAACAGCCTCATCCAGGCTGCAGCTTTGCAGGAACTCGATGGGAACACACATCTCTTCCCACACAGATGCCCAAGAGGAACGTGACCAAGCTCTGGACCACGGAGAGCAGTACTGGCCAGTCTGCCCAGCTGAGGATTTCCCAGCTAGAAGCTTGACTGGAGGCACTAGGCTACTGAGAGGACAATAAAGCTGCAGCTGCAGCACATCCTCAAACACGGCTCTGGGAGCGCCTACACGCACGGCAGGGCTCACACAGCAGCAGCAGCTGCAGCCCAGCCCTTGCTCTGCCCTGAGCTTCCAACCAGAAAGGGGCAGAGCCCACAGCTGGTGCTGGAACAGAGGCACCTCTCCAACGCCCCTCCCTGCTCAGGAGACTTTGTCCTCAGTGGCAATTCTCCAAATATTCTCCTATTCCACATCAAGCAAAGCTTGTTAGAACCTACAAAGCACCACCACAAATGCTCCTGCCCTAGGGATTCTTCCCAGGAAAAGCATCACCCAGACTTGGCCACTATGGGCTCACACCTCTTATCCTCACTAAGGGGGGGAAGACATTTTCATTCTCGCTTCTTTTAGAAATCTTGCTTTACCAAGAAAAAGTAAATAACTAAATAATACTTAAATAATTTTAATTGAAGAAGCCTTTCCTTCTCAGTCATGCAACAACATCCAGAGCTCTCAGTCCAGTGCCTCCCATTCCCATCCAATGGAATTACCTGATCCCTTTCAGACACGGATCTCCTGATCTCCCTCAGTTCCTTAAGGATGACATCTGGATGCCACACTGGCAATTCCTCTTCCTCAGGTGCATGCCATGCCCAGCTGGAAGCTGTCAATGCTGAACTTGTCCTGGAAGGGCCTGGAGGCAGCTCTAAACCTCCAGGTGAGGCAGCACCGAGGTTCTGGCACAAGGGAGCTGTGAAGCAGGAAAAGAAGAAAGGAAGCCAAGGGTCAGTAGTGGTCCTCAGCTACGTTTCCTTTGGCAGCAACTGTACTCATATCAGGGAAAAACTCAGATCCTCCCAAGCAGGGTGAGAAAGAAAAACCCAGACATGTTCTGGGCCTTTGCAACAAGCAATTCCTTGTCTACTTAGCTTTCCCCTGTTCGTTCAACCATCTGGGAAAACTGTCTCGCTACAATTCTTCGGCAGGAGGCAAGTGCCAGCATCCCAACTGCCAGGTCTTTTCCGCTCTGCTCCAAAGGGACAGGAGGCTCCTTCCAGCTGCGCCTGAGCACGACCGAGCCCTCGGCACTCACACGCACTCCCAGAGAGCTCCCCAGGCATGCCCGCGGCCGGGCAAGGAGCAGCGGCAGCCACGGCGAAGGGCTGGGCCAGCTGTAGACCGAGCGGGCCAGGCTGCAGTGAGCGCAGCCCCGGCGGGACTGTCCCGCAGCCCCCGGCAGCCTGGGGGGCACAGGCGGCACAGCTGCCGGGCCCTGCCGGCACAGCTGCCTTGCCCAAGGACAGCCCCTGGGCCAGCCGGGGCAGCTGCGCTGAGCAGCCCCAGCACGGGCAGGGCCCGCTCCTGCCCAGCCGGGCAGTGCCCACGGCCAAAGCCCGCGCCACCCTCACCCCGAGCCCGTCTCACCGGCGCTGGGGAGCTGCCCGGCGGGGCCGGCCGGCAGCGGCCGCTCCCTGTGCAGCAGGTGGAAGCTGCAGGGCGGGCGCCTGAAGCCGCCCCGCCCGGCCGCCAGCCGCTGCTTCTTGGCCCCGGGGCGGCGCTTGACGCGCAACAGGAGCTCGGGGCGGTCGCGGCGAAAGCGGGGGTTGCTGTAGTGCAGCCAGGCCCCGGCATCGCCCGGCACAGCCGCGCCGAGCCAGCCCGGCACCTTGCGGAAGCCGTAGCGGTGGAGCTGGCGCACGAAGCTGGCGAAGCGCGTGGCTCGGAAGGTGTGCGGGGCCGGGCCCTGGGCGCCGGCCGGGCTGAGCAGCTCCCGCTCGAAGAGCGAGCGCTCGATGAGCAGCCCCCGGGCCAGGCTGTCCCAGCGCACGGAGCGGACGCGGGGGCTGTTGAGCAGGAGCCACAGCTTGGCGGGGAAGCTGCGGGCGCTGAGGCCGGCGGGCAGCGGGGGCTCCTCCATGGCGGGGCCGCTCGGCGACTGTCGCCACAACGCCCTCAGCGCAACGGCCGCGGCTGCGCCGGCACCGCGCGGCCTGAGGGGGGCGCTGTGTTCAGCCCCGGCGCGGGCCGGACCCGGCGGGCACGAGCGGCACAAAGCCGCGGCTGCGGCACGGCGCGGGCACGGCGCGGGCACGGCGCGGGCGCGGCGCGGGCACGGCGCGGGCACAGTGGCGGCTCCCGGGGCGCTGCCAGGCACGGCGGGGAAAGGGGCAAGGGACAAAGCCTTTCTTTCTCTAGGGGAAATCAGCCTTCTTGCTTTGCTGTGCAGCACAGCCCACCGAGGCAAGCGCAGCAAGTTGCAGAAAGGGCTCCGATGGGATCATCCCATGGGAACTGTTCCTATGTGTCAGGTGAAAGCCACATCGCTCACTCTCCGGCACAGCTGAAGGGAGGAAAAAAATATTAGACTGAGTAGCTTCAGTATTTTGGTTGGGGTTGCTAACAGAGTTGCCCACTTCAAAGCAGGCAGGACAAATGGGACAAGGGCAAACGATGAACAGGAGAGACCTGAAGACTTTCTTTTGGCCTCTTGTCCAGCCAGCTGGCTGCTTCTTTCTCACAGTCTCGGCCTGTCTTTGGCACATTTTGCACATTTCTCATTCTTTGCAGTCTGCAGCAGCAACAGGAAGGCTCAGCGATTTTGTCAGCATTGTCATCCAAGCTCAAATCAAAGCAAGGAATTAGTGGCCTGTAGGTGTAGTGAACTCACACCAGTGTCTTCACCAAGAGGTTTTGCATTTTTCTTTCCTCAGTAATAACTTTATCTGTCCTTTTCCCCCCCCCATCTGGGGAGAGTTACAATGCAAAATTCTTCCTGCAGCCAAGTCTTTTCAATGGAGACTAACAAAGGAACTGTTCCAATGATCTGTGCTTAGGGTCACTTGTTATTTTTCTTCTGAAGTCTCTCATGAAGTAGAATCACTTTTGCATTTGTAGCTGGGGAAAAATAGACTTTTTTTCTCCCTCTCTTTTAATTGATGCCTTTTTTATGCCTTCGCATCATTTAAGCCTGAGGGCCCATAGGACATGTCCAGTTAAACGGCATAAGCTCATTCCTCACACACAGAGGAGCTCAGAGACACAATGTGGAGAGACAGGGACAAATAACACCCAGTGCCAGCCACAGGGACTGAATGCTGCTGTGCTGTCACCTTACGTGCTGAATCAGGTGTGCTTTCTGCAGCGGCTTTGAGCTAAAAAAGCCAAGCAGAGGCTGCGGGACAGGTAATTGGAGTGTAACTGCAGAAACAGCAGTGGTCACATTCATGGCTCAGGAATGGCTTCATTTTCCATCAGGAATGTGCCTGCTCCACATCCGTATTGCAAGTCCTACCTCCAGGGACAGCAGGAGCCTCCTCTGCCACTGGCTGCTTCCTTTCCCTGGAGTCCCTTCCAGTGTTGGCAGTAGAAGCTCCTTCTTGCCTTGAGCCAAATGCGTGCCTGCGTCTTGGGCTTGCTTTGCCAGGTCTCTTTTTCCAAGCATTTGACTCACAGGCTCTGCCCCAGCCCAGGGACATTTGTTATTTCCATCACCAGATGAACCATTTACACGATGAACCATTTTGGTTTTACCAAAGAGGTGAATGGGTAAGATTGTGGTGCTTTATTGTACACCGCGTCCCATTAAGGCCAAGAGCAAGCTGTTCCTGCAGCTGAGTTTATGGCTCTTCCTGCGCTATTTATTCCACACTGCATGACTAAAGAAAAGAAATCCTTTTCCTTATTAAGTTTAAGCTACAGCTTCATGCAAATATGTGTTGAAAGAGAATAAAGTTCAAAGATGTAAAAACCCCAACAATCCATCCATGCTCTGCTTTACACACAAAACCATCAAGTGATACCGCAATCTCTACTTTTACATCATTTCATGTCTTAAATGCAAAAGCTGAAGCAGAGTAAATTTAACCCAAACCAGACTGGTAAATAATGCTCAGCTTCATCAGTCACTTCCCAATTTTGTTGTTTTCCCTTTCACAGCCCATATCAACTCACACTGCAGAACATTTGTTACAGCATGCTGATCTTCCTACCTACCTTCAAAGCTTGCAGAACCTTGGATCCACACATTAAAAGCAAAGAGAGAGGGAAAAAAAAGAAGACAGGAAAGTGTAGACCTGATCTGAAAATCAGACAAGGATTTACGTGCACACACTCCCTAGAAGGAATCAACAGCAAGCACCTGAAATTCACTTCTGTGAGACTATCTACTACGTGAATCTGCAAAATATAGGGAGAAAGCTGTCCTTTTCACTCTTTAAGCATTCCTTACCTGCAATAACATATCCCACCTATACTTTATGAGGTTGCATCTCAAATATACTGCAGCCTACATGTACACATGATTTATGATACCAACTCAAGATCAACTGATAGTTAGAAATATCTTCATACCTGCTTTCTAACCGGATCGGGTAACCAATTGTCTGGCCAATCTTCTCTCTTCTTTCTGCTGCCACTCTTTCAGCCATAGCAACAGCTGCTAAACGTCTTGGCTGAGTGCAAAACACACGACAGGCAGTTCCATTCTTGGAGCAGTCATCAAGGATAAACTGAGGGATCTGCAAACAAGTGGGTCAAATTTACTTCTGGAGAAAGTCACAGCTTTTTGAGCATGGTAGAACAATTTAACCACATCTCAGTATTAAACAAGTTGCAAAAGACTTTTCAATAGGATGATCACTGCAAACATAACTGAATGGGCAGAAAATAAATTTCTAAGTATAACCTGTTTAGCTTTTTCTAAAAAGCCTGTTGAAGTGTCTCTCTCCTGCTTCAGAGCGATCTATAGGAAAAAAGCCCTGTAGCTAATCTCCCATTTTAACACCAAAAATACACTACCCTGGGTACTAAGAACACAACTAGCCTTAGAAGGAAAAGGGCTATATTAACATCACAGCTACGTTCCCTTCAATATTTTGTACTGTTTTCATAAACAAAATGTATCTATCAGAAAATTGTGAGGAACCATTTCTACTTTTAGTACATAGCTGCTGGCTTAGTATTTCAAAACCAAGAAAGTGAGTTGCAACACAAGGTTTTCAATCATATAGGAAAACAAATGCCTTAGAATAGTGTTAAAAAATCCCTTATTACAAATATTGCCAAATTGGCTTCAGTTTAGCATCAAACCTGGCATCTTTTTTATTTCATTAAAGAAACATACCTGAGTAGTTTTTCCGGATCCTGTCTCTCCTAGAATCAAAACTATTTTATTGTCCTTTATTACTTGGACAATTTCTTCCTGTTTTTCAAGAACTGGGAGTGACTGCCTGAACAAATCAAACTCTGATTCCCCTCTTTTCACTGGGACCTGGGGGATACCGTCATTAAGTCGACCACTTGTCTTGTTTACGTCTTTGTTTTCTGTGAAGGGAAGTTAACAATTAACTAACACACAGATACAGAGGAAGGTCACTAAAACACTGCTCAAATATGGACTTAAAAATTCGCGTTCCTGACTTTTTATGCATCCCTGTGGGGATCCCCTTCACACATTTAGAAGTCATATGAATACCAACATGTCCTGTTACGGTGCTTGAAAGAGATATTTTTCAAAACAGTTCTTACTTTCATCGGTATTTTGAACAAAACCAGACTCTCCCAGAGCATTGCTCCAAGTCAAAAAAGCCTACAAAGAGCAAAAGGAGAAAGAGAAACTAAAGCAGAGAAAAGCAGCTGGGCATATTTTTTTGCCCTTTGTATCTGCATGCACATTGCACATCTGCAGTTCTGCCTAGAAATACCCACTCACAGAGTTAAACCTTTCAGCTATTCTGTGCATTTGCCTTCAATCAGACTAACTCAAGCATGCTGTATCGAGAGCCCTGGACCCACACAGCACAGTGTGATGTGTTAGAAAGCAATGCCTAAGTAGCCACAACGCGTGCACATCTTCTGAGGGAACTACTTCCCACCCAGCACTGCAAATGTTAGTCTGTAATTCCTCGGTAATTATTTTCCACAAGAATTAAAACCTTGCTGCACACTCAAGTAGATGTATTTAAAGTGATTAACAGATTCATATACTAAATTACAAGCTCTGTCGTACCCAGAGAAAAACACTAAGAGATTAGGAGAACTAAAAATACATTCTTGAGAAGCAGAGAAAGACAAATATTAAGACTATTCATTAGCGCATCCCTTACGTTCCTAAGACATTGCATTTCAGCACTTTTATTGTAACTTAACTGTTCACTAAACAATCGTATTAAACAACTGAAACAATTGAAAAAAATACCAAAGGAAGCACTTAAGAGATGGACATCATGAATCAGAAATATCCAATTAAACAAGGCATATTGGTGCAAGTGTTTTCTGCTCACTACACCCACCCCTGCACACAGAAACACTAACTCTTTGACTCACAGCTGTTAAAACAATCATTTTGATAAAAGCATTGCTTTTCTTAAAAAAAAACCCCAACATTATACCGGAAGTTTGTTTTCCAGTGAACTCTTCTGTATTCTAGAAATTAAGAAGCCTAGACAGTAGTTTCTTAAGGACCAAATCTACTTTGTAGAGATGAAGAAACAAAACCTCTTGCTTTACCAAGTACATGAATTTCTATAAGCAGAACAGCCAACTTAATTTTCTCTTATGGGTGTTCTTACGCCACCGTCATGGTAACACCTGACTCTTCAATCCCACCTCATGCAACTCATGGGAACCCCCATTTCACAAATGTACTTCCACAAAGATTTGGCTGGAACTGCCTCAAAGATTCTAAATTATCTTAGCACAACGCAGACATCGCCATGGGTGTGATATGACTGCCCAAGCTCCTCACAACATCAGTTATAAAAGACCTTAAAAGTAAAGAAAATTAATGTGTTTGTTTAAAGGGAAAGGTGTCAGTTAGGACAGGCGAGGAGACACAACAGAAAGCAGTTTGCTGTTTTTTCAAGTGGTGTTGATGCACAAGCCCAAATCAGAAGAAACATTGAACGTACCAGATCCAATAGCACACGCATTTCCTCGCTCTGTCCTTGGCAGGAGCTCTGTGCGCTCCTTATTTGTGACAGGAAAGCTCAGAATTAAACTCTGAACGGTGTGTTTTGTGCGGAGAGCCAAGTCACAAGTCATGACTGCATGCGTTGGTTCTGACACGTCCTTCTTCCTTACAGTCAGGTATCGATTCGGTCCTTTTCTGTGAGGGGGAAAAGAAAGTGATGGTTGGAGTAAGTAACCTTTTACCTGTCAAGGTGAAAGGCTCTACGCAAAACCTTTGAAAGAAAAAAGAAATCATGGCAAGACCCCTTTTTTATGGACCCATGAAATCCATTAAGTATAAAAGCAAGCTATTTCAAAAAGCATATCACAAGCTGTTCTGAGCACAGAAAAAGCAATGAACAAAGATACTTATTTCTGGATCCACTTTTAAGCTGTTTTATCTCATACTATTCCTTACAACAGAGTAGGCTATGTTGCAAACATGGAACATGTCAAGACCCCAACTTACCCTTTGCTTTTAGATACCAGCCCAAGAGACCGACAGAGGCGATGAACAAACGCTCTTTCAATACTAGTGAAACTAGAAGGAAATTCCATCTCTAGAACGAGAAATAATTAAAAAAACAGGAACAATGCAACAGGCAGTATTCTTGACATATTATCTCCATGTTACAGAATAACAGTTGTTAGGATTGGAAGGAACCTCTGGAGATCACCCAGTCCAACAACCTGCCAAGGCAGAGTCATCTGGAGCAGGTGACACAGGAACACATCCAGGTGGCTTTGGGATGTCTCCAGAGGGGACACTCCGCGGCCTCCCTGAGCAGCTGTTCCAGTGCTCTGCCACCCTCCACGGGAAGAAGTTCTTCCTCATGTTGAGGTGGTACTTCTTGTGTTTTAATTGCTGGCCTCTGCTCCTTGTCCTGTCACCACAAAGAGCCTGGCACCATCCTCCTAGCACTTGCCTTGGAGATATTTATATGCATTAATGAGATCCCCTCTCGGTCCTCTCTAGGCTAAACAGGTGCAGCTCCCACATCTCCCCTATCAGCCAGAGATGCTCCAGAGCCCTCATCATCTCTGGGGCCCCTGCTGGACCCTCTCCAGCAGCTCGCTGTCCTGAGGAGCCCAGCAGCGGACACAGCAGCCCAGCTGTGCCTCACCGGGGCCGGGCACAGGGGCACGATGCCCTCGCTGACCTCTGCCAGCGCCCTCCCAACACCGCAGGCTCCCCCCGGCCCGGCCTGTGCCGCGCACCCGCCTCGTCCCCGCTCCGGAACCGCTCCAGGGCGAGCTGCACCGCCATCTCCACCTCCTCGTCCACGCCGACCTCCCGCAGGGCCTCGCCCCGGGCGCGCACCGCGGCGGCGGCCGCCGAGCCCCCCGCGGCCCCTCGGGGCTGCCGCCGCGGGACCCGCCTGTGTCGCGACATGGCCCCGACACCGCCCGACACCGCTCCGAGCCCGCCTCACACGGCCCCGAGCCCGCCCCACACAGACCCACACCGCCCCAGACCTGCCCACACAGACCCACACCGCCCGACACGGCCCCGACAGAGCTCGAAAGAGCCCCGAGACCGCTCGAGACCGTCCCGCGCCGCTCGACACCGCCCCACAGTGCCCGATACAGCCCCGACACTGCCCCGACAGCGCCCGACACGGCCCCGACACGGCCCCACAGCGCCTGACACGGCCCCGACACGGCCCCACAGCGCCCGACACGGCCCCGACACGGCCCCGACACGGCCCCGACACGGCCCCACAGCGCCTGACACGGCCCCGACACGGCCCCACAGCTCCCGACACGGCCCCGACACCGCCCCGACACGGCCCCTGACACGGCCCCGACACGGCCCCGACAGCGCCCGACACGGCCCCGACACGGCCCCGACACGGCCCCGACACGGCCCCGACACGGCCCCGACACGGCCCCGACACGGCCCCACAGCTCCCGACACGGCCCCGACACGGCCCCACAGCTCCCGACACGGCCCCGACACGGCCCCACAGCGCCCGACACGGGCAGGGCTCGGGGGCCGCTGCTCCTCGGCCCCGGGGGACGCTGGCGGCAGGGCGGGGCCTGCGCGGGGTCACCGCCAGCCGCAATGGCCCCGAACGGAAGGAAATTGGCTCCTTGTCCCCCGCTCGGGCGCTGCAGTGTGTGCGTGTGCCGAGGGCTGGGCACGGCCGTGAGCAGAAAGTGCATTAGTGCCCTGTCTGGTCATGAGTTACGGGATTTAATTGAATGGCGTTAAACGGAGCTGTGGCGAAGTTCATCTCAGCCCTCAGCCTCCTCACTCCGTAAAGTGTTATTTGCCCTTGATTTTGGATCATCCTTCTCCGCTGTCCTTTGACTTGATGCGGAGGACATCAGATGGAATAAACCCAAACTTCTTGGGCTTGACGCAGGACTCGCTCTCGAAGGCTGCTGCTTGGAAACATCATTCAGTCAGAAGGAGAGTGCTTTGAAGAAGAACAAACTACTCCTCAGTTGTGAATTTAAGTGTGTTATAAATAGCTTTCAGTTTGTTAATCAAATCTTGTTAGAAATTGTAATCAATAGTCTTGTGTTTGTTAATCGAACTTTGCTTAAGAAAGCTTATGACTCTTGCATAATAAAAGCCAAGAGGAACTAATCTTGCCTAATAAAAGCCAAGAAAGGAAACAGAGACTGCCTAAGCAAAATCAGAAGGAGCAGATGATTAAGAAATGCTAAAACCACAAAGCCCCCTCCGCATTGTGTAAGATTACTAAAAAAACATAGGAGGAAGACTACGGCCTTCAGCCTCACGACCACCAAGAAGCAGAAGAAGACCCCCTAGCAACAGGCCGCACAGACGCAGAGTACTACAGGAAGATTTACGTATACCAGGAAGAAGGACGGAATAAAAACAGAGACTACGGGAAGGGAAATTGCTTGCCGTGGTGGAGCGGAGACTCCCCAGCAGCCCAGTACTGTTTTGTTTGCTGCCTGCTTGCTCAATAAACCAAATTATTTTAATTGGCCTGACTTTTGTCAATCTATTTTAACATTAACTTATAACAAAGTGGAGAATTAACTAAATAGAAACACTCCCTGGCTGGTGTAGCTGAACTGAAAAACAGTTCTTAAGAGACCTCTAGCAAAGCTGTGGACAAAGCTGACTTCAGCATAGTTCTGCGCTAAGAGGTTGCACAGGAGCTGAGGGATTGATCTATTCTAAGGTTACTTATAAATTTTTTTCGATTTTCAGTCCAGGTACCTCCCTGTATATCTTCAACTAAAGTACATCATGCTAGTCCCTCATTGCTGTTTCCTGTGACATTCAGTACTGTCACCTCAGTGCACATCACATTTATTATGGAAAACTAAACACCTCAGCTGAACAAGATGAGGATTCCTCTTATCATCCTTGGTATCAACGATAATAAATGAGAGCTCGTAACTAATTTGAAACAGTCACATCAGAAATCTTCAATTATGAGCCCAGATCTGTTACCAGTTTCTGTCTGTTAACAACATCATCTTGCCTTTCTACAGAAAAAAAATGCCCATGATTCTGAAAAAATTATTCCTCAGGCCCAATTCCACTCTCCATTTGCAATCCTGTGACTACAGCAGCGCACAGAGATAAGAGCTGTCTGTTGGGTTAGGTCTCATCTCTGTGGCTATGAGTGGGGGGAAGCCTGAGTGTGTCCTGCGTAACAAATTTCTCAATACATGCCTTGCTTCATTCACTGCTTCTCTGACTCCCCGATGCTGTTAAGAAGGGAGAAAAGATAGGAGAGTGTAGTCACCCCTGCAGTGCCTGCTGCAGCCCTGCTAAATACTGAATTGCAGTCTGCACTCAGCAGATGAAAAAATGTGAGCAAAGACAGAACTGTGCTTACCCAAGCTCTTAGACCTGGAGGTTTATATGGACTCTTTATAGAATTCTCTTAATAAAAATTATTAGCTGTGGATTTTCTTATTAGAATTAACAACCTGTAAGTCTTTAAAAATTCCTTTTTCGTGATTGGCCTCAGAAATACCTTCTGGCCAATATTTATTCCAAACAAATAACTCCATGAAAAAGAACTATTTCCTTCTACTAACATATGTCCAAATGCCCATGTATTTTTTTAATAAGAAGCATAAAGAAACAGCACAGTTTTATGCAAAAATATACCTGCACATTTAAATACAATTAGGCGTTCTTATTTTACCATCCCTAGAGGCACTTCTATTATGTAGCAGGTTTGCTGACTTCTTTTTAGTTTGCAGGATATTTTCTGTCTTGCAAATACTTTTATGTTCCACACAAGAGGCCAATGCTAAGAGAAAAGGAACTGCAAAGTAACTTTATGGAACAACATTATCTAGCTGTGTTAGAGTGTGTCAGACTTGACTGCAAAATAGTTAGTGTTTTGGGGGTTTTGTTTGTTTGAGATTTTTTAAAGATTTTAAGTGTTGTGAGACTTGTTAGCTCTTGAAATATGATGCAAGGATCACTGCTGAGCTAATACTGTTTTTCAAGATCAGGTTAACGACAGAACACAAAATTTATTTCTGTTTTCCATTCCTTGATTACAAAAGAAAAGAGGTGTTGCAGTATGTGGGGTTTTTTTGAGCATCATAGTAAATTTAAGCCCTGGAGAAGCACGGCTGGTGACTGGGAAATCCTGTGGTTTAGCCACCTTTGCCGGCCACGAGGCTTCCGACTGTGCAGGGAGAGCAGCCTGGCTTTGATAGTCCTGTGGTGGTTTGACCCTGGCCAAATGCCAGGCACCTACAACATCTGCCCTCTCCGCTCTCCCCTGCCGCAGCTGGGCAGAGGAGAGGGAAATGAAAGTTAACACACACACACAAGCCTCACGAGTTAAAGAAGCAAGGAGGATACACTAAGAAAGGACAAAAGTGGTTACAAACGTAAAGCTGCAAAGTGATTTATTAACCTAACAGAGTTAGAGGAAGATAATGAGAAGTAAAAATAAGCTCTTAAGACACCGTTTCTCTGTTCACCCCCCTCCCTCCTTCCCAACAACAGCATGGGGCTGTGGAGGGAAGGGTATGGGGTTTCATTTTTTTGGTCAGTCCATCCCCGAAATTTCTTCCGCTGCTCAGGGAGAGGAGTCCTCTACGTTGCCATGGGGTCCCGTTCCCATGGGAAACAGTCCTCTGCAAATTTCTTTGGCGTGGGGCCAATCTCACAAGCAGCAGCCTGCTTGAATCTGCTGCAACACGAGTCCTTGTCCATGAGGTGCAGACCTCCGGTCCGAGGCCAGGCTGTTCCATCTCGGGCACAAGGACTTTGTCTCTGCTGGGACTCCCACTGGATCACAGCTTCCTCCAGGCGTCCACCTCTGCTGGTGTGGGCACCTCCCCATGGGCTGCGAGTGTATCTCTGTACCCCCTGTGGACCCCGTGGGCTGCAGGGGCAGCACCTGCTTCACCATGGTCCTCAGCACGGCCGGCAGAGGATTGCTGGCTCCGGTCCCTGGAGCACCTCCTCCCCTAAGGCGGAATGGTTGTGGGGTGGATAGGTCTCTGCGTATTCCAGAAGTGTCTCTATTGCTCAGAGAAACCCCCCTTCGATACCGTGCAAGCAGACCCTTTCTCTCACCCGTGCCGCTGGATGGCACAATCACACACACCCCAGAGCTTTGATAGCTCATGCATTACCAGAGACAAAGAACCAGAGGGCTCAGTCACGCGGAGTTCTGAGGAGAGCTTATTCTCCAAGGAGTCCAACAATGAGAGAAAGCATGGCTGAGTGGCCATTCATATAGAGAAACAGGGCCAATAGGGTTGGGGAGAAGGCAGGGAGATACAACCACAACCAATGGGGAGAAGGGAAGGGCAGAGCAAGGAATACAACAACCAATGGGGAGAAGGGGAGGGCGGAGCCAGTGATACAACAACAACCAATCAACATAGGAGGATTAGCATAACTAGAGAGAGAGCACCCAACCAACACTCAGAGGTTGTTTCACACCTCAGATTTGTCTCACCATCGTGCTGCTGCTCTGGGAACCTCTCGGCTGCTCCGAGATGGTTTCAGCCACCGCAACACTCCCCGACCTTCTCTACTGACCTTGGTGTCTCCATGTTGATTTCCCCTCACATATTCTCTCCTCCTCCTCCTCCTCTGGCTAAAAAGAAGTGTGTGCTCACATGGTTTTGATTGCTTCTTAAATATGCTACCACAGAGGCATAACTAACATCTCTAATTGGCCCAGACATCGCCTGCAGCATGTCCATCTGCAGAGCCATCAGAGATTGGCTCTGCTGGACATGGTGAAAAACTTCCAGAACCTTCACACAGGACACACAGGAGCCATCTTTGTGCCCCTCCCCACCCACTTGCAAAACTGGGCTAAGCAAAACCACCTCATGAACACAGGGGAGCGTTTTCTCCCAACCCTACAACCACTTCTTCAGGCTTTCCACAACAGCTTTTGAAGGGTTTAAATTTCTCCTAGATGCTAAAGACACCTTGCTGATGTTCTGGGCTAAGCAAAACCAACACAAGTGCAGAATGACCAGTCTGACAGAACTTCTCCTGTGGGAACATCTGATTTCATTCTCCTCTTGCTTTTCTCCCAAAGTCTGGCCAGGGGTCAAGGAGGAACCAAGGGAGTTGTCTTGGATCCTTCACGCCCAAGTAATGCCAGATGTGGCCTTGTCTGGATTCTGAATGTGGAAAGGTAAATACCTGTTTCACCAATGAATGGTGAAATAGATCCTCTTGCTAATAATATTTGGTTAATGAGCAGATAGATACATATAACATTTGGTTCATCCAAAGGTCAACTTGGGCTCAGGGCCTGTTGTTGCGGCCTTCCTCCTTCAGTGTTTTGTGGTGCAAATAAATGCCCTGGAAGTCCCTCTATAGGGAAGTTTGTCTATAGGGACAAACAAGTTCCTCTTTAGCACATTTCACACAGGGAGCAGGATTAGCCCAGCCTTGCCAGGCCAGGGCCAAGAGCAGAAGGCCACCAGCCTGCATTTGCCCACAGGCAGCTGTCCAGAGCAAGAAGGCCACTGGTGCCCAGGGGCTGAGGTGGCCGAAGCTGCCTCCCTGCCGGGCAGCTCTGCAGAGCCCGTGGTGTGCAGGGTCCTGGGCAGCCAGGGCAGCCCTCCTGCCTTGGAGCACACGGAGTGTCCCAGAGCAGCTGCAGCCCGTTGTTTTGGAACTCTTTCTCAGAGTTGTAGCATTAATCCACAGTGTCTGACATTTTCCTTTCCTCTCGCAAATCCAAACACACCTTTTATAGAAAAGTGACTGACATAACTTCTGCTGCTGGTGGCAGTGCTTTTGTCTGCAGGTCAGGGCAGGTGATTTAAACCAAGGACGAAGTCCACATTAACACTTCAATTTCACCAAGCCAATCAAACCCTTTACAATTGGGCTACTGATGCTGAGCAGCTTTCCTAGTTTTTTGAAAGCTACAATCTAAAAAAACCCAGTGCATTTTCTTCCATGTGGATAATAGCAGTAATGTGATGCCGAGTCTTTGTGTCTCTTTTGGGTATCCTTAGTGCCTTTAAAAGAGTTCCTCAGTCCCCAGCAGGAATGAAAGCACATGTGATAATGGAATTGATCGCAGAGCTCTGTGTTGTGCCTTGCCACGTCTGTGTTCATGACAAGCTGGACTAGCCATTCGTAGGTCTGTGGAGGTAAATTCATCGGAATGCTGTGCGAAGAGCAGCCCAGATGCCGAGAAGAGCAAGGACAGTGGGTGGGTGTGCACGCACACACCCGTGGGCTGACTGCGGTGTGGGCAGAAGGTTTTGGACAGCAGTACCTCTGCACTTTCCCAAGTAGAAAAAATAGTTCCAATAGATATGAAAGTATTTATCAAAAGATATCAAAATGTATAAAATAATACATATTGGCTTATTAAATATTTAATATATCACCTCTAATAATAGATACTATATTTTTTTATTATATAATAAATAGAATCTATAACATATACACTGATCTTCTTCTAAGCCATTGCCTGTGAGGCTTACAGACCATCTCCTAGTCTTACTGCATTTTTGCCTTCTCCTACAGCTCTCCACAGCATCAGCTCTCTTGAGAATTCCTTCAGGGAACTTCACCAGAAGTGCTTCCATCATTTTAGTGGTTGTGAGAGCATGTTGTTTCCCAGTTCTCCACCGTCCCTGTGGATTTTGCACCATTTCAGCCCTTGTGTCCATGGCCCTTCCCTCATCCCTAGCCTGCAGCAGTGACAGTCACTGTCACCTCCCCCTCGCTGCAGTTCATTTGCCCAAGTGCTGCCAAAGGCAGCGGAGCTGGCTCAGGATCCCTGCTTGGTTCTGGGCTCCAGGATGACGCTCAGAGGGACACTTGGATCACTTCCTAAAGAACTCCCAGTGCGATGGGCTGTGGATTTCTCCTCCCCGAGTGGCTCCTGCTTGGAGTTCTCCGCTCAGTGTTGTCCCGTTTTCTCAGCAGGCCTTTGCAGAGAGTTCTTCCCAAGCGTGTGGCTCTGCTGCCATCGCCAATCTGCGATTTCACTGCCCAGCCTGACCGAGACTGGGGGAGCTGCTGGGCCTGGCTGGAGATGTTCGTGGCCAAAATCCTCCAGCACCATCACATTTCCACCTGCTTCTTGCTTTGGATAGCACAAATCACAAACCAGCCATTTCAGCTGACAAATGTAATTTATTGCAGATGGTGACACCTGCACTGCTGATCTGCAAATACACAAAAACCAATTTCAGTTTAAAAAGTAAATTTATTGCAAATTGCTGGAGCCGGGCTGACAATATAGAAGTATACAAATCTCAGTTAAGGTTATAGAAAAGGAATTTATTCAATTGTTACAACCATGCAGTGGAAAAATATACAAATTGCAACTTCTGTTAACAAAAAATAGTTTATTGCAAACTTCTACAACCATTCACTATACATAAAGATCAAGTGAAGTTTAACAACTTAATTTATTACATATTACTACAACCATTTCCACATGGAAATACAAAAATATCCATATCCCTCTCTAAATAGTCCTATACAAAGAACTCAATAGACAGAATTATACAGGTACACAACCCCATATCTATTTAAATATAACTGAATACCTATATAACCACAATAATATACAGATGTAAATATAGATCAAATATTATATATTACATACAATACATATCAATTAGATACATAAACCAAACCTATTTATAGACAAATATCACTGTAGCAGTCTAAATATCCATACATCAATAGATCTATACAGCTGTACAACTAGATACATACATTAATAGAATTACACCTAGAAATAGATCAATATACCTATAAAAATATAAAAATAAACATCAATACCTATAGAAATACTAATATAGCTAAAGAGCCATCTACCTTGAAAACTATACATGGGAAAATAGAACTAAACACATATATAACAACATACATATAGAACTAGATATATATACAAACATATACGTATGTAAAGAAATACATATATAAATAGTACATCCATAAGGAGAGAACATACATATTTAAATGTACCCATAAAAATATCAAGAGAGATATATAAATATCCATATAATTATCACTCTCTAAGTGCAAGTCTATAGATCTTTAAAGAGAACTATAAGCAGAGAGATTCCATCTTCACAAGCTCTCCGTCCATCACTTCCTCCTGTGCAGCGCAGCCCTCCTGGACAGGGACAGCAGATGGGACATCTGGGAAGCAAAGGGAACACTGAGTCAATATGGGGACGATTCCCTCGGCAGCACCCGCACTTGTATCAGGGAAGAGAAAATCTCAGAGGCTCCCCAGGAGGGCTGGACAGCAAAAGCAGGCGGAGCGGGCCAGGCTGCAGTGAGCGCAGCCCCGGCGGGACTGTCCCGCAGCCCCCGGCAGCCCGGGCGGCACAGGCGGCACAGCTGCCGGGCCCTGCCGGCACAGCTGCCTTGCCCAAGGACAGCCCCTGGGCCAGCCGGGGCAGCTGCGCTGAGCAGCCCCAGCACGGGCAGGGCCCGCTCCTGCCCAGCCGGGCAGTGCCCACGGCCAAAGCCCGCGCCACCCTCACCCCCAGCCTGCCTCACCGGCCCTGGGGCCTCACCCAGGCTCTCGGGCGGCAGCAGCAGCAGCTCCCCATTCACTGCTGTTGCTGGTGGCCTTCAGCTTCTCCCTGATGGCTCTTGTCACTCGCTGATGTTCTCAAGACATTCAGGGCAGCTGTGGCAAAACTGTACGTGCTGGAATTGGTGGAACAGCCTGGCAGAGCCACAGTCCTGGACCCCTCTGTGCTCACTGCTGGCCCCTCCATCCCCTCAGCCCCGCCATCCCCTCAGCAAACCCACAGCCCCCCCAGTTTCTTCAGACCGCCACAGTCCCTTCTGATGCATCGAGTCCCCTTAGAGCCACCACCCCCCTCAGCCTGTGCCACTTCCGTGTCACCTCACTGCCACCATCCCTTGCAGCTCCCCCAGAAACCACAGCTCCACCATTCCCCTTCCTCCCCCAAAGCCCCTGGCCCCACCATCCCCTCAGCCCCACCATCCTATCAAGGTCACTGTCCCTTCAGTGTCCCCTCTCCTCAGCCCCATCTGTTTCACCATCCTTCAGCAGCTCCTCGGGGGACACTGGCTGCTCCCACTGCTCCAGGGACATCCGGGCCTGGAACTGCTGCTCCACCCAGCCCGGCTGCCAGCTCGGACCCAGCACAGGAAGAGGGGACAGAGGGGGCACAGGGGGAAAAGCAAGAGATGAGAAAGGAAGCAGAGCAGGGAAAGAGGTTAAAATGCAGCCTAGGCCTATACAAATATCAATCTATGCACCGAAACATCCATAGAGCTCTAACTATATATATATAAAAGTATTACTCTACATATATATAAATGAATCTATGCAAATCTATAGATGTAACTACATATAAAGAAATATATCACATTTATAATTATATCTATAAATTGAACTATACAGATCTATAACTATATGCACACATAAACACAACTCTATATAAATGCAATTATATAGATAAATAAATGTAACTACAGACATCTATAAACGTACCTATATACAGAGGGATTCCACCTGACTGATCTTCACAGGCTCTCCCTTGGTCTTTTCCTCCCATGCAAGGCAGCCCTCCTGGAGAGGTAGGTCAAACACAGATATCTGGGAAGCAAAGGGAACACTCAATCAATATCAGGCCTTCATGTACATTTACCTTTGGAAAGAATTGTACTTCTGTCAAAGACTGTAAAAGATTGCCTGAAAGGCAGACTCTCACTTGGGAATCTGAGGCCTGCCCTTTAAACAACAGGGATCCTTTCAAAACTTCTGGTTTCAGAGTATCCTGATTAAGTTGCAGCTCCCGCAGTGAAAATGGCACCCACGAGGGCTTGAAAGACAGACGGTCCCAGCTCACACAAAGAACCCAGCCTTGCTCTTTCTCTGTGCTGACAGAGACACCTCGGTCCTCACTGGAATGGCTAAAGCTGAAGGGTGATGTGAGCTGAGTTAGGAACTACCACTGATCCCTGGCCTCTAAAAAGTGCCCTGTGCAGTGAGCAACAGCTCCTCCAACTTGACCATCAGCTCTGTGATGAAGAGCTGCAAAAGAAAGAGCTCCCTGCGAGGCCTGCAGGCTGCACCAGCTTTGCTTGAGAATGCAGATCCAAAGTGCTGTCTATCTCCTATTAGTTCTTGCTAATCTGGGGAAAATTAAGTTTTTCCTTTAATTACTGGATTTGTGATCTGTGATTTGTTTGGCCTCAGGGGCTCTACCTCTTGTATTTTTAATGTGTCTCACTAGAGCTATCAGCAGACTGGTACTACATTGATTTAATGCTTCGAGACAAAAAGCTCAGCCTTGTACCCTGACTTTTTGCTGTGGTTTTCCACAGTTGCTTCAAGAGTCACTCAGTGCTGCCTCCAGAGCACTGTCACCCTGCAGCAAACCTAGCCCCGGACTTCAGCTGAAAATTGGGACACCCAGCTTGGTGACACAACTGACAGAAGGTCAGGTTTATTCACTGCTCTCTTGCCACACCACAGGACTCGGGGTCAGTGCCTCTGGAGAAGCGTAGAGGGCAGGGCTCGGGGAGGTTGTGCCAGTGCCGCATTGGAACTCAAGGCAGCAGGAAGCACCAAGCCTGCAGACAAGAACTCAACTCTTCTGATCTCCCATCCTGCCACAGGCAGGCTCACTGCAGCCATCTCTGACCTCTCTCAGCCAAGGTGGCCTCTCTCCTTACCAGGCTCCTCGGGCTCCAGGGAACTGTTCCCATGGCTCACGGTGCCAGGCAAAGCTCCCTCTGCTGCAGCCTTGTTCTCAGGCTCCCCTCCTGGAGACTCTGGAGCGACACCAATGTTTCCCTAAAAGAAAACCAAAAAGAAAAAAAACTCAAAGCACACTCAGTATTTTCTTGGAATCACTTCAGGGACACTTCAGCCTGCCACATTTCCTACTCTTGAGGAAGAAGATGCTTTTGAGAACTGGTACATGTGAGTTTACACAAGACAAAAGGTCATCACACTTGGCAAGAAGATATTGGGAAGTTCCAAAAACTCCCACTCCCCATCTTGACTCTGCCCTTCCTTAGTAATAAATAAACAATAGGCAATGGGTCTGCATATTAAATGAAATAGAAAAATCCTCTGGCAAAGTTGTATAATAATATGCAAAAAGGCTTGTGCCAATACAGACACTAAAAACTCCAGGCAAGTCTGACAAGAGGCAAGAGGAAGAGCATTCCTAATCCAAAGAGGGAATGTGTCAAACAAAAGGCCTTATAGTTCCTGACTGAACTGCACTTCAACACAGAAGAAGCCCCTGGGCTTCAAGGAGTCCTTAACCATTTCATGGGAAGCACCAACATTGTCCTTCTCACCAATCACAAAAGTCATGGGGCCTCAAAACCAACACATCTGCCCCCTAAAGTCTCCAGGGCTCACACACTTCATCCCTTCTTCCTAACAAGGAAGTCTGGGCCCCAAAGGCCCTCCACAATGGAGAAGACTGACCTCTCAGACACAGTCCAAAAGCTGTCAAAGCTTCCACTTCATCACCACAAATGCCCCTGCACTAGGGATTCTTCCCAGGAAAAGGAGCACCCAAACTTGGCCAACACAGACTCACACCTCTCATCCTCACTAAGGGAGGGGAGACTTTTTCATTCCCTATTCTTTTGGAAGTCTTGCTTTACCAAGCAAATCCTTCCCCATCCATTCAAAGTTCAATGCAAGAAGCCTTTCCTTCTCAGCCTTGTTACAACATCCGAAAACTCTCAGTCCAGCCCCTTCCATTCCCATCCAATGGAGTTACCTGAGCAAAGGGAGACCTTTCACTCGGGAATCTCTGAATCTCCCTCGGTTTCTCCAGAATGATGTCCGGATGCCATGGTGGCAATTCCTCTTCCCCAGGCACATTCCATGCCCAGCTGGAGGCCATCGATGCTGCACAACCATCACTGCCAGTCAGCGCATGGGCGGCTGAACTGCCTGCTGTGGCTGCAAGAATCCAAACACGGATTTGTTGGTCAGGCTCCAGAATGGGCCTTTGGGACTTTAGTTCTGCCTTGGATCAAACATCAGAGGAATCACACAGGAAAAACAGACAGAGAATCTTTTGGCTTTCAAGGTCCCCCTTCCTAATTAGTAGACTTAGCACTTTTTGTCTGATTCTCAGGGGAAATGTCTGCATGAGAGAGCATTGTGGAAAAACACTTCAACTGGTCACTTCTCATGACCTTTTTGAAAAACAAGGGTAGAACTCTTTTCCTACCTGATGGGTTGTAGGCTGGGGAGTACTGCTCTGAAAATGGGCAGCAGCTGTATTCTGGGAGGGCCATGGAGGTGCTTTGAAGGTCTTGAGGATACGATGGAATGAAGAAGACCTCAGGCTGGTGTTCAAATATGCGTGTGCCTGGTTCCTCTGATGGCAGCTCGAGCAGTCCTGGAGTAACAAACACTCTCCTAGGAGGTGCTGGGGAAGCCTCACACTCTTGAAAAATTGGACTGGTCCTGGAAGGGCCTGGAGGCAGCTCTAAACCCTCAGGTGAGAAAGCACTGAGGTTCTCGTACAAGGGAGCTGTGCAGCAGGAAAAGAAAAAGAAAGGAAGCAAAGGGAAGACTGAGTCAATATTGGCCTTCATTTATTTCCCTTTGGCAGCAATCGTACTTCCATCAGGGACTGTAAAAGATGGCCTGAAAGGCAGATTCTCACTTCTTGAATTTGAGAATTTGGGAGTTTGACGCCTGCTCTTTAAAGAACAGGGATCCTTTCAAGTTTTCAAGTCTGTGTGAAGTACTTAAGTATCCCAAAAAAATCTCAGCACTCACAGTGTAAAGGGCACCAACGAGAGCTTCAAACACAGACAGTCCCAGCTTGCACAAAAAGCCCCAGCCTTGGTCTTTCTCTGTGTTGACAGAACCCTCAGTCCTCACTGAAATGGTTGAAACTGAAAGGTGCTGTCAGTGGAGATATGAACCAAATTGGGACATCTGGGTTGGTGACACACCTCCCAGAAGGTCAGGTTTATTCACTGCTCTCTTGCCACAACCACAGGACTCGGGGTCAGTGCCTCTGGAGAAGCGTGGAGGGCAGGGCTTGGGGAGGTTGTGCCAGTGCCAGATTGGAACTCAAGGCAGCAGGAAGCACCAAGCCTGCAGACAAGAACTCAACTCTTCTGATCTCCCTTCCTGCCACAGGCAGGCTCACTGCAGCCATCTCTGACCTCTCTCAGCCAAGGTGGCCTCTCTCCTTACCAGGCTCCTCGGGCTCCAGGGAACTGTTCCCATGGCTCACGGTGCCAGGCAAAGCTCCCTCTGCTGCAGCCTTGTTCTCAGGCTCCCCTCCTGGAGACTCTGGGGTGACACCGATGTTCTGCTTAATGGAAAAACAGAAAGAAAGAAATCCTTCTCACCAATTACACAAAACACATGGCTCAACAACTCCATGGCTCACACTCTTAATCCCTTGCTCCCACCAAGGAAGTCTGGCCCCCAAAGGCCTTCAACAATGGAGAAGCTTGACTTCTCAAACTCAGTCCAAAAGCTGTCAAAGCTGACAAGGTTGAACAGGGGTATGACACTGAACACATGAAACAGGCACAAAGGAAGGAGTCCTGAATGTGCTCCTCCCTCCACAGGCCTGAGCACAACAGCCTCATCCAGGCTGCAGCTTTGTTGGAACTCGATGGGAACACACATCTCTTCCCACACAGATGCCCAAGAGGAACGTGACAAAGCTCTGGACCACGGAGAGCAGTACTGGCCAGTCTGCCCAGCTGAGCATTTCCCAGCTAGAAGCTTGACTGGAGGCACTAGGCTACTGAGAGGACAATAAAGCTGCAGCTGCAGCACATCCTCAAACACGGCTCTGGGAGCGCCTACACGCACGGCAGGGCTCACACTGCAGCAGCAGCTGCAGCCCAGCCCTTGCTCTGCCCTGAGCTTCCAACCAGAAAGGGGCAGAGCCCACAGCTGGTGCTGGAACAGAGGCACCTCTCCAACGCCCCTCCCTGCTCAGGAGACTTTGTCTTCAGTGGCAATTCTCCAAATATTCTCCTATTTCACATCAAGCAAAGCTTGTTAGAACCTACAAAGCACCACCACAAATGCTCCTGCCCTAGGGATTCTTCCCAGGAAAAGCAGCACCCAGACTTGGCCAATATGGGTTCACACCTCTTATCCTCACTAAGGGGGGGAAGACATTTTCATTCTCGCTTCTTTTAGAAATCTTGCTTTACCAAGAAAAAGTAAATAACTAAATAATACTTAAATAATTTTAATTGAAGAAGCCTTTCCTTCTCAGTCATGCAACAACATCCAGAGCTCTCAGTCCAGTGCCTCCCATTCCCATCCAATGGAATTACCTGATCCCTTTCAGACACGGATCTCCTGATCTCCCTCAGTTCCTTAAGGATGACATCTGGATGCCACACTGGCAATTCCTCTTCCTCAGGTGCATGCCATGCCCAGCTGGAAGCTGTCAATGCTGAACTTGTCCTGGAAGGGCCTGGAGGCAGCTCTAAACCTCCAGGTGAGGCAGCACCGAGGTTCTGGCACAAGGGAGCTGTGAAGCAGGAAAAGAAGAAAGGAAGCCAAGGGTCAGTAGTGGTCCTCAGCTACGTTTCCTTTGGCAGCAACTGTACTCATATCAGGGAAAAACTCAGATCCTCCCAAGCAGGGTGAGAAAGAAAAACCCAGACATGTTCTGGGGCTTTGCAACAAGCAATTCCTTGTCTACTTAGCTTTCCCCTGTTCGTTCAACCATCTGGGAAAACTGTCTCGCTACAATTCTTCGGCAGGAGGCAAGTGCCAGCATCCCAACTGCCAGCTCTTTTCCGCTCTGCTCCAAAGGGACAGGAGGCTCCTTCCAGCTGCGCCTGAGCACGACCGAGCCCTCGGCACTCACACGCACTCCCAGAGAGCTCCCCAGGCATGCCCACGGCCGGGCAAGGAGCAGCGGCAGCCACGGCGAAGGGCTGGGCCAGCTGTAGACCGAGCGGGCCAGGCTGCAGTGAGCGCAGCCCCGGCGGGACTGTCCCGCAGCCCCCGGCAGCCCGGGGGGCACAGGCGGCACAGCTGCCGGGCCCTGCCGGCACAGCTGCCTTGCCCAAGGACAGCCCCTGGGCCAGCCGGGGCAGCTGCGCTGAGCAGCCCCAGCACGGGCAGGGCCCGCTCCTGCCCAGCCGGGCAGTGCCCACGGCCAAAGCCCGCGCCACCCTCACCCCGAGCCCGTCTCACCGGCGCTGGGGAGCTGCCCGGCGGGGCCGGCCGGCAGCGGCCGCTCCCTGTGCAGCAGGTGGAAGCTGCAGGGCGGGCGCCTGAAGCCGCCCCGCCCGGCCGCCAGCCGCTGCTTCTTGGCCCCGGGGCGGCGCTTGACGCGCAACAGGAGCTCGGGGCGGTCGCGGCGAAAGCGGGGGTTGCTGTAGTGCAGCCAGGCCCCGGCATCGCCCGGCACAGCCGCGCCGAGCCAGCCCGGCACCTTGCGGAAGCCGTAGCGGTGGAGCTGGCGCACGAAGCTGGCGAAGCGCGTGGCTCGGAAGGTGTGCGGGGCCGGGCCCTGGGCGCCGGCCGGGCTGAGCAGCTCCCGCTCGAAGAGCGAGCGCTCGATGAGCAGCCCCCGGGCCAGGCTGTCCCAGCGCACGGAGCGGACGCGGGGGCTGTTGAGCAGGAGCCACAGCTTGGCGGGGAAGCTGCGGGCGCTGAGGCCGGCGGGCAGCGGGGGCTCCTCCATGGCGGGGCCGCTCGGCGACTGTCGCCACAACGCCCTCAGCGCAACGGCCGCGGCTGCGCCGGCACCGCGCGGCCTGAGGGGGGCGCTGTGTTCAGCCCCGGCGCGGGCCGGACCCGGCGGGCACGAGCGGCACAAAGCCGCGGCTGCGGCACGGCGCGGGCACGGCGCGGGCGCGGCGCGGGCACGGCGCGGGCACGGCGCGGGCACGGCGCGGGCACAGTGGCGGCTCCCGGGGCGCTGCCAGGCACGGCGGGGAAAGGGGCAAGGGACAAAGCCTTTCTTTCTCTAGGGGAAATCAGCCTTCTTGCTTTGCTGTGCAGCACAGCCCACCGAGGCAAGCGCAGCAAGTTGCAGAAAGGGCTCCGATGGAATCATCCCATGGGAACTGTTCCTATGTGTCAGGTGAAAGCCACATCACTCACTCTCCGGCACAGCTGAAGGGAGGAAAAAAATATTAGACTGAGTAGCTTCAGTATTTTGGTTGGGGTTGCTAACAGAGTTGCCCACTTCAAAGCAGGCAGGACAAATGGGACAAGGGCAAACGATGAACAGGAGAGACCTGAAGACTTTCTTTTGGCCTCTTGTCCAGCCAGCTGGCTGCTTCTTTCTCACAGTCTCGGCCTGTCTTTGGCACATTTTGCACATTTCTCATTCTTTGCAGTCTGCAGCAGCAACAGGAAGGCTCAGCGATTTTGTCAGCATTGTCATCCAAGCTCAAATCAAAGCAAGGAATTAGTGGCCTGTAGGTGTAGTGAACTCACACCAGTGTCTTCACCAAGAGGTTTTGCATTTTTCTTTCCTCAGTAATAACTTTATCTGTCCTTTTCCCCCCCCCCCATCTGGGGAGAGTTACAATGCAAAATTCTTCCTGCAGCCAAGTCTTTTCAATGGAGACTAACAAAGGAACTGTTCCAATGATCTGTGCTTAGGGTCACTTGTTATTTTTCTTCTAAAGTCTCTCATGAAGTAGAATCACTTTTGCATTTGTAGCTGGGGAAAAATAGACTTTTTTTCTCCCTCTCTTTTAATTGATGCCTTTTTTATGCCTTCGCATCATTTAAGCCTGAGGGCCCATAGGACATGTCCAGTTAAACGGCATAAGCTCATTCCTCACACACAGAGGAGCTCAGAGACACAATGTGGAGAGACAGGGACAAATAACACCCAGTGCCAGCCACAGGGACTGAATGTTGCTGTGCTGCCACCTTACGTGCTGAATCAGGTGTGCTTTCTGCAGCGGCTTTGAGCTAAAAAAGCCAAGCAGAGACTGCGGGACAGGTAATTGGAGTGTAACTGCAGAAACAGCAGTGTTCACATTCATGGCTCAGGAATGGCTTCATTTTCCATCAGGAATGTGCCTGCTCCACATCCGTATTGCAAGTCCTACCTCCAGGGACAGCAGGAGCCTCCTCTGCCACCGGCTGCTTCCTTTCCCTGGAGTTCCTTCCAGTGTTGGCAGTAGAAGCTCCTTCTTGCCTTGAGCCAAATGCGTGCCTGCGTCTTGGGCTTGCTTTGCCAGGTCTCTTTTTCCAAGCATTTGACTCACAGGCTCTGCCCCAGCCCAGGGACATTTGTTATTTCCATCACCAGATGAACCATTTACACGATGAACCATTTTGGTTTTACCAAAGAGGTGAATGGGTAAGATTGTGGTGCTTTATTGTACACCGCGTCCCATTAAGGCCAAGAGCAAGCTGTTCCTGCAGCTGAGTTTATGGCTCTTCCTGCGCTATTTATTCCACACTGCATGACTAAAGAAAAGAAATCCTTTTCCTTATTAAGCTACAGCTTTGTGCAAATATGTGTTGAAAGAGAATAAATGCCATAATCCCCTCATATTTTTCCATCAGTATTGGATACCTATAGCAGCGGCCGAGGCCTTTTCACGCGGAGGCTGGCTGAGAGATACCAAGCAGACCAAGGTATGGCAGAGAGAAGAAGTGCAGTTTATTTACAGCAAATCTTTTTATACTCTTACACACTCCAATTACTACTGGTCAGTGAAAAGTCCACCTCCCAGGGTGATTGGTCACACCCGGTGTCAAACATAGAGATTAGAAAAGTGAAAGAATGCAACTTATCTATGTTCTCCGTGAGAAAGAACAGAAAGATTCCAAACAGTGCAACCACAATTCCTCCTTATTTGTTTTATAAAAAGAAAAGCAAAACAAAGGTATTGCTTGCAGTCTCCATTTGTTCCCTAAGAAGGGAAGATGAACTCAGCATGAGGGATCTGCTTGGCGGTGGCCAGCCACCAAGGAGATCCCGAGCTAAATACTGATAAGGGGTCTGCCAGTGGTGGCCAGCCACTGACAGGGCCCAAACCAGCCACTGATTAGAGATGGACAGGGAGACTTTCAAGCAATGCCATAAATGACATATCTATTAAACTTAATTCTACTGAAGGTTCTTAACTTTCTGACTCCACAATAAGATGAAATTCAGTCTCTGCTTGTTGAAGGACCATCTGCCTGATGGTCAGTGTCTTGATCATTGTTTTGAGGTCGCTGGTTCTGCTTCTGGAGTCGCAGATCAGGACGAACGCATCTCGCAGGCAGCCACTGCACTCCAGTATCTGTGGAAACGCAAGCATACCCACGGCCCCAAGTAATAAGCTCATGGGGGCCTTCCCAGGTGTTAATAAGTAGGTTTCGAATCCAAACCTTCACCCGGGCCAAGCGCGACCCGCCTGACTGCAATGAGAGAAAATGGTTCAAAATGACAGGATTAATAGACCTGATGAGCAGAAACAGCGTGTTGCACCTCACTCAGCACTTGTCGCACCTCCGGGGTCAACGTTCGAGGTGAATTCAGATCAGGGTCCCCCCTTAAAATCTTACAAAGAGGGGCAAGCTGCAAGGCGGGTAGTCCCAAATAAGGACGTAACCAATTAATAACACCAAGCAACTTCTGGGCATCATTCAAAGTTTTGATAGTGTCTGAAAATTGCACCTCTTGATGTTGTACAGCCCGATCCAAAATTTTTGACCCCCAAATACTCAAGGCTCAGCATTATTAATCGCTGGCACTGTGGAGGCAAATTTTGATCTGTTGTTGGGGTGCAAAGGGATCGTAAAAAAACAATCCTTCAAATCAATGATCAGGATCACCCACTCTGTGGGAATCATCACAGGTGAGGGCATTCCAGGCTGCAAGGCGCCCATACCTTCCAGCACTGGATTAACTTTCGAAAATCATGCAGCAACCTCCACTTCCCTGACTTTCTCAACTACGAAGACGGGAGTATTCCAGGGAATAGTGGAAGGCCCAATGTGCCCCTGCTGAAAATGCTCCTGAACCAATTCACACAGGGCAAATAATTTCTCTCTGGGCAGGGCCCACTGCAGTACCTATACAGGTCCATCAGTCAGCCATCGCAAGGACAGCGTGAGGCATGTGACCCTTATTAAAAATTTGGGTCGCCCTCACGCACAGTGACCCTTATTAAAAATTTGTCCCAAGACGAACTCCCCATGTTGCCAACACGCCTCCCCCCCAAAGGGTAAACGGGGCCAAAATAACATAGGGCCGAAGTACAGCCGTGTGACCCTCCGAGTCTCACCAACACAGGCCAGCCACTCAAGCAGCTCTGTGCGGCACCCCCCAGCCCCGCAATAGGGACCCCACAGGGGCCAGGAGTCACGAGGAAGGCCACGAAGAGGAGGAGAGAATCGTTTCGTCGGCACCAGCGTGGAGCAAACTTCGAAGCCGAACTCGATATGGGCAGGCTCTCGGCAGGACCAGAGTGCAGGTCAGCTGTGGTCTCTGATTAGAGATGTCCGCGGTCCAACAGACTTTGTGGAAGGTCTGGAAGCCCAGTGTCGCCGCAGACTTGCTGCTCAGCTCTGGAACAGGAGACTCAAAAGCACTAAATTAGCAATGAGAGTTTTCTCAGGAATCGTGATAGGAGGTCGGTGTGGAAGCCATAGCATGAAGCTGGCCCACATGCAAAACTTGGCACTTGACACAGTCCCAATATTTCCAAGAGACGATCAAAGAGCACTGGGAAAAACATCCAGTCTCTCCAAAATTCCTCCCACAAGGCAAGGAGGGGGCCAAGTCTTTAAAAAAAAACCAAAAAAACCCCACGATTCAATCGCAACTGGGCACGAAGAGGTTAAAAACGAAACTTGAAATCGCAGCCAGGCATGAAGAGGTTAAAAACAAAGCTTCAAATCGCAGCCTGGCATGAAGAAGTTAAAAACAGAACTTGCAAACCGCAGCCGGGCATAAAGGGGTTAAAAACGAAACTTGAAAACCGCAGCCAGGCATGAAAAGGTTAAAAACGGAACTTGCAAACCGCAGCCTGGCATAAAAGGGGTTAAAAACAGAACTTCAAACCCCAGCGCCGCTGCAGGAGCCCGGGAACTGCCCCCCAGGAGCCAGAGCGGGTGCAGCCCCCGCCCCCAGCAGCGTCCCGGAGCCGCGGCCGCGCCCGGGACCCAGGCGGGGCGGCGCCGCCGGTCCAGGGGAAGAGCAAGCCAGCACGGAGCGGGGGGGGCAGCCCCCGCTCAAAGCAGGCTGGGGGGGACACAGCAGCAACAGAACCCAGGAGCGGCGCGGGTCCTGGTGCCCCCCTGGCCCCTACGGCCGCGGGGCGGCGGCGGGCGATGCCTCCGCCGCCGTCTCCTCCGCCTGACAGGCAGCTGAAGCCGCAGGAACAAGCCCCGCAGCCGCCAGCCAACTCGGCCGCGCGGCCAATGCAAACAAGTGCGGGGCAGGGCACGGCCCGGGTGCCGGCTCGGAAAAACGCGACGCGGGGCACGGGCCCGGCCCCGGCGCGGAACCGGGACGAGCCCCCCAGCTCCCGCTGCCTCCTCCCGAGCTTGGAATCCAGCGAATGCCTCCGCAAGCGAAAGATACTTCCGAAACTTGCAGTCCTCCAGAGACAGGCACCCCAGACGCCTCACAGGGGGCGTGGCCGGCCCATCAATCACAGAGGTGCGCAGGGGGGGCGAGGGGGCCGAGGAAACCAGGGAGGAAAAGGCCTCCAAAAGAGCCCCACCCAGGCGAAGCCACCGTCCGAAATTGGGCAGTTCGCGTGAAAAACGGAAGTTTCCCTTATCTTGAAAGCATGGTAATAATTCATCGAGCAGAGCGTCCCCAGCTCGAACGGAGCCCCAAACATCCTGGCTAGAGTCCAGGGAAGGGCCCAACGTCTCAGCCACAGCCAGCATTGTCCCCAAACCCGGGCGGGCGGGGGGGGAAAAGAAAAGGAGGGTAGGGCGGGCTACACCTACCCCAAGACAGACACACGGCGGCGGTCACCAACTATAGCAGCTGGGGTCACCAACTATAGCAGCCGGGGTCACCAACTATAGCAGCCGGGGTCACCAACTATAGCAGCCGGGGTCACCAACTACAGCAGCGGCCGAGGCCTATTCGCGCGGAGGCTGGCTGAGAGATACCAAGCAGACCAAGGTATGGCAGAGAGAAGAAGGGCAGTTTATTTACAGCAAAAGCTTTTTATACTCTTACACACTCCAATTACTACTGGTCAGTGAAAAGTCCACCTCCCAGGGTGATTGGTCACACCCGGTGTCAAACATAGAGATTAGAAAAGTGAAAGAATGCAACTTATCTATGTTCTCCGTGAGAAAGAACAGAAAGATTCCAAACAGTGCAACCACACAGCCCAATAACATAAAAATTATAATTAGAATCTAATCTTATTGAGCAAAAGTACAAACACAATATTGTCATATTTTGTGAGAGGGTTTTTTGGTAGAAAATTAATACATCCTGCTTAAATTTCTCCTTGGGAGGGTGGGGATAGCCTGGCACAGGTGCCCAGAGCAGCTGTGGCTGCCCCTGGATCCCTGGCAGTGTCCAAGGCCAGGCTGGACATTGGGGCTTGGAGCAGCCAGGGACAGTGGAAAGTGTCCCTGCCATGGAAGGAGGAGCTGGAATTAGCAAAGAATTAAATGCACAGGATGCTATCTCAGAGAGAATTAGGATCCTGAGCTCCTCTTAATTTCTTTCTCTGTAATTTTCTCCTGCTCCAAATCAAATATTTGACTATTTTCACCAACGGAAAGAAAATATTCTGTGACCAAAGTGACACTGTAGAGCTGGGCTGGAAGCTGTTTATTTTGCTGCTCCCCTCCCAGCAGGAAAGGACTTCACTCGAACAGATGGGGCCTTGAGTGTTTCACACCTGAGATTCCCTGTCAGCAGCAGAAATGTGCAGGGAATTATGCATATCATCCACTGTGCATCTCATTTCCCTGAGCTGCCTTCAGCTGGACCTTCTTCCCTCTGCCCTTCGCTCGCGTGGACAATCAAATCTTCTCGAGCATATGCTGGGGAGAAAGGAATTAACCTGTACAAAAACACCAAACCCCTTGATCTGTCAAGGCACATAATTCATCCTAAGAATTTCGAACTCAGAGAATATTTTCCTTGAGAAGTTTGTGTCCGAGCTGATTGCATCTGTCTTGCCTAACCCCACACCAAGGACACTTCTAATGAATGGTGTCACTGCTTATATTTATACAAATTCTCGGCCAAATCTCTCTCCCAATATCTCTTCTGTCACTGAGGTCACATGCCATGAAATCCCTCGAGGGCAGCAGGCATTTCTGCTCACAGTCACCGCTAAGGCAGCAGCCTGAAATTGTCATGTTGTCTCTGAGGCCTCAAGGGAGGTGATTTGGTTTCAGAAATCCCTTGGAGTAACTGCTGCCCTTGATATCGATTTGAGCAAGAAAAGGCATTTCCCGCCTGACATAACAAAATCACACATGATCCTTTCATTCCTTGAGGAGTTCATGCTCCGTGATGAGTGAACTGTCTCAGAACAACCAACATGTTAAACAGTGACCAGAGCACGATGGATCATTGCCCTGCAGCTCTACCAACCTGCTCAGAGAGTTCTAAAAATCTTCCGGTACTGTGATTGTTTTCTAAAACTTTTCATTTCATTTTTCTTCTATTTATGTTCACCTGTTAGCAAACACTAGGCCCGTGTCAGTAACTACATTCAATATATAAAAGACAGATTTATTGCCAGATCAAAAAATATTTCCAGGACATTAACTTGTAATTTTTGCTGTTGCATCCATGTGATCTCTACTACTACACTTGATACATGATTTTGCATATTTTAATGCTCCTCCTATCTGTCCAAAAGTAGCCATGGTTCATCTAAATAAAAAAAAAACAGTTTATTTTGGTTTTCCAAGTTATATAAGCATCAATACCTGAGGGTCAAATTCAGATCAAACTTTTTCTGTTTCCAGCAGATGTTTCGGAATAACTCCAATTTAATTACATAGCTGAAAAAAAAAAAAAAAGAAACAAAACAAATCCTTCATTCACATCAATAAAGTACAATAAACTTTAGGACAATTATAGTTTTCATGGGACCATGAAATTGTGCAGATATTTTCTGATGTTTAAGATTTTGAAATATCTTTATTTGAATGAAAAGCCACAACCTTTGATTCACAGCCCATGAAGTCCCTTCAGCAAAATGCTTTTCAAAAATAAGATGAAAAGGGCTTACAACTCTAAAAATGACTGCAAGAGCACAAAATGTTGTACTTATTTACACTTATAGGTGTATTTGATTTTGCCATGAATGGTTTCCATCCTTTGTTGCCTCAAGGTTTTTGCAGGAATTAAAAACTCCTTTTCTGAAGGCTGGGTTCAGCAGCTGGGTCAGGAGGTGGAAGAGGAATTTTCCTCTTAAAGGAGACTCCCCAAGGAACAGAGTGAGGAGA